>JAMJFZ010001203.1:3190000-3565000 GCA_026225945.1 Cricetomys ansorgei | reverse complement strand
AATTGAAAACCCAAGAGATCATATGGTTTTCTCAAGATCATACAGTGGTGAATATGGAGAGATAGTATACATTTTCTTAACCATAATCTCCATGCTCACCACAGCATAAAAGTAACCCACCATATCATTCTTTTGAGAAGAAAATACTAGAAAATGAATTTAACACATATGAACTGTCACACTGAAGATTAAGTCTAGACTGTTTAAAGAAAACCCTAAACATGAACAGCTTCTGATAGTTTGTGTGTGTGTGTGTGTGTGTGTGTGTGTGTGTGTGTGTGTGTGTGTGAGATGGGTATTTGTGTACATGTTTTGTATATGGGTGTGGACGCACATTATCCTGTCCTTTTGTTTTTTTAATGTTTTTTCCACTGGTCAATTGATACTTCCACTTGACTGTTCCATAGGTACCTCAAAAGTAAAACACCTAAATTGAAGCTCTCAGTTTCCCTCCATTTTTCTTCAGTCTTTCCTATCTTAGTCAATGTCCTCTGTCCAGTTATTTCATGCTAAACTGCTAAAGCTCATTCTTGATTGTTTTTCTTTCTCTGCAGAATGAACTTGTTGGTTTTCTCTCAGAAATGTGTCTCAAATTCCCTTCTCACCTTCCCTACTTCCTCTTTCAGCACTAGAGAGTCATCCTCCAATCTGTGTTGAAGGACCTCTCTGATATCTTCCTCCTTGTTTCCTCACTTCCACCCTTGCTTTCCTAAAGCTCCCTCTCCAACTAGCAGCCAATATTATGTCCAGGTGCATCCATTAACTGCTTATAATCCCAAACATCCCTCAGGCAACTGGACATACCATAGGTGCACAAGTATCACACAGATATCCAGATATCACACAGGCACCCAGCCATCCCACAGGCACCAGAACATCACACAGGCACCTGGTCATCCAGCAGTCATTAGAGCCTCCTGAAGGCACCCAGATATCCTGCAGGCACCAGGATATCTTGTTGGCACCTAGACCTCCCATAGGCACTCAGGCATCCTTTAGGTGCTAGTATGTCCCATTGGCACCAGGACATCCTTCAGGCAGTGGAGCATCCCACAGGCACTAGACTTTCCACAGGTATCTGGATATCCTGAAGGCACCTAGACATCCTACAGACACCATGACCTCCTGTGGGCATCAGGATGTCATGTAGGCACCTGGACTTTGTGTAGGCACTGAACAGCCTAACAGAGTTAGTGCTCCATGAAACTAGATTCAAGCACCTGGTGAACTCTGGCAGTGTCAGCAGTGCAGACAGATCTCTAATTGTTCTGGTGCACATGAGGATTTTGAGGTTTCTAATATCCCTCTCAAAAGGATATTCTCAAGTATGTATCCCCAAGTATGGAATATTCTTCAGCTGTGACATCTTGCTGTTGTTCATGATCAGGGTGATCCTAAGGTTTGGCAGAGCATTTGGTGTCAAGACTTGCTTGAGCTCTGATTGTTGCACACCTCCCTTATCACCCTTATATCTGTTTGTCCTGCTACCTTAACCTTTGTTCTTGAAGCCCCTGGGTATCACGACAGTCCATGCTCTCCCCAACCCTATCAGGGAGAATAATATGAGTAGTGGTCATGGTCATAGGAGCAGCAGATTTGGCCTAGAGAGCAATAAAGAGTCCAGAAGGGTCTATTTGTAACCAGAGGACAGGTCTCTTGTGTGGATACTCAGCCCAGGAAATGAAACACTCTTCCTCCATGTATCTCCTAGAGATACATACTGCAGTGTGTGTGCTCCATTTTCAGAGTGGCAGCTCCAGCCTGGCAGGTTGCTATAGGGAGGCTCTGATCCTCTATGCCAGACTCCCCACTACTGCCTGCCTCCTCCACGTCTCTGGAAGAACCTATGGTCTGAGAGGGGCTCTAGCCTTTCAGGTATCCATGGTGCCTGCAAGGCCTCTTGTTATGGTTTCTGCCCTGTTTTCCAACTCTGCTACATGCTCATTCCTCCCTGCTACAGGCAGGATCTATGGATTTAACTCACAGACAGAACCTGCAGGGTGAACCGCTGGGCAGAGTGGGAGCCTCCCTCTACCCCCCACACCTTGAAGGCAGTTATAGGGTATCATGGGCCTGCTCAGTGAGGTGCTGCTCCACCAGATCTGCTCTTGGCTCACCTCTTCCATGCCATATGTCAAAAACTCCACTCAATTTTGTCATGTTTCCTCTCTGGACTCATGGTCCAAGGCTCCTCCAGATGTGTCACAGCTGCTATGTCTTTCCAACTTCTCCAGATTCTCATAGTTTTCTTCAATGGACCTGACACCAATGTAGCATCTTCTGTTCCACAAACAAGGGGCTGTGGGTGTCTTGAGTGGGGGAAATGGGGCAGCTGCTAGAGTCCTGATGGACTCTCCTTGCTGCCCCATTGCCATCTTGAATCTCCCCTGATAGCTGTCCTGTTTTGATTTACCTGCAGCCAATTTTGGAGTAGCTCATCGTATTGGGAATGCTCATAATGTAATTATGTTCTATGTTATATAAAAGTAAATGTCCTGAATCTTTTATGTACAATTAGAGAAAGAATGGTCTCTTTCTGATACTCTAAAGCTGCTATTCTAATGATTACTAAGCTGAAGTCAATGCAGTAATAAAATAATTGATAAAGAGTAAAGAACCAATACTTTGCTGCAAGGGTTTTTGTTAATAAGTAATCTTAAAAAACAGTAATTAAAAAGCCACATTTTCTATGTGCACGATTGTTTTACTAAAGAGAATGATAGAAAAACCAAAAACCAAAGAGGTACAGAAATGGAAGTAGTATGATGTATTTGAACAAAACCAGTAAGTGGGATGGGAAGAGAATGACTGAAAAAAAGTTTGAAAAAGCTTGATAGGTTTAGTTGAAGTCTTATTATTACACAAGAGCACTGGGATTTTATCTCACAAGAAGTAAGAAGATCTATATATTACAAGGGCTTTTAGCAGGAAAATGAGAGGGGTCTAAATTGTATTTAAAATTATTTTGACCAGTGTGACATATAGCTTGGAAGGGTGCTGTATAAATCAGGAGCACCAATTAGAAGATTGTTGGGATAACCTAAGAATGAGACGGTAGCATACTTGAGATAAGGGATAGCCTTGAGGATGAAGGGGAAGAGCATATTTTTGGTTTAAGTTCTTCTTGGAATGACTCTGAGAGACTACAGCTGACTCTTGTTTCAGTTAGGGCTTGCATCTTCTACCCTTGAGATTTCGAATGACTGTCTATATTGTTTATTATGAGACTCATAACTATGTTTCTAATGAATAAATTTTTAAAGAAGCCCTCTAAATTATAGAACATCCATTATGAAGATTGAAGGAAGAATTGGATGTAAAAACACTTTGCAAAGTGCTACAAATGGAAGCTATTTTTATTTCAAGTAAGTCAATTTAGCTTACAAAGAGAAAATTCATTTTCTAGCATATGAGCTCCCAAGCAAACTCCCTAGGAAAAATGAATCACTCTTAGGACTATAGCACTTTCTGTATTTCTATCATAACACTTCCATTAATTATGAATTGTTTATGCATCAGCTTTCCTTCATGGCATATAAATCCTCTGGAAGGAGATACAAAGTCTTATGAATATTTCCAACTTGGTTTTTGGTAGACAATAAATACTCAGAAAATGTTAATTGTATTCGTGAGTGAATGACTAGCTATCAGCAAATGAAAAAGGCAGGCAATAGGGAGCTGGTATGAACTTTAAAGATAAAGTATAATAATAGGGACAACATATGAAAGTGTAAAGATTGATTGGGATTGGAGACCACATTTTATTTTGGCTCAGAAGATATGTACAGAGATTTCTGTGTTATCCAAAGACTGTCCTAGCTTGCCTTTAAATAGTTAAATATTGAAGCATAAGGAAATCTATTATTTAGCTAAGATTACTGAGCATGGAAGGAATTGAGTATCTACCAAGTCAATTAGGAAAACTGTTTCATCTTTCCTGTTCTACTGTGTTAAATAATAAGAAATAAGGTGATAAATTTATCATATTTTAAAGACATGAGAATAAGTGATGATGAAGTGCTTAGCCCTAAATAGGCCATTTATACATACCACCCCTGCAAGGCTCAGCAAACATTACAAGTCATTGGAAAGAATGCCAGTAGATTGGGATATGTGCAAAAAAACTCCATCTTCTGGACATGGCATGACCTTTGCACCCAAGAACTTACTGCAGCTATGTTTATCTGAATAAAACCTGCACAAGATTGGGCCATTTAACATTTCTTCATATATGGGGAGGGGATCTTAAGGCCCCACTCTCCCTGAGGGTACTATTGGCAGTGGACAGTTGTTGTGGGAGAAGTGTCATTTATTTCAGTAGTATGGTCATTAATAAATTGTCTTTGTTCCAGTAAATAATCTCACTCACATTTGGACAAAACCTTCTAATGAAACTCAAGTGAATCACACACAAAAAGAAGACATGAAAATAGAAGGGGGTCATGTTGGGAAGAAATGATTTAGTGAGTGTAGTTGTTTGAGAGTGCATGGAGTCCACAGTCCACCAAGTCTGCAGTATGCCTGCTCCCATCTTTGTGGCAGGCCTCATCTTCCTCAATCCCCCTCTCAACTTACTGAGCAGGGCAGGATCTAGCCATGTGCCTCTCAGTGGTTCATAGGGGTGGTTCTGTGGACCCCTCCATGTGGAGGGAGCTCTGCCTCCTCCCCTGCTTGTCTGTCACAGCCTTCCTGGCCCTGCCTCCTCCAGACACCTAGCAGTCAAGCTGTTTCAGATGGCCATGTGTTGGTTCATGGTGGGCTCCACAGGCAGCCATGGCAGCAGGCAGGCAGATTGAGGTGAGGACTGGGCTGCTGGCTCCTTGCTCCTGGCTCAGAATGGCTCCACACCACCATCTGTACTTCTGCCATGGAGCAAACCTGACTTTTTCCAGCTGCCTGGACCCTCCTGCTGCCAGATGCTTCTCAGGGCTGCTGCCTGCTCTTGCTACCCTGCTGAGGACTCCAGGGTTCTGGCCACCACCCTCTGTGCTCTCTATGAGCCCCAAAGGGCACTGAGGACCATTGGGGAGCCAGCACATTTCCCCTTTCCAAGAGTGACCCTGCAAAGCTGAGGATCTCTGGGGTTTGAGGCTCCCCTTATAAAAGCTCCCCTCCTGGAACTACCAGGGACCCCACTCCCAGCCAGCTGTAGGGTCCCCCAGCCCAGGCAAATTAGTGCTCTTTCTTTCAGTGTACTGACAATATTTTTCTATTCTCGCCACTCAAATGAATAGAAACTTAAAACAACTATTGTAAAACAAGTTTTACTGAGTGATTATAACATGCTTTAAATAAATGGAAAAAATAATAATTCTTACAAAAGAGCAGAAGCTATAAAATCAAATTTTAGAACTGAAAAATAAGAAAACCTTCAAATATAAATAAAATTACACCAACAGCAAGAAAAATCCTCAATAGAAGGATTCAATAGCTGGATGAAAGAAAATGAATCAGTAAGCCAAATTAGAGAAAATATCCAATCTGAGCAATAGAAATAGTATGAAAGGTGAAGAGATTCCAGGGAATGTAATTGACTGCAGCTAAAGGCCAATATTCATACCTTATAGTACTGAAGGAGAAGGAAGAGATAGATCTGTGAAGGTGTTCGGAAAAACAGAGGCTGTAAATATGTCAGATTTGGTAATATTCATGAGCCTACAGGTTCAAGAAGATGAAAGAATTTAAAATTGAATGCCTCAAAAATACATTCAGTACACATAATTATACTTCTAAATATTAAAAGCATAGAAAAATTCCAAAGAACAGTACCTTGCCTATAAAGGAAAAGCATTATTAATTTCTCGTCTGAAATCATAGAGGCCAAAGGAAATGTAATACAAGTCCTGAAGTAAGAGAGCTATCAACTTAAGATCCTGTGTCCATTGAAAGCATCCTTCAGGAATGAAAGGGGAAACCCAGACACTCCAAGATGATGAAAAGTGAGATAATCTGTTCCTAGATGAAAAAATTACCTCATATAATGATTGCAGGATGTTCTCTGAACAAATAAAATGATAAGAAAGTGTTAGGACATTAGAGAGAAAGATGAATCATGGAAAGTAAAACTATGGTAAGTAGTGTACGTCTTCCCTTGCGTTTGACATTTCTATTTTGTAACTGGTAGATCAAGGGGAAATTTTAGCACTATCTGATATGGTGGGGAAACTATGTAGATGAAATAGACAATTTCAATGTACACGCAAGGAGGATAAAAAGACAAAAAAATTGAATAAAGTTTCTATACTTCAGCTGAACTAACAAAATATCAAGACCAGTAAATTTGTGGTAAACGTGTGATGTAGACACACATTTGCACAGATATATGTACAAAAACACATGGGAAGATATCATAGATGAGTCAAGGAATTTTAAAACACATCACAGTAGCACATAAGAGCAAGAAAAGGCAAAAAAGAATAAATAGAACATAGAACTTAATAGCAAAATAAGTATTTTTCAATACCTTATATAGAAATGGCCTATAGATACCAAGTGAAATAGATTTGAAAAGGACTTTAAAGAAACATGATTCAACTACAGACCAGCCACAGGAGACTCATGTCAAATATAACAAATATTTGTAGAGGCTTTATCTGAAAAAGGACAAACCAATATCCGGAATGCACAAAATTCTCTCAAAGCTTATGAAGAAATCTTTTAAAAATATAAATAATCAGCACAATTAGAAAAATGGGCAAAATGCATGAACAAGCATTTCCCGTAATAGGTTGTAAATATAGAAGATAAACATATGAAATATGTTCGATATCACAAGTCATTAGGGAAATACAGATTAAAACTACAATGTTAGCATACATATCAGAATAGCTCGAATAAAGCAGAGTGTAATGCCCAAAGCTGTTGAGAATATGGAGAAATTATCTGTGTGTTGTTGGGAATCTATGAAAACATGGTACAGACATTCCTGAAGATTCTTTCATAAACTGAAGCGCACAACTATCATAAACCCACCAGATTATTCTGGGGGTATTAATTGCAAGTAAATTAAAACAATCTCTGCTCAAAGACCAGCATAAAATATTCAAAAAATGTTTAGTTTTAATAGGCAAAAATTTAAACTATCCACATGTGTTTTGATGGATGGTTGAACAAATTTTCAAATGCTCATGTTTTCATTCGCATTTATTTATTGGAACTCCAGAAGGTGCATAAATATGTTTGTCACTAAATCATGCAACAGTTAGTGACATTCTACTTTTTAAAGGTAGAAGCTTGAAGCTCAGATACTTTAAGAGGCTTACTTATGTTCAGTCAGGACAAAGACTAAAAATTTTCAACCAGACTTTATTTGTCCATTTACTTTTAAGTATCTATATTAGCAATATGTAGGAAGTGACTCTGAACACTAGATGAGGGTCTATGTATTGTTATATTTTGCAATCTAGAATGATATAGGTAAAGTTTCATGACCTGGTTAGAGATTGCATTTTCTCATCAGACCTCCAATACAGGTTATTTCCTAAGAGCCAGTTTTCTTTTCCACCATGCATATCAATTGTCTTACCTACACATCTGTAAAATCGTGGCATGGTGATTAGTGAGTCTTTCTTCTCTAAGGAGTGTGGGCTGAAACATGCTAGGGCTTCCATTTGCTTATATGTATCTGACTAGCATATTTTCTTTTGTGAATAGCATTTCTTAATCCTAAAAATTCTGTTCTCTCATTCTTCATCTGGAAGATGCCAAATAATGTGAACTCATCTTGTGTTATAGTGGTTTGAGTTAGGTGTGACACCAGACTCAAGTTGACAACCTTTACTTTTTGGTTATCGATTATTGGTTCACAGAGGTTTATTGGATAATCATGGCTGACAAGTGCCTTCTATGAGATTTGGGAACTGGGGAACCTGAGACCTGCATTAATACCATTCTCTTGGTGGAAGCTTCTTAATATAAAGCTAAGAGTGCTTTGACTTCAATATTTTCCAACAAATGGAGAAAGCTGTTCAACATTAAGAAGTCTGAAGCCAATGTACATAGGAGAAGGCCAAGGATATGCCCAAATGCACTTTGAGTGCTTGCTTTCCAGCATTTCTATAAAGCTTTGGGAGACATTCCAATGCACTTATAAGGATAGTAATGAGTAGGGGCAATTTCATATTATTGTCGCTATTCATATTTGTGTGTGAGTTACTTCAGGTTGTCTTCCACCCATATTTGGAGCTACATTGGTGAAGTTTAGTACATCAGTGACACCTATACACAGTGTTCTCTCAGATGCATTTAAAGGAACCATTTGCCCATGTGTCATTTGTCACTGAATGACAGATCTATCTTGAGAAACACATAGTTAGGCTTTTCATTGTACAAATACCAGACTGTACTTTCACAAACTTGTATGCTAAAGCTACTATACATCTCAACCATTTTATAATCTCATGTGACCACTCTCCTTTATATAGTCCATCATGGACTGAAAGTTTGTTGTGGTGCACATAACTACATTTGCCTATAAAAGATTTTATCAATGTTTAAAGTATTCTGTCTATGTGATAGGTGAAAATGGTGGTATTACCTTACTGGTTACAGTTGTGTTCCGTAATAAGCAAGTTAGCTAGGAGCAAACACACACACACCCCTCTCTTTCATATAGACACAGACACACACCACTCACCATTAAAATAGAAGGGGCTATTTTGGGAAGAATAAAAGAATAAGCAGTGAGGCTAGGAGAGAGTAATGGATAGTGGATATAGTCAAAGTACACAACTTTGGCTACTTAAAATTCTTTTGTGAATTTCTGCTATATAACATTTCTGTAGGTTGTATTTATCTTATTAATGTGTGGTAATTAATCTCTAATGTTTCTTACAAGTATTTTAGGGTATATTAGATGCATCTTCAGCATTTTGTTTATACTCATTTCTTTTCAGCAATATAAACCAATCACGGAGGAGAACTGCATAGTTTCATTTATATGAAATTCTAAAGTAGACCTATATTGAAAGAAAATAGAATGGCCATTGTCTGAACTAAAAATATGCAAGAAAATTAGGAGATCAAAATATTCTGTATCTCCATTATATTTTTATTGCATGTGAATTTTACCTCAACTCATCTGATTTAAATGAAAAGAATTTTTGTGTTCTATTTCATACCAGAGTTAATAGTTCTCATGTATTGAATCATCTGTTGCCTTATATTTATATATTTTTACTTCTTTAGAAGGGCTTGTCTAACTCATGAATTCCTTTGGAATGTAAATTTCTTTTTCACACACGTCTGAGTATATTTCATACATTCTATTTTTATGTTGCTCTAGTCACCATACTTGGCCATTTACATATGTAAACCAACACATAATTTGTAAGATAAGTATTACTATCACAATTTTTCAGATTATTACAAGAAAAATAAAGTCTATAATTTTCAAATCATACCCATTGCGACTGCTTACATCCTATTTGCACAGCACACACTCTCAACCTTTCAAAGCAATGATGCTAAATATATATGAGAAACATGGTAGATTGTACTTACTGGATTTTACCCTCTTTTTATCATTTCATTCATTTACAAAATGTTGTGTATCACCTCATACTGAAAATTAGTACAGTAAAATAGATACTTTCTCATTGGTGACTCTGTTGCTAATATAAACTTGTGTAAACATATTTCATACACAAGATGTCCTTGACTAAGGAATGCATGAATGAATGGAGGACAAGAATGAGGGGAGTCAGTTTACCTTTCCTGGAAGAACCAAGGTTATTCTTGAGGCCAAGTTTTGCAGTAAGATGAATATTCTGGCTGACCAACATATGGAGAAGCCCTATGAAGGCAGAGCTGACTGTTCTGAGGTTGTGGCTAATCATGGCTCCTTCTATAATCATTATTTGTGGCTCACATCTATGAGTTATCAAGGCATTATCACACATCTTTATAGTATTTTTGCATAACAGACTGTATTTTCCCAAGCCTCAATGCTGGATTTTCCTGTTCTATGCCCTTTGTTTCTTTACAACAAATGAAGAACAGATGTGCCATCAATGGATAGACTGGGGGCTTGCTGGAGCTGATGACCTTTAGGATGTGGTCTGTGATCTCAGTTCAAGAAGAAAATTTTATGAAGTTGCTTCATTCTGTATGTTTTGCAAAGAAGTCTTGATATTGTTTTGGTGATTGAAAACCAGTGGCAACCTTCTTCCTGATGTTTTTCTAAGTGACAATTAGGTGATTCAAGTTTCAAGAGTGTATAATTTTTCTCATAGCTCAGTAAGGACTTTTTTGAATGTGGAATATGGCTACAGACATATACTACATGCACACACATACTTACAAATGGTCTTAATCCATTTGCTAACTGTGAGTGATTTCTAGCAGGCTTCTTGAGCACAGGTCCAGAAGCAGGAAATTTCAAGATTAGGCAGAAGCTATGTCTGGATAATGCCTGGTACAACATCAAAACATGGTGGATAACACCACATAACAGAGTATGTCTGAGATCCATAAATGATTGTATGCAGGGGAGGACAGTGGAACAGACGTTTTATAAGAATTTGGTTTATTGAGAACTAATTGGTTCCTGGAAAAAGTAAAAACAGCTAATACCTTTTAAAAGCCATTGCTATTTTAGCAGCCACATTTCAGTATGAATTTAAGGTTGGACAAACTACATCCAAACTATGGTGTGTATGAAGACACACATACACGCAGTGCCCCTAATCTGGTTTGTGAAAGGACTGTGAAGTGATGAGAGTTCATTCCCACTGAAAATGTTGCTCTAATGCTAGAAGTTGTTTGCCATGTTGACATGCTGTGTCTGAAGATAATTTTAATAAAAATATTCACTAAACTTCAGTCAGTTATCTTATTCAATACCCAAGTAAAGAAATAAGATTTTTTTTCAGTTAGGAGGTAATCACATTCCATTGAATGCACTAAAAAACAAACAAGCAAGGTTTCAGGTTTTAGACAGCCATATTGTTGAGGTGTCATGGGTGTCACTTCATTGTCATTTCAGCATAATCTCATGATGAACTTCCTGGTTTCTGGCTCTTACAACCTTCTGTCTCCTCTTCTATAATGTTCCCTGAGCCTTAGCTGCACGAGTTGTTGTGTTAGACATATTCATTGGGGCTGGGAATCCCCATTATCAGTTTATCTTTGAATTATAACCAATTATTGTTTTCTGTAGTGGTCTCTGTCTACTGCAAAAGGAAGATTATTTGATGTGGGGTGAACATTGCACTTATTTATAGGTGTAAGAATGCTTTAGAATGTAGTTAGGGGTTATGATTATCTAGTAAAGTTGCAGTAGAAGCTTCTCCTCTAAGATCCATGAACTCACTAGGCCCGGTTAGTTGGCTAGGTTTTTAGTACCAGGCATAATTTTTTTTATATTGAGAGTTATTGAAGTCCAATCAGACAGCTGTTGGTTATCAGCAAGATAGGACTGCCACTATTGCAGTTAGGCATATCTTGCCATGGTGTTCATTGTTGTGAATCAAACATGGTAAGAAGAAATTTCACTGAGTCCTATCCCGATAGAAAGAATCAAAGGTAACTAATGGCTGCTGAATGAGGGAGAAATGGGTTCTACCAGGGACTAGCCTTCTATCTGGTTACCCAATACAAAGTGGTCAGCCTTGAAATCATATACACACAGGCAACACTAAACATTTATGTGTTTATATATATGTAACGATAATAATGAAAAAGGAAATTTGAGAGGGAGTGAGGGGGCATAGGAAAGAGTGGGAGTAAGGAAGGGAAGGGGGAAGAGATGTAATAATATTTTAATAATTTAAAGATAAAAACATATCTTTAAAAATAAGGTTTTCAATGTGGCAACTTCTAGGGAATTTTCAAGAGGAGTATTGATCATGTTAACTATAGAGTGATTTTCCAACAGAAGGACAAATCTTTCCTTCTTCATCCCACAACACTATTGAATAGCCTTGCTTGGATCATGCAAATGCTGGAACTATCATACTAAATAGGCAACTTCTGAAAAGTTGCTGAAGATAATTATCAAAAATATATAGTATTGTATAGGTAATGTTTAAGATAATATATGTGCACCTAAAATTGAAACCTTGCAACCTCTGTGAAGAGCTTGTACATTTTAAGGAGAAGCCAATGTTGATTATAAGTTGCTCAAATAAGAGCTAATAAATTAGTAGCCAAAGCAAATAAATACCAATAATTAACTTTGTGCTGCTCCATTTCTATTTTTTTATTATTATTATTAACAACTTTATTAATTCCAAACTGTATTCACCAACTAACTAGGGTTTTAATTCATTTTCTAGCTAAGGGATATTGGACCTTTGCTTATTGTATTGCTTTTATCTTTCATTCTTTCTGTTAATAGTTACTATGATTTAAATGTATCCCCAAGTTTCATGTGTTGGAGAGTTCACTACCAAAGCACCAGTGGGGAGTGTGAACCCTAATAAATTTTGGTTAGGTCAATAGAGTAAGATAAATTAATGAATGGATGGACAGAGGAACATACTAGTCACTATCTCAGAAGTAGGTCAGTTATTGAAGTAGTAGATTAATTATAAAATTGAATTTGGATGAACACTGGACTCTAATATGAATACCAAATGTCATAGTTATTTTTTTTCTCTACTTGACACAAACTAGAGATACCTGGGAACAGGGAATCTCAATTGAGAAATTGTCTCCACCAGATTAGCTTGTGGGTATTTCTGAGGGGGCATTTTCTTGATAGATATTGGACCATCCCTGAGAAGGTGGTTCTGAGCTGTATGGAAAAGGTGGCTGAGAGTCAGAGAGTGAGCCAGTAAACATTGTTTCTCCATGATTTCTGCTTTATTTCCTGCCTCCAGGTTCCTGCCTTGAGTTCCTGCCATTGTTTCCTTCAACAATAAACTTTCAAATAAATCCCAATGACCCAAGTTACTTTCAGAAATTTCAGCTTCTTAATTGTTTAATCACCTCCCAATAGTGCTACAAGCTGGTGACCAACCCTTTAATGTATTGCCGTTTGGGAGACACTCTAGTTCTGAAATATTGCAGGAAATCAGCAGCAGAATCATTACTCTCATTTGGAGAGGAAAAATGACTTTAGGGAATAAACAATGTTTCTAAGTAAACCCAGAAAGGGGCCCTTCAGAGTATCCAGCTCTGATTTCTCAAACTTCTGAGGGATTGGTGCATTAATTCTGTCTTCTCCGGTTGGATAATATTATAGAATGGCCTGATATTGTGTTACTTAATATTCTGTACCTATACAAGAGAAATTTACTGGGTTACATAGGTTTATGATCACTTTTATGGTTCCCTTGCTTCTTTGATGTTAGAATGGCAGCTGTCAGTTCTCCCTTTCCATAATGCCTCTACTTGGAGAGAACTGACCAGCTCTTTATTTTAAATTTGTTGAACATTTTATGATTCAGACATAAATTCCTAATAAATGATGATCAGTGCCCATTAGGATTTTTAACTTGTGTACCATGCTCAGCCTTGTTTGGTAATTGAAATGTAGTCATTTTATGTAATGCAATGCTGACCCTGGTCTGGATTTTCTTGCAAAAGTATTGAGGGCTTTGAAGACACAAAGGTGCTAATTTTCCCAATCCAGTCATGGTAAATGGACTTGTGCTAACACAGTTTCCCTCTAGCTAGTCCTGGCTCAAGTGGTAGCTTTACTCTTTAGAAAGCAATCACTGGACTCTAACAGCCTCACATATCACTGAGACTTTTCTTTCTTTGGTTACCACTCCCTAGAACACTTGCTTACTGAAAGCAATGTAGAAAAAATTTAAACAATGAAAATGTGAACAAAGAAGTATGTAAAACCTATTTGTAAGATATGGAGTTTGAGTTTACACTGAGAATAATTTGATGGTGTGCAATAGAATTAAACACATTTGTTTAAGTGTAAACATTAACCAGATTATAAGTAAATTCAATGAACTGGAATTGTTTTTTTAATGAGAAATTTAAAATGCCAGTTTGAATGCATGGTTCATACACACAAAAAATGTATTTCTCTTTCTAAACTGAAATAGTGTCTATTTATTATCATTCCTTATTTTAAAAATTAAACTATCTCCTTGACCTTCTGCATAATGTAGAAAATTATTGGGCTATAATATTCAAGGAAAAATGCCTTAAAATTGTATTGTATAGGATTTAAGAGCCTACTTGTCTTTTGGGTAGGAAATTCATACAAATCAAACAAGAAAGCAAGGGAGTACATGGACATTTTTTTGGAACTTTTTAATATGCACTGGGTGCCAAATGAGGAGTGTTTATGTGTAATACTTTGATATGGATTTTCCATTTCTGTCTTAGAATGAGGAATCCCATAGAGTCTAGTCAATTGTCCCAAATTACACAGCTAGTTAAAAATTGAAGGTTATACATAAACATGGCTGCATGTGTGAGTCTAATACACACAAGTCTAAGAAATGGGAAGAAAGGAGCCATCTCTACTGGAACAGATGTCAGTCTCCACATAGGTATGGCTTTTGCCACCACAGTGTAGTCTTCTATGTCCTTGTAAGGCCTAGCAGGGAGAAACATATTTATAGAAGTTGGGTCACCCAAAGGATCTGAAATTCAGTGCAGTAACTAGCTAGGGCCATGTAATAAAGTGAACAAACATCTTATACAGAAACTTAATGTCTGGTGGTGTAGTGGCTGCAAATGTGAGATCAAACTGTTCTCACACTGGTTCCTCCTGAAGGCTGGGAAGGAAGCCAGCTCTTCCAGGATAGTTTTTGTACCTGATTCTTCACATCCTGGTTTCTCCATGTGTTTTTGAGTCCAAATCTCCTTTATGTGTAAGGGCAACAGTCATTTGGATTTGGATCACCCATATTATCTCATTTCAGCTCAAATATTTTAAAACAAACCTTTCACATATGAATGGTTAGTGCTTAAACACTTTGAGAGTGCATAATTTGGTCCCAAACATCCAGACATCTTTAGTGAGTTAGCTTATTATTTTTTAATGCTGGACCAGATACTATACCAAGAATTGACAAGTCAAAGCAGCCAGTTTTTCCTCTTTCTATCAGGCGAGTCAGACATTAAACAAGCAATTACAGTAAAATGTACTGTGCTGGTTATTTTTCTTATTGTCATGACAAAAAAAAAAAAACAAAACAGGAAAGGAAAAGAGAAACTGACAGAAACTACTTAGCTACCTAGTTTTAGAGGATTCATTTCATAGTATAATTGTGTGGCTCCATGCACTTGAGAAGAACACGATGATGGTAAGAATATATGATCCAGGCTGTTAGTTACTCTTCAGTGGATGGGAAGCACAGAAAGGGGAGCATAGGAAGAGGCCAGGACAAGATATAACCACTAGATGCATACCACTATTGACCTACTTCTTCCAAGTAGTTCCTGCTTCCTTCCTTTCACCACTTCCCACAATACAGTCCTATCATGGATTCACAAGGGAGTAATCTATTCATTAGATCATAGACCTAATGATCTAGTAGTCTCTGGAGATCACCTTCACAGACACACCCAGAGGTGTACTTACTATCTCTTTAGATGTTTATTTTTAACCCAATCAAGCTGAAATACAAACACCACTACCTTAAGCTCAATCATAAACACACACACACACACACACACACACACACACACACACACACACACACGGTGTGAAGGTGAATGGTGGAAGAACATGCAGTGGGTTTCCTGGAGGGGTTAATGTATAATTTAAGGTTATTGACACAACTGGGCTATCCTTTCACTGAGGTTCTATGCTGTCCCTTTCAAAGCATTATTAATTTTGGTCTATTTATTATTTTTCTTTAAATATAAAAATAATCTTTCAATGACTAAGAAAAAGAACTTTGAACTCATATCTTGTTTTATTATTTAAGATCCTCATTTCACATATAATCCTAGAAGTTCTACTTGTATCAATTCAGAGTATCTGTGAATTGCTTTGATTTAACTCCAATATCTCAAATGATTCTCATTTTATATATAATCTTAGAAGTTCTACTTGTATCAATTCAGAGTGTCTATAAATTGCTTTGTTTAACCCCACTATCTCAGAGCAGTTCAAATATGTGTTTTTACTGGAAAGCTTGTTGTTATATTTAGCCCAAGGATGCTATTAATGGCTTCGTGCTATCATCTATTAAACACTTTAGAAAAACTGTGGAAATACATTTTCTCTGGGAATTCTGGTCTAGGAATATCATTGATCTCCTAAAATATGCAATGGTCTTTTAAAATGATCATACTTACTTTTGTTATTTTGTGTTTTGGCTGTCAGGAAATTTAAAACTAAGTAAATGGATATCCCATTTCATCTTTAATTAATTTGGGTCTTTTGCTGTTTGGAGTCTGTTTAGTAACTCATTGTTCTCATTTTACTATTGTTTTAGTTAGGGTTCCTATTGCTGTGATAAACATCATGACAAGCAGCAACTTGGGAAGGAAAGGTTTTATATCATCTTACAGTTTATAGTCCATCATGAAGGAAGCCAGGATAGGAACTCAAGCCAGGAACCTAAGTCAGGCACTGAAGCAGAGACCATGGAAGGACATTACCTATTAGCTTGTTCTCCACATCTTGCTCAGCCTACTTTTTTTTACCACACAGGAACACCTGCCTAGGGTTGACACTACTCACAGTGGACTGGGCTTTCTTAAATCAATCTTTAATCAAGAAGATGTTCTAAAAACTTGCTGACAGGCAATCTAATGGGTACATTTTCTCAATTGAAGTTCCCTCTTCTCAGGTGCTTTTAACTGTGTCAAGTTGACAAAAATAACAATCAAAGCAACTATTTTACCTTTATTATACAATCACTTTTATTATAGTAACATTGCATAGTATTATATAGCATTTAGGATTACACTTCCTATCAAAAATATTGTAAGATGATTATATGAATTATACCATGACACATTTTTTGTACTGTAAGTACAAAGACATTGCTGTTTATCCATTATTCTCTTCACTGTTCATACACTATTCCAGCGTTCATTCACTGAGGTACTTAGTCTCATATCTCCCGGTCAGAGAGGCTGGTACCATCTTTAGCTCTCAATGTGGTGTAAATAGTCTAGAGATAACCTCTGCTGTCATGTGGTTTCAGGAGCCCATACTTAATATGGTGAGCATCTGGTAGGTTGACTTAGGGGCTGATTTGTGGATGGTTATGTGGCCAGCTTAGGCCAGAGAGATAAGTGGGAATTTTTTCTGAGCAGTGTGTCAGACATTCCCTATATCTGAAAAGGAAACCACTGGATGTTGGAGGGAAATGATGCATTGAGAAGAATGAAAATATAGAGAAAGTGAGCTAGAGGCTACCTGTTGATAAATTCTGAAAACCAGCTGATCACCACCCTTCTCCTTTCCTAAGCCAAATTATTTCCTTATTATTTAAGACAGTCTTAATTTTTATTATTTTGTTTTTATTATTCTCATAAATAATCTGCCTGAAATATTTTTGGGGAGCAACATAGAATCTAAATTAAAAACTAAAAAGTGATCGCAAATGTAATTAACAAGCCACTCATGATTGGAGCCCATTACATCCCATTTTCTTGGCTTTATGACCTATCACTAAATGTCTTATTTCTAACTATTTACAAGAGTGAACCCAAACATCCCTCTGCAATTGAAGGCAATTTGAATTTGCTCAATCAATTAACCAATCAGTAACTGCTTTTTCTGTACTTTGGACATTCCCATCCATTTTTAAAGCCAGAATAGAGAAGTGTTGTAGTTGTACACCTACTGTGTAGGCTTACCAAGAAGACAAGGAGGCATACTCATAGGTGCAAACCCTGCCAGATCTCAGCAGAGGGAACCACCATCATGGCCAATGCCATACTCAACAGTGGAACCCTGAGTGTCCCAGGTCAGGTGTTTTTATTGATTCAGAACTCCTTGTGTGTTTTACTGATAGCACATTCAGATCCTGAGCAATCTATCATCCCCCACATAAATCCAATACCCGCAGGTAATACAAAACACCAAGACCTAGGTAGACTCTCACTCAACAGTACATAAAACAATATTTTAAGCACAGTTAAAACTAAACTTCTACAACAATGTGTTATTGGACATTTGACTCTTTAGGGTAGTATATTCCCTGAGGCCAGGGATGAGATCTCGTCATCCTTACTTCCTAGCATAGTTCCTGCCAAGTAGCAGCTCTCAATTCAACTATATAGTTATTCAAAGGGAGAAACTGAAAATTGAGAAGCAAGGATCCACTGGGCTTTTTGGTGGCAAAAATTTGATCCCAGAGAGCAGTTTATTTTTATTTCTTTGAGGAAAAACAAGAAAATCTGGGATATTTCTATAGCTCATTCTAAGTGGACCAACCCTTGGTTTGACCTCATTTCCTAAGAAACCAAGACCCTGAGAGATGAGGTGACTTGCCCAGAGGTCACATATTAAACTTGAAATCAGTAAAGAGAAATCAGGAAGGGAACTCCTCTCCACCACACACATACTCCTGTCCTATTCACCTTCTGATGTTCTGCTTCTTGTGTGTCCTGACCTTTGGAATGACCTCAGTTAGAGTATTTCTCTGAATTTTTGCTTCTCAGTTGCAAGAATGGAATGATTCTCACTGATTTTTTGGCTAGAAGCACATAATATAAATACATGACAGTACTCTGAGCACCATTAAAATAGGACATTTCATTTTAGGTCACTTTCCAAGCTGGGGTACTATGCAGAAAAAGTCACTCACCTCCTTCAGTAACAGGAAAATGTTATAGAGCCCTACATTTGGCAAGTCTTCAAAGAGTAAAATTCTAGGCATTATACAGAGCATCTTTTCCCCATTTGTCTTAACAAGCATCATTCCATTTTAATAATCTGTGACAAGATGTCTACCTAATAAGAAACACCTGGTCAGTACATACGACCTATAGAAGTGCAGTTAGCACTAGAAACTCTCTCCTGAAAGAAACACTCCATTATCTACCCTTTCAATTATTACTTTTTAAATTTTGTACATGCAGACATTGCATATTGATCATATTTACCCTCCTGTCGTTCCTGTTAGTCACTTTTGTCCTCCTAGAGTCTGGGATCTAGACTGTTCTATGTCTAGTTTTGTGCCATGTGTACATACCCAATTGTATGTATCTATATAAAATCTGGAAATCAAAAATGAAAGAAAACATACATTTGTCTTTATGAGGACAAATTAATTCACTTAATGATGTTTTCTCCATTTATATTAATGTAAAACTCAAGACTATTGGAGGGAAAAATAGGTAAAACACTTTAAGATATAGTCAGAGGCTATCTATCCTTGTGTCAGTGCAGGCTTTTCTACACTTAGAAGTTCTCTGAAAGAGATGGCTGTTTACTTCAGTGTTCTTAGTTTATGTACAATAGATTTATAGATAAATAGATGGATAGTTAGGTAGGTAGATATGTAGGTAGATAGGAAGAAAGAAAAGGAAGAAGGAAGAAAGAAAAAGAGAGAAAGACAGACAGTCAGGCAGACAGACAGATATGAAGCCAGGTGTGGTCTTGTAATCCCAGTACTTTGGAAACTGAGGAAAGAGGAATAGGAACTGGGGGCTTGCCTGGGCTAAGAGAGAGACCTGTCTAAAATACGTGTGTGTGCGTGCATGTACACACACACACACACACACATACACACACAGAGAAAGGGTGGGTACAAGTTTGGATGCAGATTACTTTGGACTTTGTAAGGCATTTTAATTAAATGAAAAACATGAAACTAGCTATTTTCTGTTCTGTCATAAATAATCTAGTGCTAAAAAATAATTATTTAAAGAATTTAAGCAAGTCTCATTTATTATCAAAACTACTGTGTGTTAGGTGCACTGTTAGGCACTGAGGACAGAGGAGACCCACATAGCTGTGGCCATCTGAGAAAAGGGTGAAAGGGGACTTGTAGATAACAAGGTAGATGAAGGTAAGTCCCAGGCTCCACAGGCTAATGTAATGTCATCTCATTAATGTCATCTCCTTACCATCAGAGCTTGGCTGAAATAAGAGAGTGAACCTGTAGACTAGTTTTAGAATCTAACAGCTAGTCTCCAACTTCCCACTTCAAACTTTCAAGGTGGGGTTTTATCCTACCTTATCATGTTTTATAGCAATGATAACTCAACAGCTGTCATGTAGTAAGTACTGTGTCAGTTGCTAGGTAATATTTTATACAGAGGATAATTCTTAGTCCTTTAGACAATGCTAGTGTCTGTTTAGAAATCTCTTATTTTAGATTAAAATCTCTACTTTAAATTCTTTTTTTTCAAGAGGCTTTCACTGTGCATCTTTGTCTGGCCTGGAATTCACTATGTAGACCAGGCTAGCCTCCAACTCATAGAAATCCACTTGCTTCTGCCTCCTCAGTGCTGGGACTAAAGGCATGCTCCATCGCCTCTGGCCAGAATCTATTTTAAAGCTGATTCTTCATTTGCTGTTTGTTTTTTGTTCTTTTTGTTATTTTGGCAGCTTCGTAAGTCAAAAACGTCCTCTTGATGTATGTTTTATGGATAAGTAGTGCCAATGGTGAAGTGAGCACATGTTTGGTTTTGACTACTGTTTTGTTAGACATGGAGCTAGCTCTTCACAAATCCTCTTCTGACATACATGGCTCTGTAGACTTCTGAGGTAGTTCTAATTACTCTTTGTACTTTACAGATGAGGAAGCAGAACTCAGAGGGTGCACACTTCTGAAGAATGAGGTCTGTGTGCTTCTAGATCTTGTACTTGTAAACTGTGCTACTTTCAGATGGCTTCCAGGAATCGGAGTGTCTTATAAGTGGGGATTTTTCCATGCTACTGACTCTAGGGAAATCTGCCTGGAATCCCCATTCTCTTTTTTCCATTATTTAACTTCATTGACCCTTTAAAATTGACCTTATGTTTCTAATTAATCACAATGTGTTGTTCACTTAGACTAATATCTTCTCTTTCACTAGCCCTTTAAACACAATGTCAACAGAGTACAAATTACAATCTGCATGGACAAAACTAATAGTAGGAGAGTCCAAAGTGAGGAGAATGGCTCATATACTTTTCCGAGGAAAAGAAACTGATGCAGGTGTGACTAACAACTTAGCAGAGTGGAGAAGATGCCCATGTAGGTGCCCATTGCTCCTCTGAGAGGCTCTGTAGAAAAAATACTAGGGGCAGTGGACTGTCAGAGGCACCTGTTAGAACAAGATGATTGGAAGACTTCTGGCTCAGGTATCTCCCAACCTTTCATAATCAGAAGTCTCTCATCATCTCTTATTCTTACAGAACAGGATAAAAATAATTTTCTGAGAATTAAATCCATAAGACTTTTGTCTTAGGGATGCCAATATCTGGAGAAAGCCAAGTATTGTGACATGGGGTCAAAATTAGTGACCAAGGAAAGTCTATATAAGAATTTCTGACATCAGTACCGTTCTTCTACTGTTTAAAATGGCCAGCAGCTAGGCATCTACTCTATTAATATGTGTGTGCAGGTCCTTGTGTTTATGTGTGTATGTGTGTGTGTGTGTGTGTGTGTGTGTGTGTGTGTGAGAGAGAGAGAGAGAGAGAGAGAGAGAGAGAGAGAGAGAGAGAGAGAGAGAGAGAGAAAATGTATGTTCACCTATGTGCAGGCCACATAATGAGACCCTGTCTAAAAAAACCCAAAAAACAAACAAAGAAAACAAAACAAAAAAACAACAACAAAAAAATAAGTTAAAAATAAATGAAGACTGTGTGGCAGACTTGGGCATCAGTATTCAAACTAGAGCAGGATGGTGACTACAAGGCAGAAGATGCAGACTGGAAGGGGAACATGGAGGAGGAGAAGGTGAGATTTGATAAAGTACATTATTTATTATTATTATTATTATTATTGCTGCTGCTACTGCTGTTGTTGTAATTATTATTAATTATTTGGTCTTTTTCGAGACAGGATTTCAGCCTGCTTGGTTGTACTCATGGCTAGGTTGTGTGGTGTAGGGGGAAGTGTTAGCAAGAGGACTCCTACCTGATCTCCTGGAGCTGGCTTGTTCTGTATGCTCGAAGGCAGGAGCTGACTGTCCGAGTTTGTCCTTGGAACTCAGAAACAGTGTCCAGGAAGGGTGAGGAGTAGGGGGATGGAGGTAATTTGGAGATTCAGGGCTGGGCTGGGCAGGTGTAGGGAGAGGGGTTAGTGAACAGGGCTCCTACCTGATCTCCTGGGGATGGCTTGCTCTGCCTACACCAGTGGAAGGATTGAGTTGGTCATTGGAACTCAGAAGCAATAGCCAGAAGGGCTGTGGGGAGGGATGACACAGTTCTTGGCAATATTTTATCACAGCAGTAAGTACTGATTCTTTTGAATGTTGAAAATTTAAAACTGTTAAAAATTTTTAAAAATAAAAAATCAAATTCAAAAGTAAAATAACTATATATATCTTGTCTACTGTGACCAAATACTAACAGACTCACAGTTTGAGAGGATGTAAGTCCATAAAGTAGGAAAGCCATGGTGGTAGGGCTAGCTCATCTGTGGAAGCGGGATCATGAAACTATTTGCTCTTATCTTGGACAAGCAGGAAGCGAAGATGGGAAAGGAAGCAAATCTGAGCTATTTATAAATCTCAAGGCCTACTCCCAGGGATTCACTTACTGTACTGAGGCTCTCCTCCTAAAGGTTCCACAACCTTCAAAAACAGCATCATAGACTGGGGACTAAATGTTCAAACACATGAGCCTGTAGGTGACATTTCACATTTAAATCATAACACCTATTTTTTAAGCCTCAAATGCATTATTTACTTCACTATCTTGGCCCTTACTCTGCCCTGAGGTACTGTGCAAAACAAATGTGTTCTCTTCCACATGTCAGCCTTTTAAATATTTGAGAATGATAATCACAGGCAAGTTGACCTTTGAACAATCTTTCAGCTGAAATGTTACCCATTCCTGATTGTGAATCCTGCTACTCATTCACCTTGGCCGTTTTCTGCCCCAGTTACCCAACTTTCTTCTTCCCCTGTGCTGCATCCACAGTTCTTTGGCCTCCTGGTCCTTGGCCCATGCTCCTGTATCCTGTTAAATCAAAGATGCCGTCAATTATTAGAAGCACCATTATTTTCTATGTCTTGCTAAAGAAGCAGACAGAGCACCACTGACAATTCAGTTCTGACATGATGTCGACTGTTGAGGTCCACTTCATTTTTCAGAGATGTTAAAATGTGAAAGAAATGTGTGAGGTAGGATCAGTGAAGGTGGCTGTTTCTTTCTAAATTAACTTCAGCATGTCAAGACACGTCTGACAGTGTGACTCCTGGAGCTAGATAGATTATTTTTATGGATTTTTTTTTTTTTACTTTTTCTGATAGTAGTTGTTGCTGCCTGGGACTTCTCAGACATTATGATCTTGTGAATGAGTGAATGGGGACTTCCTGTCAGTGTGTGTGTGTGTGTGTGTTTCATGACAAAGGTCTATTGTTCCATCCTAAAGATGACAGTGCAGTTACTCTAATAATCACTGATAAGAGGGATAATAGGGTAATAATACTTAGCCACTTCATTAAAAAAGGCACAGTTCAGGAATGGGAATAAAAAATTTGCAGACAAAGTGCTGGTGATGGGTTTTATGTGCAATCAGCTTAAAAATAAGCAAGTCTGAAGAACTCTTAACCATGGTCACAGCCCCAAATATGAATGACATAGTTCAACATTTTCAAAAGAGTCATTTAAAAAGTTCAATGTAAGAGGTGGGAGGAAAATTTGTATATTTGGAGGTATAAATGTTTAAACATTCTTACGTTTGAACATCTGTGAATGGTGAATAAATAGTTTAAAGACACAATAATCTTAGCTTCTTAGTAAGTTCATAATTATCTTCATCTCTTCAAATTTAGCAATTTAGGTAGATTATCTAAGTGGTATCTTATTAGGAAGAAAACAGTAATTTTTGTTGATTCCTTTAATTATGCATGATTTATACTTTTACTATTAATTCAACTAAAAATAAGTGTAGGACTTTTAATAGAATTCATATTATGATCCATTGAAAGTCTTCTTTATTGATTTTGGAAAATACAATCATTTAAGGAAATACTGGCAATTATGTTCTACAAAGTTATGAGGGAAATTAGCCTCACAGATTCTGTCATTGTGCCCATAAGAAACTATTTGTAAGGATCGATCCTTGTAAGCTACTGGGGGCAACATTTTCATCCATAGGTCAATATGAAATATTAAGTAATGGGTATATTTGTTTAAAGACGCTGTATTTAGTAAATGTTGGTGATTCACTGATTCTGAGCCCTACAACTCATTGAGCACTGCAACTTACACCTGAATGAAATTTCTCTCACACTTGTTTTCTCATTATCTCTTCTTGTGCTTGAAAAAAACTAGATAGAACTTCAGCACTACTCTTGGGGGTCATCTACACAGCAAAATCTCCAACCAAAAGCAACAAAGTGTGAGCCATGTGGCACTTAATACACTGCAGGAAAGGCTTGCACTTATAGTATAAACAGTAATACAGGAGGGCAGAATATTGCCATGTTATAGGTTGGCTGGTAATGTATAGGTTGGTGACTCATTTTTTTGATGGTCTAAAGACCCCCAAAACTTTACAAAAACTAATTTTGAGACAAGAAATAAGTTTTAGCATGAAACATAGTGTCTGTAAACAATGAGGATACATTGTATGCTGTATAGACTCTAATATTAATTTACTTCAATGTACTTTTCTCTTTTTTAACTACTCAAATTTCTCACATCTTTTCTGTAGAAACATGGCAGCAACATAATTAGCATATGATAGTACTATTGATAATGGACTTTTATATCATCAGTTAAATCATGTCAACCAGAAATAATGTGTGTGTGTGTTTATTCTTTATATCATTTGTTTATTAATGCAAGGCTCCCGACGTTTAAAGCATTCCAGGCATTGGCCTAGACCAACAATTCTTGAGCTGTGAGTCATGACCCCTTTTTACAAGGATTGCCTATGACCATCTGCATATCCAATATTTATATTATGATTTATAAAAGAAGCAAAATTACAGTTATGAAGTAGTAACAAAAATAGTTTTATGGTTGGGGGTTACCACAATATGAGGAACTGTATTAAAGGGTTACAGCATTAGAAATGTTGAGACTCACTGCTCTAGACAATGATGATATATCAATAACAGGACAAATGACCTATGCTTATGAATTTTTCCTTGCCATTTGGAGACACAGACAGTAAGTGTAGTGTATGTAACACAGACTACAATGATAAATGCTTTGAATTAACTCAAAAGTGGAACATAGCTTTCCCTATTTGTGATCATTCTCTATTTTGGGGATTTGAGCTTCAAGCAGTGTGATTAAACTGTCCTAAAGTGAAGCCAAAAGAGTAGAGTGTGAATGGAAAATTCAAAATCTTATACTGGAGATGCTTTTAAGATGCCTAATGGAGACAACAAGAAAATATAGCGTGAATCTGAAGATTAGGTGAGAAGTCAGATCTGAAGCTGACTTGGGAAGCAATGGCTTATAAATGCTACTTATAGTCACAAGATTAAATGTAACTAGAGAGGCCATTCTCTGATACATGTCAATATTAAGAGGAAAAGTGGGAGATGGGGTGGCACCAAAAGAGATTGAAAAGCAAGAAAAGTATGAAAAGAACAATAGGAAAGGATAGTGAGGACATCATGTACTGCAGAACCACAATGAAAATGTATGGTTCCGACTCCTAGTGTTGCTTCCATTGCTGCTACTGAAGATTTTGCTGAAGCTTCTTTATTTTCATGCCTATCACTGTTTTTGTTTCCAAAATTACTGTTTAAATACTAACAGAAGTGTTGGATTTGCCAGATGGTAATTACTAAGATGACGTTCTTTACTCTTTAGGTCTTCATGGCATCATTCCAGTTTTCTGTAACGTTCAAGCATATGTGTAAATAGTTCAATGAATTCATTATCCAGTTCCCTGAGCAGCAAAGTCTGGCATCACCCAGAACCCAACTCTCCCTCTCATAAAATGGAGCAATGAACTGTTTACCTCAAAGGACCTTTACAAGGAGGTCCAGAGTCCTTCAAATTGTGTGCCTTGCTGATTATATAATTTTCACTTTTCCCTAGAGGCATGACATTAATATGAAAAATTGAATGAATTTTGAACTCCATGAAGATTTTGCTCCTTTAATATTCCCATTTTCCAAGATCAAGACAGAAAATTTTTCCAGTAACAGATGATACTTCCATATGCATCTATACTTACAGCCATCTCTTCTGTCCATCATTATTCTCATTATAGTTTTCACTGATTTCTTATCTTAATGAATTTAATATCTCTCTGACAAAAATAATATTAGAAAGTGAGTCATAGTGTTAACTTTATCATAGTGTTATCATAGTGTTACCTCATGGTGCACAGATTTATTTTGTAAATTAAAATTGAGTTACATCATTTCACCCTTCCATTTCTTCCTTCTAATTCCTTCAATGTAACGTCTCCTGTTCCCTTTTAAAACCACAGCCTCTTTTTCTTTAATATTATTGTTAAACACACACACACACACACACACACACACACACACTAAATACATAAGTATAATCTACTCAATTGTTTAGTGTAATTTGTGTATATATAATTTTAGGACTGTCCACTTGGAACTAGTTAACCAATTAAGGGGCACATCCCTGAGGAAGACTATTTCTCCCTTTTCATAGTTGCCTGTAGTTTTTCCTCTAAGTATGGGACGTGTGAAATTTATCTTTTTCATATTAGCAAGTGTATTGATGTTGTACTTCTTTGGGTCTTATTTAGGCAACCATGTTGTTGAGGTATCATAGATGTAGCTCTCTAACATTTTTAGGATACACAATCTCACGTCAGACACCCTGGTTCCCTGGTTCTTATAATCTTTATGCTCTCTCTTTTCATGTTCCCTGACCTTTAGGTATAGGAATTGTGTTGTAGATGTACCAGGTGGGGTTGGGCACTCTATAATCACTTGTTCTCTACAATTTGACCAGTTGTGTTTTATTGTAATGATCTTCAAGTTTTCATTGACTTTTTTATTACCTATCCTTGAACAACTCAATGTTTGAGGATAATGGAATTAAATGCTCTTTTGTATTGTATACCTGGCTTTCTTTTTCATGTGCTTTCATGTCTGGGAGAGACATCCATGTTGTTGTATGTAGTAATGAATCATTCCTTTATATTTCCTTTCATAGTATTCATTTTATACGCACTGTAATTTATGCATTCATTCTATTGATGACAGACTTCAGACTTATAGAGCTGTTCCTGTGTCTGAACACTACAAAGAAAACAACTATTATAGGCTTGTATTTATTTCTCTTGTGTGTGTGTGTGTGTATATATATATATATATATATATGTATGTAAAAGGACATAGGTGAGGGCACTTCCTTCCTTCTCCTATCTCCTATTGGATCTGAGGGTTCTGAGCTTATGCCATTGTGATTCTGTCCCTGATCCATGTTTCTGCATGATCTTATCAAAGATCCTATGATCTTGTCAAAGATCTTATTTACAAACAGTCCCAAAAGAATTTTTGAGGAGGCTCTCCATTCAATTCATGGAACTTAGTAATGATGATGTTATCATCAACACTTGTCTTATGACTTTTTAAGTCCTCAAACTGGCAGATGACTTAATAGTTTTGAATATATATATATATATATATATATATATATATATATTTAATATATATATAGTATATTTGAATATATATATGTATAATGTACATGTGACACACACACACACACACACACACACACACATATATTATTAGGTTCTGTGTAAAATGTAGGCAGAAGCACAATTATTGATAGTTTCTTTTTGAGAAGTATGACCTGGAAAATGTTAAAGAGTCAAGCATCCTAAGCTGTTTCAAGCTCTGATCTGTAATCTTTGGGAAAATTTAAATTTTTTCAAGAACTGATATCTGCAAAGGTTAAAGGTTATAACTAATGTTAATTTACTGGAAAACAGGGAATAGATGAAGCTTCTCTTTCTGGTGTAATATCTTTCTATTATGTAATATTCCTTCCAGTATATTAGTCACATTCGGCCAGTGTTGACTGCTATGTCCTGTGACTTCTGTTGGTAATAGGAATAGTTTTCCCAGGAATTGAAGCCTCTGGATTCTGATATCACTAAGGAGGGAAATTCCAAATGCACTTATTGTCAAATAATTATACAGGGCTTAAGTTCTGTCTGATATTCTTTTTGCAGCACTTTATAACTTTGTAAATTAGATGTTGGTCTGGTTAGGTTTGTTTCCAAATGAATACACATGGGAAGAGAGAAATTTGATAGACTAATTCACTTAATCAGATTTGCCTGTGGGCATATCTGTGGGATATTTTTTTTATTGTTAGTTGATGCAAGAGAGTCCAGCTCATTGAGAGTGGTGCATCCCTTGGCAGGTTGGCCTGAGGTGTATAAGAAAGGTAGCTGAATATGAACCTGGGAGCAAGTCAGTAAGAAGCATTCCTTATTGATTTCTGCTGCAATTTCTGCCTCTAAGTTCCTGCTCTGGGTTCCAGAGATGATGGACTGTAACCTGTAAGCCAAATAAACCCTTTCCTCTCCCAAGTTGGTTAGTGTTTATCACAGCAACAGAGAAGCTAACTTGAACATATGTAGTAAGGGAACATTTCAGACCATAACGATTCTTACTCTACCCTGGCCAGGTAGCAATATCAATGTTTAGAACAATGCCATGGGACAAATACTGACTTTTATTTATTGTTTCTTAAAGTACATTTTCAAGCCCTTACTGTACATAATATGCTGAGCTTATGTACTGGCCAAATCACATAATCATATACCTTCCTTCTGGGAGATTATACTCTTGAAACAGAGAAACAAGAACAAGCAAACAACCTTAGAGGGTGGGAATGGAGGTGTCATGCAGAAGGACTGGAGAAGCATTTTAAAATGCAATCAAGTTGAGGCCTGAGTGATGGCTCAGATGTTGTGTGCATAATACTCTTTCAGAGGACTGGAGTACAGTTTTCAGCACACATATTAGGTGGTTCACAATCTCCTATAACTCCAACTTGAGGGAAATACAATACCTCTGGCCTCCATGGGCACCTGCCCTCAAATTTATATACCTCCACAAAACACATATACGTAATTAATAATAATAATAACAATAAACCCTTTTTAAAAACCAAGCAAGCGGAGACTACCATATGAACTTAAGACAAGCAGTGTGGTGGTGGTATAGGGGATATTATAGCACTCTTGATAGAAGTTTTGACTAAACAGAGATCTGTGGAGCTGGTATACTCAGTGGTGGTTACTCAATAAACTGATCTTTGTCAACAAAGAAGTCATATGCCTCCTGTGCATATGAGAAGAGCATTTTGAGTTTTCTTCATTTAATTGCAATGTGACTCAATAGGAAAACACATTAGTCTTTGCACAGCCCTCCTGATTGATGCAACAATAGTGCACTGCAGTCTTCTTTTGCACATGCTTCTATCCTTTTCTTCACAGTTTTAGAGATCCCAGGAATATACAGGATGTGCCATTGACAGCCCTCACTTCAATTACATCTCTTCATAGCATCTTGCTCTTTACAATTAAGCTTGATTTGGTAGTTTGTTTCCACAATTCCGCTTATCTTGTTTCCTTTCTCTAGTCATCAATGATAATTGCTAAGTACCATAAGGATGTCACTGTATGCTCAGTGTCCATATCACATAACTGCTTACTGTAATCCATGCTTTTTCCCTTGTAGCTGATTAGTTTGATATTTTTAATTTTAGTTAAAATATGGTATTGCTTGGAAGAATATGATTTGAGGGTTGATCACTTGGATTATTGGATAACCAATTAGGGGGCTCCTTCTTGGGGAAGACTAATTCTGCCTCTCTTAGCAGTCTGCTTAGTTCTTTGTTTTGGTGTGGAGCCTCTTGAGATTTTCCTTTTACACATTAGTATGTTTCTTGGTGTTGTCACTGTTCAGGTCTTGCTTAGGCAACCACATCGTTCCCTGTAATTTCTAAGGAGTTGGGTGTCTGTTTGATCTTCTGACTCTTACAATCTTCCTGCCCCCTCTTCCACAATGTTTCCTGAGTCTTAGGTGCAGGAATTGTGTTATACATGTACCATTTGGGGCTGGGTACCCAATGATCAGTTGTTCTCTGCCTTATGACAAGGTTTTTTTTTTTGTTTTGTTTTGTTTTTGTAATAGTCTCTGCTACAAAATGAGCTTCTTTGATGAAGGAAGAGAGTTACAGTTATAGCTGAAGATTTGGAGCTTAATTTTTATAGGTAAGAATATCTTGTCTAGGTGTCCTTGTAACAAGTATGCTCTCAGCATGAAGATTTGACTGTTAAGATTGAGTAACAGTTTTTCTCAGTACTAAAAAAATATTCTTAAAAAATAAGGACAAAGGGCTGGATAGATAGCACAATGGTTAAGAGTGTGTACTTCTCTTGGATAAGAGTCAACTTCAGAAACTATATCAGGTATCTTACAGCCACCTGCAATTCTAGTTCCAGAGGATATCTGCGGTGCACTCTTGACTCTATGGGCATCTGTGTACATGTGGCACACAGAAACTCATGCAGGCAAAAATATACATCAATAAATAATATTTTTAAAAAGATAAAAATAAGAAGAAACATATTTTACCTTTTTCTATCTGCTAATGGATCTTTAAATATAGTTTTTGGTGTTACAGAAGGCATCTTGGGCCTAGAATAAATAATATTCTCTGTGAAGGACAGAAAGAAATCTAGATGGATCTTATCCAGTAGATCCACTTTGGATGGTCAATCTATCTGCAAAATCTTCTTTATTAGAGAAATATAGTGTCATATTGGTTATTTCTTCACTATCTATGTCTATCAATGAAACCTAAATCTAATGTATAGAATTTCAAAAATAATGTGTTGTTAAAATTTAAATAAATCACATATTTCTTAATCCACTTAGTGTTATGCATGTGTTTTGGGCTATTGGATAACCTATCACAGTTCTTGTCCTGGGAGAAAACTGATTCTCCTTTTTTATATTGGCAGTTTGATTGCTCCTAGCTCTGTTTTATTTTTGGTATATGTTTGTACTTCCAGCCAACATGAATATACCACTATATTTTGTTTTTTTCAGGTTTTTAATAAAATATTATCTCTTAACTTCTTGCTCTGAAATCAGGTTAATTTTCTCTTACATTCCTAAAATAATGATTCTTCACTTCTATGTGTTGTAGTTTGAATCTCTCTCTAAAGACTCAAGAGTTAAATACTTACTATCTTGATGCTATTGGGAGTGATGAAATTTGATGAAGTGGAGCATACTAGGATGTCTTTGGGTCATTTTCTCTATGGACATTTTCAGAGCAGCTATTTGGGTGCACATTTACTATCATCATGAGCTACTTTTGCATTTATTCAGAGTAGCAGCTTTGACAGTTCTACTGCTTTCTCTTTCAGATTTATTGACTTGTTTGGTGGAAAGCATACTCTACATCTCTCAGAATGAGGATTTACCTGGACAGTAAATATTAAAAGTATCATCAATTTAGAAAAACTTTGTTCTACCTTCTCATTTGATTTGCCTAGGTATGGACTTCTAACAACCATTTCTCCACATGATTTGCTAGAATCAAGTGTCACATGAAGTTCATATTGTTCTGGTGAATGAGTACTTATGCTTTTTCCACATTTTTCCTTTTGAATATTCTAAATTTTATGCTGATATTCCTTGAGGAGAGCCTGCGTTAATTGTTTGGAGTCAAATGTGCTACATTGCTTTTCAGTCTCTAGACTCTAAATTCTGGAAATTAAAAAAAAACAAACAAACAAAAAACAGACCTTTCTTCTTCTTTTTTTTGCTGTGTTTTCCCTATCTTTTCTTCCCAGAATTCCTAATAATTCTCTATCACTTCTCCTGCAAAGATCCTCTATTTTCTTTTTTAAATTCCTACTTTTTGTTCTTTGAACTTGGTTTCAAAACTTTAGTTTTATTGTCGAAATATTATGTTGAAATTTAAATGTTTGCTTTTCTGCTCTTATAATTTTAGTTTTGCAAATTTCTTTCTTGTTGTTTTGTGTATGTTCCTTTGAAATAGTATTTTCCTTGTTTCCTGAATGCAATAACTTTAATCTTTTTGCTTCTTACATGTTCTCTATTTCTTTGTTACTTTAAATATAATTGTGTTAGTCTGCTTATTGCATTTGGGATAATCTTTTAAAAAATAGCTGATTCTCTGTGGACATTTATGCTGAAAAACAAAAGACATTTAAAAATCTTTAGCATGCCAACCTTTAGGGTGAGAACTCTTTGAGGGGCGAGTTTCAGTTTTTTTTTTTTTTTTGGAGACAAGATTTGTCTGTTGTAACTCTGGGTGTCCTGGAACTCACTCTGTAGACCAAGCTGGCCTCTAACTCACAGACATCTGCCTGCCTCTGCCTTCCAAATGATGGGATTAAAGGCATGTACCAAGGCATGTCTGCCAAAAGAGTTTCAGTCTTAGTATTAAACAAGTAACTTTTTTATGGAATTGAAACTCTAATTGTCAAGTCCAGTAGTTCTCAACCTTTGTAATGCTGCCACCCTTTAATATAGTTCCTCGTGTTGTGGTGACCCAAGTATAAAATTATTTTTTAATACTTCATAACTGCAATTTTGCTACTGTTATGAATCAAAATGTAAATATCTGATATATAGATCATCTTAGGTGAACCATATGAAAGGGCCATTTGACCCCCAAAGGGGTTATGACCTACAGGTTGAGAATCACTGCTAGTAGCTGTATGTCCTTGCTCCAAGCTTATTATTCTCTGAAGGAGTTCCAAAATTCTCTGGTCTTCTGCCTCCTGATGGCTTCTAAGAGTTGAGTGAACAAAAGAATCTGGGCCCTCCTTTTGAGTGTTTATAGCTTGTATTTTCCTTTAATATGTGCTGGGTCTTCCTGAATTCAGATTCTTCTGGTCCAAGAGCTCCTTTTTTGGGCCCAGACATTAATGGGAGCCAGAGAGCAGTTATATCACTTGGGGGAATACAAGGTGCCTTGAGTACACTGCTTCATGTGCATTTAGACAGTTCTTTTATATTTATTTCAGTATACCTACAATTACAGACATACCTAGAACTTCTGATTACTGATTTTTATCTCATTTGGGGTAGGCTGTGAAACAGATAGGACTAGGCTCTGAGTTAATGAATTAATAAAGGCTTCATTATATTAATTCTACTATGGATAATGATTGATTTGACATCTGCTATCCTCTGACTTTAGGCCTAAGTATTGGACTCGCAATTTCTCCACACCATCCTGGAATCCCCTTTCTCATACATCAATAATTTTGTAGATTCAGTCCTCACCTCAAGTTAGCTGTCGTTTGGTTCCATTCTTGGTTATAATCTGATTGTAACCTTCTAAGACCTCTCAAGTTTGAGGCTAGTAAAGTCAATGGAAACAGATAAAGTGTGAAATAGGACATTCCCTCTGCTTAAATGAGAAAATACACTATATCTGTCCACTGGCTATGAGCAGTGTCTGGTCTTGGATCTCCATCATGGATGATATAACCCTTATAATAGTCACACTATGGGAGGCCTAACATTTCAAACATATCTACTGGACTCCAGACGCAGAGCCTGAGACTCTTTCCACAATAATAATCCCCTCATTCATTTCTGTATACTTTATTCCTCCTCTGATAAAGGTCATTACCCCCTTCTTATTCCATGTTGAGATATATACATAGATGTCTCTCTGTTTAAAACATAAGAACAAAGCATAAACACAATATACATCTTCACAGAAAGTCTCAATATCAGTTTATTAAAAATAAAATAATGATAAGAACAAGAGTGAACTCTGAGTGAAACCTGCTTCCATTTACTTTGAAGAAAATGAGTAAGATTTAGCAGTCTCCAATTGGTTGGATTAACCAGCATAGTCAGCATGCCTGTGTTTCTGTTATCTACCACTGCTCGTAAAGTTTAATTACTTCTCTGAATCAGCATTACCTCATCAGAAAATCTGAAGTAGACTCCATTTAGGAGGATGTACCCATATTAAATGAGCTTGTAAAGACTTGGGATATTCTTCTGCCTCCAATATCTTCCCCAAGCTTCCAATGCTAACAGAAAAATATTTCCCTCTCTTTGGGGTTTTTGAGCAATATTTGGCCCAGAGGCACACCAGAAGAAGGTTAGAAGGCCATTCTTAATGGGCTAGGTAAAGAAGAATGGTCTCTTTACTGCATGTTGCTCTCCAGCACTGGACCACAGCCAAAACTGCAAAAATTTCCCAGAAAGACAAACAGTGAGAGTTCACCAACACTTGGACTTTAATTTGCTTCCTGAAATGCGGCCTTTATCTGGCAGAAATTGTTGCTCCTCCTTTAACCTCTGAGATTCTAAATTGCATATCTTCTCCTGTGAATGATTTTTTTCTGAAATCATCACTTCAATTGGATAAATATTTATCAGAGTATATCAGGAAATGTTAAGTGTAGGGAATACAGTGGTAAATACAGAGTTCTGGCCTTAGTGATCTCACTACTTCATGCCAGCAGAGACAAACAGTCCAGCAAACCTGGAGATTCAGCAGAGGTGGCAAGCCATGCTTCAAGCTCTGGCTACTTCAGCTCACATGCTCAGGGCTTTGCTCTTTGCTCTTTGTAAGACCCTAAGTTATTTTATTTCTCTCTCCTCATCCCACTTAAATGTAAAAATAACATAATAATGGTAATATATATATATATATATATACAAATATATGTATATATATGTGTATGAGTGTGTATAAAACATATATGTGTGTATGTGTTTGTGTGTGTGTGGTCTGCACAATGTATTTAACAACAAAGTATTATGGTTAAATATATTTTAATGTGTTAATATATAATATAATTTAAATAAATAAACATGACATATTAATTATATTACACATTGTTATATATATGCATACATACTATGAACAGGTGTATATATATATAATGTGTGTGTGTTTATTTGTATGGGTCTTTAAATATACATATAAATACATATAAAATGTATATACCACATATACAGATAAAAGAATATATATATTGACACATGTTTATATACATATTTATCTGTATTCTCTCTATATATTGTGCAAAATGTACCTCTCTGTATCTATGTATATATATAAAATAACACATTATGTATGTATGTAATATTCATATATATACACCTATAAACATAGATACACACCATGATATGATGTGAGCTAAACATTTTATATATTTGTATTACTAGGAATAAAAACTGAGAAACTTCTTAAATGTTAGCCTCTATTATTCTGTAAGATACTCATGTAAAATGAAGGAAATATAGAAATAGTAATAGATGGAACATGAGCTTTAGAATCAGACAGGCATAGCTTCAAGCTTTAATCAACAACTTGTCAAGTTGCATAATGTTACATGTGACACTCATAATCAATGCTCATCAAGTTTTGCTTATGATTATTCCTTAATCATAAGGAATATGATTATATATATAAAGAATCATTTAAAACTAAAGTTTCCCCCTCTCAAAAACAAGAATTAGGGATTGGAGAGATTGTTTAGTGATTAAGCATGGATATTGCTCTGATAGAGGACTTAGGTTAGGCTCTCAGCACCCACATGGAGGCTTAAACTATAATTTGAATTCCTTGTGATCCAATACTCTCTTCTGGCTTCTTTGGGCACCAGGCATGCATATTGTGCACAGACTTACAAACAGTCAAAACACACTTATAAAACAAAAATAATAAATATTTTTAAAAGACTATTTCTGGGTACAATAGGTGCCCTGTAATCTTAGTACTCAAGAGGTAGAAGGAAGAAGATCAAAAATTCAAGGTAGACTTGTCTATACAGTGTCTAGCCAAAGGTATATAGATAGACCCTGTCCAAACAAAATTTGTAATTCCAAGCACAGAAGACCTATTATAGATAATGAATAGTCAAGATTTTAAACATTATTATCTCTATCTCTGTCGTGTGCCATTCTGCTTTTCTTTCTGTAGCACAGAATTGTCTCCAGGAAGGAATTGTCCAGCTGAGTACTACACTTTCTTGTTGTGTTTTGTTATAGAGAAATCCTGGTTTTCAGAATGAAAAACGAGTATAAAATATACATATTCTAGTCATTGTATCATGTTTTCCTTCTCTGGCTAGAAGCAGAAGCCTCTAAATCATAGAAAATGACAAAGGTACAAATTGGAGAGACATGGGTTCCCTGACTCCTACATGGAGAAAAGTTTTCTACTAAGCCAGGAGATCCATACTACATTCTCATCTGAGAAAGAAACTTATTATGTTAAGCCACCATAACATGGGGGTTATTTATTAGGTAAACTAGTATTAGCCAAAGAAGAAGAACATGCTACATGTCATAATTTCCTGGGATGAACAATGGACAGGAAAATTTAGATTATTTAAAAATCAAGCCATTATAAAAGTCCGGTTCCAAGTGCTGATTGTATTTAAAGGAGGAGAAGGACCCAGTGGGGTTGCCATCAAGACAGTTTGATTTTGCCTTGAAGGAGGTAGAAGAAACCAGAGGCAAAGGGGACAATGTCCCTCAAAGGGTGGCTTATCTTCCTAAACACACATGTTGAATCTGTAAAAGAGAATAGTGAGAAACAAAGATAGAGGATAGATAGAATCTAATTTGTAGAGGAACCAAAATGAGAAGCAAGTATCTGACTCCATCTCACCAGCAACGGAGAACTGACATCCGTTGAGAAACAGTGAGGGAGATCAAATTTGCACCTGACTAACATTTGTCTGTGAGTATTATGAAATATGAACTCAAGGCTGGAGTAACCAACTGGAGGCTGGGATGGGAATTCGGCTGATATGATAGTTTAGAGGAGAGGTTGCTAGAATTAAAGCCAAAAAACAGCATCATTGGCTAGAAATGGAAAATAATTAATATTGAACAGGACTCTATCATGTTGGTTGATAGGATTTGAAAGGTAGAGAGACCCAAATACAAAACAGAATCTCAGGTTTGTTAACAGGTTCCTCAGAGGAGGATGTTAATAGAACTGAGAGGGGCAGGAGGAGAATGGGAGGATGAGAATGGAGGAGGATATTGGGATTATATTTCTCTTTTGGCCACTGAGCCCGAGGGATCTGCCTGTTCATTCCCCAGCAGAATTTTCAAGCACATGTCCCCACAGCCAGTTTTTCCTTATGTATGTTTCAGGAGATCTAACTCAGATCTTCATGCTTGCAAGGTAAACATTTTACTGATTAAGCCACCACTTCAAGTTCAAGATCATAGTTTAATAAGCTTAATAGTCCCTACTGACTCAGACTATTTAGAATCATCATGGACTCCACCCTTTTTCCTTCAGTTAGTGAACTGAAAACTTGACTCTGTCCTTTAAAAATGTTCTGAGTCAGCTACTTATCATTGTCCACTATTGCTGCTTTGACCTGATGTGTTGCTGTCCTAGGTCACCTCTCCTAAGGATGGCTGTGATGGTCATCTCTCTGTCTTCCTTTGGTTACTGTTCACATATCTAAGTCTCTCATGTGGTTGGGTTGTGGTTTGAGTGAATCTGTCCCCACATAAGAGATATCATGACATCACTCTGCTAAGCCCTGCTGTAGCTACTCATGTCATTCAATAAGGCAGTAGCCTTCCATGGCTGTACAGTCCTTGTGATGGTTTTGGTTTTGCCCCTAGGCTTGCCTTTCTCCCAACTTCCTCTCTTTCCCTGTGCCTGCCTCCTTAGCTTCCATGCTGATCCTGGATGGCGCAGGCATGGCTCCTTTCTTATAACCTTGTTTCTGGCTATTCACTCACTGTGTGGCTTCCCCTCTTCCTCCCTATTTACATGACCCACCCACCCTTATACCTGCTTGAATCTCTGCTCACATGTGGCTTTCTCAGTGAGGTGTACCCTGATTATACATATTACTGTACTGTATCCAAAAGTCCCCTGTCCAGCACTCTCCAGACTCCTTTCTCAGCTATACACATTCTTTCTCCCATATCATTCAACACTCTAACACACCATGTAATTTATTTGTCATGATTATTGTTCATTCCACCCCCCCTTTCAACTCTCAAGCCACCAATGACCTTAAGGATAGGTCCCTATTGCTCTAATGCTTTGAGCAGTGCTGGATAGTTAGTGGATACTTAAACGCATTAATGAATATGTCTCTTATTTCAAGGCTATCTTTGTTTTGGTTTTGTTTTCAGAAAAGGACTTGCTATCATACCTCAGGTGCCTCCAGTTCTGGGTCCTCTTTTCCCAGCCTCCTTGCTGGGTGGAATTGCAGGTGTGTACATCATATCTGACTCAAGGCTATATTCTTGATTACTAAATTATACAGTCAAAGAAGTGAGAGACTGAGTAAATGAATGAGTCAAATATTCAGTGATGCTTCTAATAGTTTTGGAGTTCATGGGGGCTGGGTTGTCTCTGCATCATGTGGGTCTGCCTAAAATAGAACAGGTGCATCCTAGAATTAAATTACATCCTGCAGTCACCAATGCTAGGCGCCTGTTACCACATAAAATGATTCCCTCCGGTTTTGGCCCATAGTGACCACAATTGCTTCTCTTAGCCAAAAAAGCCCTTTGTCTCTTGGCTGAGGTTCAGATCCAAGTGCTTTCAGCGAGACTCGGCAACAAAAAGGAGCTTCAGAGAGAAGGACAACAGTCACTTTCTTCCTCACAATTCTTCCCAGGCTGCTTAGGCTTCTCTATGCCCCCATTTTTAAACCTTTTTACTTTCTTTGCTCTGCAGGAGCCTAACTTGCATCCTAAAGAAATGACTGTGGCCCGGCAGTGTAAGAACAGCAGAGCTTCCTGGGAGAAACAAACTTCTTATTCCTGCCTTTAAAAAAAGATATTCTAGAGCTCAGTTGTCAAGGGAAATAAGGAAAACAGCTGTCATTTGCTTGGAAAATAGCAGCAAGCTTGTCTGTAGTAAGTTAAGTGTGAGGACCAAGCCCTGTTGATTCTCAAGGCTGCTTTGCTCAACTGCACCCCACCCTGTCTCCATTCTTAAGGTGGGGTCCCTCAGACAGCACTAGGTGTGTATCAGAAACATGTGGTCCTAGTTTAGCACTCAAGAACTGTGTACCTTAGGTGTCTCATGGCTTTTTGTCTGAGTTTCATGATATTACCTGTAACATTACATTAAATCCTTTCCTTAATAATGGCATGAAAAATAAATATACTTTTGTCAGCTCTGTGAAGTCTCTTTTGATTGTCCCTCACAGTTAAATTTTATATTATAAAAGTTTCAGTACTATGTAGGCATATGTGCATTCACACAGATACACACACACACACACACACACACACACACACACACACACACACACAAACAAATTCATGGAAATACAGGTGAGATCTGAGTAAGGGCTATAGTTAAAACTGCATTGGAGAAATAGCAGCAAAACAATAGGCACAGAATATGAGTTAGGATTCATTAAGGAAATTGTCTCATGTGATTATGGATGCAGAGGAGTACCATAATAGTCCATTTGAAAGCCAGAGAGCAGCTGGTGCTGGTAGCTTGGCTCCATGCCAATCCAAAGACCTCTGAACCAGGGAAGCCAGTGGTGCAGTTCTGTTTGTGGCCAAAGGCCTGACAATCATGAAACCTCAACTACTGGATTCCAAAGGCTAGGGATCATGGAATGCTGATGTGCAAAGATAAGAAGAGTGTCAAGCTTTAGGAGAGGGAGGAAGGGAGAGAGAGACAGGGGTAGGGGGAGAGGAGAGGACAGAGATAGAGAGAGATAGAGACACAGAGTCAGATAGAGGCACAGAGAGAGAGAGAGAGAGAGAGAGAGAGAGAGAGAGAGAGAGAAGAGAGAGAAGAGAGAGAGACAGAGAAAGACTATAGAGATGAGAGATACAGAGAGAATATGAGAAGAAGAGAGGAGAGAGTTTTATGTTTCATTCAGACCCCAGCCAACTCAGTGGTGCCCAGGTACACACTCACACCGAGGACAGATTCCAACCTTCCTGATTCCACTGACTCTCATGCTTTCATGTCTACAAACACTCCCACAAATATCCCCAAATACATTTCACTAGCTGTCTAGGTATTTCTTAATCCAGGCAAGGTGACAGCTGCAACTCACAACCACACAATGGTAGGTCCTGTCTCTTGACTATGTACCGTGGGTGTGTAGGATGTTACCACCAGGGGAAGCTGGGTGAAGACAGTCTAGGTAATCTGCCTTTTTGGCAGCATCTTTTCTATCTGAAGCTATTTCAAAATATAGGTTAGAGAAGCTTTTCTGATGGTTTGTTCCTCCTATAATACCTTCTAAGTACTTCTACTGAGAAGTGTAACCCATGACCATTGAATCTATTTCTCTTAAGGGTTTGGTCCTTGTTGAGGGAAGTTACCCTCGGCCCATACTTGGTTCTTGGGCCCAATGCTGAGCTGATATTTACAAAAGTTTGTTAATTGTTTCTGCTAAAAATATCAAAACAGGCAGATTCTCTTCTTAGATATTCTAGTACCATCTGTGAATATCTTACAACAAAATTCACATTTTTTAAAATTCTATTTGATGCCGGATTTGATGTATTTTCATATATAATCCTCTTAGTTAAGCCTCACAGCAATCTTATGAGGTACAAACAAAATTTCCTGTTTTTGATATGAGAAACATGAGCCATGAAGAGTCTGATCTGTATACTCAAGAGGGAGTAAATGAAGGACATGAATAGCTGGAGTCTAAGCTAAGGTTTATACCATTTAGATTCATTGATTTATTCATTTATCAGCTACTATTTGTCAGGAACTGTCCTCAGAGCTTGGGGAAGAGTCATGAGCTGAACACAGATATTCTTGACAGTGATGAAATAAATATAGAGGATTAAAAAATAAGGCCTAACAACAACAATAACAACAAATGGGGGGCAGAATTTATGGAGAATACTGAGTCTTTCCATGGTTGAAAGAGGCAGTAGAAAAGTAAGATTTTTTTCTGGAAAAAGAATACTCCAAGTAGAGGGGTACCCAGGGAAAGGGTCCCATAACAGACAAACAGCTGATAAGTAGATGGCCTAAGCAGCTAGTATAACTGGAACAGTAAACAAAAGGAGGAGGGCGAGTCACAGAGGCCCAGAGAGGGCACTGCAAGAACCCTGCAAGGACTGTGACTTCCCCGAAGCAAGAACTGCAGCAGAATTTTGAGCATGGGGGTAGTATGAGCTGACTCATGCTGTTACTGGTTCTCTGGTTGCTTAGAGAAGACTAGGATGCAGGGGTAAAGATAAAAAAAAAAACAGGCAGATAGGTCAAAAGTCAACAGCAGTATTCCAGGAAGGAGAGGCTGGATGTTCTAGACATGTGGTGGTAGGTATCAAAGGAGCTACATGTCTGTGAAAGCTCATCTATATCTATCTGCTTCTGAACCCATGCCATCATGTCTACTTTGAGCGCTACAGAGTCTCATATATTTTGTTTCATGTGTGCAAAGGCTTTTTCTCTCTCCCTTCTGCCCAGTTGGTTCAAAATCTGTTCCTTTCTCTCATGCTTTACATACTCACCCCAGGCCTTTGTATAAAACTCCCTACCTCCCATCTCTTCTGTGGCCTCCTTTGTGTTTGAACTGTGCCCTTAGCAATCCTACAGCTCTCTCTTGCCTGTCTGTGGTTGTTATATTCCCAGACACCTGTTTTTCTCAATATGCTGTAGGACATAAGACCAAAGGTCTGGATATACTAGCAAATCTATGAGTTTGAGAATAGATTGAGTCCCCCTCCTATCCACTCCAAAGTCAAGAGGGTGACAAAATGACTCCCAGTGTCCTCTTCTGCTAAGTGGGATGAACTAATGATTATGTCAAGGGGTTGCTATAATATTGTTCAGCAAAACCACATATAAGACCACACATACACACACAAAATCACACACATTTGTGTTACAGCCAGAGAACATGATAGAAGAGAGGTGGTAAAGAAGCATGGTTAGTCCATATTTTCATATCAAGATCTCTCTCTTTCTCCAGTATATTACTGAATCTTTATGCAGATATTATTATGTTTGTTTCACAGATGAAGGAACAGACTATAACAGCCTGCCTCTTTGTCTCCTACCTAACCCCCAAAGATGAAGGATTTTTGACCCTTAGAAAAAAACAATAGATTCCTCATTTAAAACAAATAAATATAAAACATTAAAAAGAAAGCTTGTTTCTCCGCCCCGCCCTCAGGCTAGATAGCAGTGAGGCAGTGAGTCGAATGATGATGTCTCTAGAATATCCATCAGTGCCAGGCTGTAAGATGGAGCCATTCCAGCTAGGCTATCCCATAGCCTATGCTGGGAGCTTTCCCTTGGCCCACATAGGGAAAGGGTGTGTGAATGCTTTCCCATGACACACAAATGCAGCTAAACACGTGGCTTGGCGCTGGAAAGGGATTTAAAGCAACCTGGCAATGGAATGGCCCAGTCCAGCCAGGAGTTACATGCCAGGACAAGAGCCTCATGCAAGGATGAAACAGTCAGTTTTCTTTGTACATGGTTAGGTATACTTGGGCTTCTAAGGAGGTGCAGAGTGCATAAGCACCTAGCTCATAACTGGGTGGAGGACTGATCAGGATCTACCTGCAGAGATAAGGCAGAAGGCCATCAGTGGCTGGCTTGCACCCCATTAGCACTTTACACATTGGCAATTGCATCACTCAGAATGTATGTTCCCCTACCAGAATCTGGAAAGAGGACCAAAGAAATTGGCTATTTCAAGCTGAGTTCTTTTTGTCTTTAGTCTACTATGAGAACTCTCTACAAGATGGTAGAAATGAGCCCACATTTGCTAATTTTATATACAATTTGATTAGACTGTAGAGATAAATTATTTGGGCAAATAACTATTTAAATGTTTCAGTAAATGTATATTATAAATTATATCTGTGTATACATACATATGCACACATATACATACACACATGCATATATATGTATTTATGCATATATATGTATTTATGCATATATATGTATTTATACATGTGTATACATGTGTGTGTGTGTGTTCATGTGTGCAGTCAGTTAATTTGAAACACAGTAGATGTAATGTCCTATGTAATGTGGTTGGAGAGTCTCACCTAATCAGTTGAAGCCTTTAAAAGCAATGGCTAATGTTTTCTGTGGGGCAATTCTGCCTTCAGACATCAACATAGAAATCCTGCCTTGAGTTTCCATTTCTCAGATTGAAGCTGAAGCATTTGAATCTCCAACCTGCCTACTGGCCATAGATTTTGAACTTAGCAGCTTCCACACTGGTATGAATCAATTGCTTAAATCCATCCTCTCAATATATATGTATAGATATACTAATATATATACATATATGTCCATACTTGAACTATTGAGATAGTCCAAAGGCTGTGAAAGCTTTCTCTAAAATGCACAGAGTACACTGGAGTCAAACTTGGAGATGCTAATGTGAAGTACTGAGTTAGGAAGAAGAGCAAGGTTAGGGGATGATGAGCTGCACTTCTGTGGCTGTGGCTCCATCAAGCAGTTCAGTCTGCATTTCTGCTTCTGGTTCTTCCATCTAGACTGACTGAGGTGATGGACTGCCTGAGTAACATGTTTGTATTGTTTTCTAAAACACAGTACCTGAATAATCTTGTAGAAACAACCCATCTATCCACTCATCCACCCATCCATCCACTCTCCAATAAATATCTAGCACCCACATATACCAGCTCTTGTCCTGAGTGATGCCAGGCGAGGACACATGAATGTACACATGGAGGTCTGTGCTCAGAGTAGAATCCTACCTATGAGGACTGTAATGGGAAATTCTATTTCCTTCTCCAGACAGCTTCAGCCTTGAAATTGTATCTGTTCATTCCCACTTTTTTCCCTTGTGCATATGATCTGCATCTTTGTGGCTAGCCACTGTTGCCATCCTTGGCTATATATCTTCCTGTTCCGTCCTGCATTTCAGGGCCTTGGAGCTTAGACAGTCCTCTTTTGATGATTTTTTTTCCTCCTCCCATTCCTCCCTGGAGTCATATCTGTCAGAGTGAACAGATGCTGATTCATCTCCCACCCAAGCTTAGACAGTCTAATTATGATTTTATTTATCCAAGTCATTGACAGTTCCCTTTCATCAGGTATGGCCCTCTTGAGATCTGACCCTATCCTGAAATTCTACACACGGTTCTGGGATGCAAGCATCCCAGAAAATCTTCAAGCCCTAGTGTCACTCCTGCTTGTCACCCTGCTCTAGGACCTATCCATATGCCACTATGTTCACCAGCACCTGTAGGTAGTGGAACAAGCCAGGTTTCTTGTTCTTTGATTTTCTTTCAGAATATAATGTCACAACTTTCCTTTGGAAAAAATATTGAGATGAACACGCAAACTGAAATCAAAACAGTGAAGTAGATGTCATAGTGGACGAGCAGCTGTGTTCAGCATACTGTCTCAGGACTGGGTCAAGATTAGGACTATTTCCTGTCAGGGGTGTGTGTAACATGAGTGCTGAGTGCTGAAGAGGGGCCAGCAGGTGCTGAGGGGGTAGGGAAGAATGTTTTGGGCAAAGAATCAGACGTGTGTTAGCCAGTTATAGTATATTCAATTGTACAAAAATCGGGAAATTAGTCTAGCGTCTTGGGTAAGATGGAGATAACAGCATGGGAAGGTCAGAAAGTTATGCAAGAGTTGTTTCTCATCCTTCAGAAGTTCCAGACCCAGAAACAGAGGCACCCATACCACCACCACTTCCTCAAAGAACTTAGACTTCCTTTCTGGTGAACCCTCCAGTTTCCCAGGCATGTGGGTTGTACACTGGAATCACTCCAAACTGCTTCCCTTTCTGACTGGCCTCAACTAATAAGTCAGCTCCTGAAAATTTGCATTGCAAAATCCTATAGTAGTCACACTTCACCTCTGCAAACAAATACATGTGAAGAGCAAATGACCAATAACATGTACATGAAAGGTGACCATTGTGCCAAGATAGTGTGCTTTGTGGTGGTTGGTTTGATTCTTCTTTGCTGTTTTCTGTGTCCACTTTTGCTTTACTTTACTAACTTCAAATTACACTTAAAAGATCACATTTGACTCATGTTTTTAAAAGTTCTCTAGACAAGAGATCCTGGGTTTGATTTCTAGATCTCCTCATGAAAGTAATGTTGGTTATACAGGCTATAATAGGGAATGGTAACGCCATGTACTGAGGTCTCAGGCACTAGGTGATTTTTCTGCCTATGACAAGGGATGCTGTCTTTAGCAACCTAAACATTTTGTTTTTTATGTGTTTATGGCATGGGTTGGAGTATGTGTTTTGTTACTCAGAAAAGGAAAAGAAGTTAAGAAATCTTATTTGTGTGCCTGGCATATAATATCCTTCATTTCTAAGTATCTGCATCTATCCTTCAAGTAGGCTGTCAGCGAGACAATCATGTCCTTCACTCTACACAGCCTGAAAAATTGAGGGACAATTTGGCCTCTTTATCATTTTCGAAAATAAAATATGCTCAGGGACTGAGTTCCAGCAGCAGCTGTTTTTACTTTATGTTTTATTTTAAAATATTTAATTTTGAGTCTTTTATGTTTCCAAGGATATTTTTTTTCTTTGTAGAGCAAACCATGCACATATATAAAGTATCCTCAGTTTATACAAAGTGGTCATTTCATTAACTATTAGCTTTTTATTTTTTATTTTTGATAATATTTGATAAGTTAAAATGATCAGTTATTGTTTTAATAATTTTGATTGAAAAATAATAGCAACTACACAACAAATACTACATATTAACTTACTATTATGTGGTGAGCTTTTGTTATATGGTTTATATATTTTATCATTGGCTTTACTAAATTCTTATGAAGCAGACAGGGAACCTAATATCCTTTTATAGATTGAGTCTTGGGGAGTGAGTGACTTGCCCGAGGGTTTATGACCAACAAATAGCTAAGCTCAAATTTTAACTGTGTGCGTTTGACTCCTTATACTACATACTGAATGCCATTTGTGTGGTGTTACAAGTATAGATGGTCCCCAGTTTTTGATGGTTTGATTGTTGGTGGTTAGACAAAAGGAGCTCAGGTTGTGTCATTGAGGATGGGAATCATTGGCTCATTGAATTTTCTTGCTAAAATTAGAATTAACTGGAGTGACTAACTAAAGTATTACTTCTCTACTCTCAATATCATGTGTACAGATGGTTCCATGTTTTGATAGCTTAGTTTTATGATAGTAAAAAACTGGTACACATCCAGTAGAAACTGTATAGTGAATTACACATTTTTATTATTCCTAGGCTAGCACTGTTGAACAACTATTCTGTGACCTCAGTAAAACATCCAATAATTTGCATGAGATATTCACACTGCTTTTTTTTTTTAAAATAAGATAGGCTTTGTGTTCGATGATTTTTTGTGCAGACTGATCCAAGTGTTCTGACTGTGATTAAAATAGACTAGGCTGAGCTCTGATGTTTGGAAGGTTAAGGGTATTTAATGCATTTTTTAAGTGTGCGATACTAATTTCTAGCACATGCTAGGTAACTGCTCCTCACTCATATGTAATTCTAGCTTCTTAAGTATATTTTTGATTGTATTTTCAACTTAGAATGAGTTTATAAGAGCATAAGGCCTTCAAACATCAGGGAACATCTGTTTCTGTGTGCAAACCTACTAGCTATAAGATATCATTGTTATCCCCCTCCCCTCTCTTTGCCTGCTGTTCACTTTTCCTCTCTCTAAGGATTTTTGCTCCATTTGCTAATTGACTAACCTGCTGTTATTCATGGAATGTGATGTGCCATTGCATCTTCCATGTTACATGAACTTGAGAGCTCACTTAAACCAAGAGTGAGCTGATGCCAGATCCTGATGCCAGTTTACTGACTGCATGTCTTTGGGCAAGTTTCTGAGAGTCTCTGAGTTTCAGTTTTCTCATCTCAGCCAGTTGATTCTAAAAGGATTGGAGACCTACTTGTCTGAATGGTTATTAAAAGGATTAATATTAAATAGGAAGCACAAATTACAAGAATTTTATAGGAAAGGTGTTTTGAAGCACTGCTGTGTTCTCCAGGATTCAGGTCTTATGGGTGAGCATTTACTCTCCAGGAAAGTAAAAAAAAAAAAAAGAAAGAAAGAAAGGAAAAAGGAATCACTGGAAAGTTGACCTTAGGTGAACAGGAATTAGAATGATCATCTGAAGCAGCAAAGCCCCAAGAACATTTGGGAATCTTTTTGCTGAGACGTACCAGAACACAGTCCTCATACCACTGCCTCTGTTAATTCTGAACCTGTTGTTGCTCATTTATAGTACCATCCTACCCATCCATTCATGCTATTGCTACCTCATACTTTTTGTGTCTCCCATCTACTTGCTTCTCTCTCAGTTAAATTTGCTTTCCTTTCTGTTTATGACCACACTGATTTTCTTTGCAGAGTCCACTCTCAAGCTGCTGAGTGACAGAATTTAATCGTAATGTTTAACTTTCTCAGAAAGTTCTGCTGACATGGAGAAGTCTCCAATTTGTAACAAACTTTCTCACAAGTACCATTTGTTTAACTCTCATTTTACAAATGTCCTTGATATCTTAATAAATTTGGGGGAATGCAATAAGTCGAGTATAAATACATACAATCCAGGAAATGGTTGATGACTCACGAGAGGTGTAGAAAATGTGAAATTGGATTTCAGAGACAAGAAACATCAGTAGGGAGCTAATGAGACTTTATGGTACAAATAACATGGATTGAATTGAGTCTACAAGGAAGACAGGATTTAGAGATGTAGGAATAATGAAGGTGTCCAAGAAACAAAGAACAGAAGTGTGAATTGAAGTTTAGACTAGAAGAATTTAGGAATTCTTTAGAGTTAGTGAATTTTTCATTTTATGAGAGGAAGGGTGATCAAGGAAGTAGAACAACAAAATAAGATGGCAGATATAATCACACTACTTCTTTAGGTGAAATATAAATTATAAGGCTTGATCTATGTCATTACATGAATCTGTTAGAATAGAACATTGGAAACTCATGAGAATTAATACTTTGCTAAGTCAATTAAATGGGTTCTTGAGTTTCTCCCTTCTTGAAAACAGATGATGACACTATTAATATTGATTTTTGCATTGGATAATATCAACAAGATGAAGAAGATCATTGATCAGAATAAGGCTGGATTGACTTTGGATGAATTCCCCCTTTCCTTAAGGAATGACCTGGGACAAGTCATTTTCTTTGTCACCCTTGGTCCTCACATCTGTTATCTTGCAGGGTAGTTACTTGATGGCTGCTTTCCCAGCCTTTCTGAGTCTGTAATCACATACAATTGACCTCTTCAGCTTTATTTCAAATGAAATCATCTATTATTTGAGTGCTGGCAAAGAGAAAGACACTCTATGATGTTGGCATGGATAATCTTTATGAAAAAGTCACAGCTGGAAGCACTGCTTAGATTTATGTGTTATGAGGGATGAGAATTCTGGTTAATTGAATTTTCTTGTTAGAGTGAAGATTAATTATCATATGATCTATTTAAGCTCATGCTGTTAGCAACATATGTTGCTAACATAACAGGTATGTAGAACATTTTTCATGTAAAAAAATCTAAGCCTTAAAATAGGAAAATAATATCTAAGTATTCTATGTATAATCCTCAATGATACTGTCATTAAGCACTGTGATACTAATAACAGCTGTTACTTATCTAATATTTATTTTCTGTCAGATACTTTCCTGAGAGTTTTACATGTTTCATCCTACTTAAAATTTACAAAATCCATAATAGCTAAGCATGCTATTGTGTGTGTGTGGGAGGGGGTTAACTCTCTAGAAAAGATGTTGACTCCTAATCCTTGGAACCTGGGAATATGTACTTGAATTAAAGAGTCTTTGTAAATGTAAATGTATCCTAGATTTCTGAAGTAGCCCCAATACTCAATTTGAATTGTCCTATAAAAAACACAGACAAGAGTTGGATGCATTATGACCACAACAGAGTGGAGTGATGCAGTCACAGAGAAGGAATGCTCAGAGCCACTAGAAACTGGAAGCAGTGAGGAACACATGGCCTGATACAGGGTTTAGAGAAGGTATGACCCTCCTATCATCTCAGTATAAAATACTGCTTCCAGAATTCTGACAGCATACATTTCTACATTTCTGCTGTTTTAAACTAACTAGCTTGGGCTGTTTTCCTACAGCCCCAGAAGCAACTAATACATATTCCTTTTACACATAAAAGAATAAGGCATAGAAGAATTAAGTAACTGTATTCTGTCAGAATGCAAAAATTATAGCCCAGACACCCTTAAAATTTCCTTTTAATATTAGTAGAATACCACACCCTGTATCTATCTCTATTTCCATAGACATTACAAAGAGTTGCAGGTAGGAACATGTAGCCTAGCTTAAGGGTAAGAATCAAGGACAGTGTCCTGCAAGAGTTGATGATACTATTCTGAGTCTTAATGATAAAAACATTTTTCTAGAGAATAAAGTGGGGGAAACTTTCTAAACAGAGCAAGCCACCATAGGGAAAAAATAAAACAAAGAATCTTTTGACTTGCACACTACGTACTGCAGGAGAATGAAGAGGCCAACCATTCCACCTCTGTACTGCAGACTGAGTATCAATTCACATTTCCTAAAGTGAGGTGGCCATGTTAAAATAATTTGATAACTGAATGTCTCAGGGCCAATGGCTTATAACCTCTGACCTCAGATTCTAGCTTTCTTCTTTCTGCTTCTTGGACAGATAGACAGCATTCCATTTGACCTTTGGAAATTTGCTTAACCCCTCTGTACTTTAATTTCAGCAGCTATCAAAAGGTGATGGAAATTACAGTGTGTGCTCTCATTAACTCAGATAACAGCCTGTGAGTAAAATCTTCTCAAATGGAACAGACTTAGGAAAGATAATCATTTTTATGACATTTTTATAACAAGCCCAGATTTTCCCCTGCTATTGTGTTTATTAAACTAGTCCCTGAGTTCATTCAGAAAATTTTCTAATGATTTGTTGATTTTCCCTAACATATGTTTATAATATGAGTTATCTAGCAAATGTAGACTCCGAAGTTTTATACTACTTAAGTATTTCTTTCTAGCTAGGGAGGTATAAAGGGTTTTCTGGGGGAAAGTAGAGAGGAGTAGGTAAGAGATAATAGTAAGGAGAGAATATATGATAGCAGCATGGGTCAGGTAAGGTATAGATAGAAATACTACAATAGAAGCATTAATATGAAACTAATGTGATTGAATAATTCTGTTTAAAAAATGAGCATTTCTACCTTCTATGTTTGCTTGTATTAGGGTATCATGTAGCCCAGGCTAGACTTGAATGCTTTCCTGATCCTCCTGCCTTCACCTCTCAAGACATGTGCCACCGTATCCAGGCCAAAAAAAAAAACAAAAAAAAAAAAAAAACAAAAAACAAAAAACAAAACCCTAATATTTCTATCTAAATCACTTCATCCAGTTATCAAATATGCTTTCAAAAACTCACTCCATTGACAATGGAATTTTATTGTCCTTGTGACTGCCAGATATTAACTTCACAGAAGGTGTTTGGAGACAGACACATGTTACCCTCAACTTTGATCTGCTATTAGAAGAAGCTAGTGGCATCACAGGTTCATGAGCTAGGTTTTGGTTCATGTTGCAGTTCAGCACTTAGGTATGGATGGTGGCTCATCCTGTAAACTCAGAAATCTAGAATCTTTAGTGCAGAAAATATGGATATATTTCTCAGCTTCCCAATAGAGTGCTGTTGGTTCATTCCTAATCTCTCCCAAACACAGAACTAAGTTTTTCCCCTTGAAAAAGCCCAGGATAGGAAGAGAACAAGAAACAAGCACAGGTCCAACTCAGCACAACACTCCTTATGGAGTGGGCATATATGTATGCAATGTGAAGTAACACCATCTTGAATCCTGTCTCTAAAATGAGTGTACAAAGTGGTGGCAATGCAGAAATGGTGACAGGAGAGTTGTGTAATTAACAGAACAAATCTCTTTTTTCGGAGGGGAGTTACTATGTACATTTCACAACTCTGAAGTCTCTACAAGGGTGATGGAGTCAGTGGATGTAGTGGAAGAAAGACTACCTTGGGAACCAGGTTAAACTCTTTTATTTATTTATTTTTGTCTTAAGCTCTTAAGCTAGTTGGCACTGAGTTTTATTACATACAATTGTAAGAGCCCTGGGAAACTGTCAGTGTGTGGGAGTGGGGTAGAAGGGGAAGGTAATCAAGTGCATTCACTCCAACTCAACAAAAATACTTAATCATCATGCTTCAGAGTAGATCAGCAACATATTTTAAAATATTCTAATTGGATTTTTTTACCTGATTTTTTTCATATTTGAACCAACTCATGTCAGGGTAAGGTGTAAGGGTGTAGGCACTATTACTGGTTCACAATTATTTGATTACTTAGAGCAAAGATAAATAGTTTCAGAAGAGAGTAGGTGCTGTGCAAACAAGAGCAGCAGGTACTTGTCCCTTCTTACTTACCTTACCACACTTCTTCATGAGGGAGACTCAGAACCCACTGTTGTTTATGGAATTCCTAACAACATGCTTGACATTCACATCTCCCTATTAGAGTACCATCCTGACCACTCTTTTGTTACTGAGGACTCAGATTCCACCTCATCCTCCCTCTGGCATCTTCTGTGGCTCTGATCCATAAAGGCCATTTTCTCTGATACAGCACAGTGCTTTACAGATCACCAGGCTACTCCAGCTGGTTGAATTTGAATAGCACACAGTCACTTTTCCAGGCCATTTGCTTCATTTAATGTCCTTCTCATTTCTTTTTCCTTCTCTCTCCCCATTACTAACTTAGTTCAGACATTCATTTCTTCTCACTTGGATGATCAGATATTTTCATAACTTTCTTCCAGTGGTCTAATTTTCTTCAGAGAAATCATCCCAAAGGCATAAAGCTCTGATCATAGCAACACCTCATTTAAACCAGTAAGGTAGAGTGGGAAGGCAGAGCTAACCAAGACTGGAACCCACTTTGGGCTAGAAGCTTCTTTCTGAAAAGCAGACCTTGTCCAAAAGGTCTGAAAAGGAGTGTTTTGGCAAAGTCAAAACCAATTGGCAAATATTTCAGATGTTATAATAGGACACAACAATGGGAAGCTCCCAGAACTGAACTGAGGTGAATTGAGGTGATGGTAACACAGCTCTCAAGACAAATGGGAACTGCCTGGGACTGTTGTTGCCACAGGACAGCTATGAATGCAGCTCAGCACAAAATCATAAACTTACTTAAAGCATTGCTTTCTTTTGTGTAAGTGAAATATTAAGGTTCAGAAGCATGAACTTCGTAGATGACAAGATTGTGTCACAATGTCAAAAGGTTGGACACATGCCTGGAGGAAACACACGATTTCACACCAATGGTCCTTGAAATCCTGACCAGTGTTCCACTGGTGTGAATTGTACGTAAAAAAAGAAGTCTAGCTGTCTGCTGGTAACGTAGTATACCTTCATCTTTATTGTGTTCTAGTAGACACATCTATATATTCATCAAGTACATATTTATTGAATAATTACTATAGACACATATACTATAATTACTATAGACACTAAAGACACATGATGATTTGGTTGTTACAGCAGGAGTCAATGGGGGAAAAATAGACATGTATTTTTTTTTCTTTCATAGGTTTCAATAAACCCAGCTGTGTGTTTTTTGTCCAATAAGTGCTCAAAGTAGGTTTACTGAATTGAGTATCAATACATTCTACTGAAGAGTGTTCTCTGGCCTTATGGAAACTAGAGAAGAGTAATCAGCATCTTTAGTGAATAAAGAATGGGGTTATATCCAAAAATATGACTTGAGTTCCATCTGACTTTGCTGTGTTGCTCTTTAAAATAATACTTCCTTACATGTTTCCTTTCTCTTTACCCATATTATTTCCTTCATTTTTCTTTCTGTAAAGTTCTCATTAAGATAATTGAGGGTAAATGAAGGCTCCATGTTTCAAGAAACAGAAAAGCCAACTGATGTTTCTGTGTGTGTGTGTGTGTGTGTGTGTGTGTGTGTGTGTGTGTGTTACTGGTGTATGTTCAAATCTGTGTCCTTCATTCAACTTCCCTTTGTTCTTTAATATATCATTTTGTTATATACTCTCTTAGTTTCTATTGCTGCAATTAAACACCATGACCAAAAAATCAAGTTAGGAAGGACAGGGTTTATTCAGATTATACTTCCACAACACTCTTTATCTTTGAAGGAGGTCAGGACAGGGCAGGATCCTGGAATCAAGAGCTGATACCAGAGGCCATGGAGGGATGCTGCTTACTGTCATGTTTAGCCTGCTTTCTTATAGAACCCAAGACCACCATCCCAGGGATGGAACCACCCACAATAGACTGGGCCCTCCTGCATCAATCATTAATTTAAAAAATGTAGTAAAAGATGGATCTTATGGAGGCATTTTCTCAATTGAAGTTTCTGTTTTCAGATAACTCTAGCTTGTTAAAATAGCCAGCACACATATTATTTGTAAACTTAGGAACAATAAAAGATTGCTAGGGGATATTCTCTTGTAACCCATCATGGGATTCTAGACTTAGGAAGGATTGACTTTTCATTAGAATCTCTCCTCCAAAATTCCATAAATCTAACTAGTGGGCAAATCTGACCTATTTAGCCCTTGTTAGGGAACATAGAATAGTTTTAGTTTTGTGCTACAACCTGTTCTCTCACATAGCTGCTGTTATTCTAGAATCTGTGCTCCCAGGTCCCTCAATAACTTCATTAAGGGCTTAGATGAGTCTGACACATATGGGCCTATGGTCACCTAATTTCATTTTCTTTTAACCTTTAACCTTCACAAATGTTCCATAGGGTTACATGGAAGTTTGTAGACTAAATAAGCACTTTATAATCTTTCTCAATCTATGGTCTCCCATTCAATGTTGACATTGTCACACTAATTATATCTTTAGTATCTACTCAATAAAAAGCCACAATGAGCAAAATCTATTCTAAATTTACTACCTGTTAAGTAAATGCATGCCATAATATCAAAACACTAAAATGTCTAGCACTTGACATTTTACAAGATGCCAAGCACAAAGTCAAATAATTCACATTGATTTTTTTCTGGTCCTTATGTTAGCTCTTATAGATAGGAAAACACCCTGGGATACACAGCAAAATAATACATCTAATAAATAAAAAAGCAAGGGTTAAATCTACACAGTATGTTTCCAGTTCATGTCAATGCTGTTTAGATGCTTATTTAAAGAAAATGAGTGGCAGTCATCCGGTTGAAAGTCATCCTAGTTAGTAGCTTTTGTATTGCCATAGGTATTAATAAGATAATATATGCGGAAAAACTGGGCAGAGAGCTATGCACACTCAGGAAATATTACAGGATCGAGGATTGGTATAAAAGTTATTAACAGTGTTGTAACAGAGGACTCCATAAAAGGGTAAGCCAGCTGAGGGTATGCGGCATGATGTTGAGACTTTTGACATTGGTAGTCTTAGTCTTAAAGTCAATATTTGGAACTTAAGTAGCAGTAACAGCAACAGCCACAGCAATAGCCACAGCAGCAGCATGAGGAGGAGGAAAAAGAGGAGGAGGAAGAGGAGGAGCAGGAGGAGAAGGAGGAAGAAGAGGAGATACAGATGCCCTTGTAGAACTATGGGACAAGGTAGTCATTTAGGTGAACAAGAGTTACAGCACCATGATATGAAGAAAAAGACAAAAGTTAAATAACACAAAGGTTATCCCATCAATAGTCAGGCATAGACAGGGAAGAGCTCACTGCTGTACTTTTGCTACTAATAGATTCAGGGAGCAGGGGATCATTGTCTTAAGTTGTGTACCCATTGGTTATTCTACCATTTGCCAAGAGATAATTGAATCCACTGCTCACACAGATAGCCCTGTGTGATTAAATGAGTCACAAAACAGCAACAATGACTAATGGATTTGGGAAAGGACCTGTTAGGGATGGAGGGGAGACTCAGGAATGGGAGGGAGATAAAAGAGTGTGTTGGAAAAGAGACTAATCCTAATATACTATAAGTATGTGTAAAATTGTTAACAAAACTAATCAAAAAGGTTTTTATTTAGGCAAATTTCAGGGTATCCATGTGATATCTCCCAAGGCAGTGGAGGGATTCTCCATTAGAGACACATGGCTAAACATTTGTACTTGACCTTTCTCCATGCTGCTGTGACTTAGGGCACAATCTTTTCATTGTGACAATCTTTGATATTTTCTATGACTCTCATCTTCCAGCCTTATGGGGGACAAGCTTGCTTGGGAAGCTCTTCCACTGTGATCAATAGTTCACGAAACTCACCCATGGATTTCTGAACTCACAAGAAAGTGAGTAGTTTCCCAAAGACTGTAACTTTAAGCAAACAACCTAAGTTGAAGGCAGCGAAGTAAGTGATCATGAAGGCAAAACAGCTTAGACATGATGTGTGCAGCCTTCATGAGCCTCGGTTTACTTACTTTTGACCTAGGTGCATAGAGGAGTTGATTGGGTAGATTTTATTGCAGGACATTTTCATGGTTTGCTGAGTCAACACTCAAAGCTAGAATGATAATGAAGGAATAAAAAGGGATTGGCATGATTTATCCTAAATATTTACTACATACTTTTGAAACATTTTCTCTGACTTTATAACATTCTGTTTTTATGTAGATTTAGAAAGTACATGTATATTAATTTGCACAATTATAATCAATGCTCAAAAATAACATTTAATGGCATTTTGTCTGTCTTGATTCATATAAATGATTAAGAACCATCATAGCTTAGGAAAAGCGTGTTTCTGAGACATCACACACCTGATGTTTTCTGTCTGTTAAGGTCATGTTGTTTCCATTAAGCCATGACAAATTAAGACATTATTAGAGGCTGATTTGATAATGGCTATCATTAGAATGTCCATTTGGTTAGAATGACTATCATTTAGGTCCTCTTAGAGTTTAGGATCTCAGAAAAACAATTCCATGCTGTAATGTTGCCATTAAATTGAATTGTTCTGAAAAAAAAAAAAGTTAACAAAAAGAGTTAGTTGTACATAGTAGTTATTTATTACTTTCAATGTTTGAAGGACATAGAAACAGTTTCTTCTTATTTAAAATAAAATGAATTAAGTGGTATGTAAAAAGGGAAGGCTCACAGAATTGAAAGATGGCCAGCAAAACAGTCCTGGAAAAGGCACAGAAGTCAAAGGAAGTCATGCCCCTCTAGTGCCATAGCAGTGATCCAGTTGACTGGAAGCTTTCCTTACTATCTCTGAACACTTATCATTACAATTCATGGCTTCATGACCAAACTTTTGGACAAACAATCTCTACTACTCTGATGCTTTAAGTTATTGCTAGAAGCTTAAAATTTCCATGGGTGATAGGAGCTCCTGCTTATTCATGTGTAGGTCACATGCCAGTTTCCTTGCTATTAGAATATGGAGAGAGTACCAGGCCTCTTTTGGTTTCTATGTGTAGACATCAATTCAAGAAACAGAATAGTTCCTTCATCAACATGTTGACTAAAATTAGAAAACACTGTTAAAATTAAAAACATTGTTAAAACATGTACAGAAAGTTTTTTCATCAGAGAAATTCAAGCCCAACTCTGAGCTACTTTGTTAACATTTTAATGCATATACATTCATATGCATATATATTTCTATAATGTGACTTCCTATAGAAAAATACATGAAAATTTCTACTGCAAGAAAAAAAAATTGTGCAGCATTATCTTCTTACCATTTCATACACATTGACCTCTGTTATTTTTGTATCTATGATTCTAATTTTTTATTAACTTTTCTCTTTGCCACTTAGACTGTGAGCTCCTGACAAACAGCCCATCATTGCTGAATCTTTAGCACTTAGCCACTGCCCCACACATGCTACTCCCATGTACTATGTATGTCTAGGGTGTCTGAAAGACCACATTGATCAGAAAGAAAAGAATAGTGCGATGGCTTGTTGGGGAAGTTTATTTTTAGTTATGTTTAAAATGTTTTTATTCATTGTTGGGTGAGGGGCTAGCCTATGTCTTGGTGTTTTGTATTGTCTGCAGCTGTTGGATTTCTGTGGGGGGTGTTTAATTGCTAATGATTGGCATGTGATATCAGTAGAACACTGGAGGGGTTCTGAAAGAATAAAAAACACCCGAGATGAGCTGTTTGGGGTTCCACTGTCAATTGAGTATGGTGCTGGCCTGGATGGTAGTCCCCTCTGCTGAGATCTGGTAGAGTTTCAACCTATGAGAGTGCCTCCCTGCCTTCTTGCTGAGCTGTACCATAGGTGTACTCTACAGTGGCTGGTGTGGCAGTGAGCAAGGACTAATGTGTTAATAACCAGAGGTCCTCCATTGGGTCCTGTGGGGCCTGGGGTGGGGAGAGACTGAGAAGTATGTCTATTTTCCCTCTAGCTGTCATATACTGCCCACTTTCACAGTCTGCTTAATTCATTATTGCATTGGTATTTGGAATCAGGCTCCTTGTCTTTCCCTCTGACCCACAAAATGGCAAAGCTTTGTCCCTTTCACATTGAGTTACACTGCCACAGGCCTTTCAAGTGTAATTTTAGAAAGTAAAGAGCTGATACCAAAGATGCAGTTTCATCTTGGTACTATTCCACAAACATTTGCCCCAAAGCCTACTGAGTTGCAGTAGGTGCTGATGACACAGAAATGGTTCAACCACAGGGAGCAAATTAATAAGGATCTCATGAACATCTACTGCCTGTAGAGAAGACAAAACATTTGGTCATTCCAAAGTGAGTAAGGTATTCTTGCTGATCTTTAATAGATGAAAAAAATTGAAGAAGATATGAGTAGATTACTAAAAATATCAAGACAAGATTGATACAATCATCACATCAAAGTTTAAACATCATGTTGAGAAATATTGAGGCAGTGAATTACATATACAATTCTTTGTATATGTAAGTGTGAAGCAAAGCATTGTATATGTAAGTATGAAGAACAGTTAATACCATTCGTCTATTCTCGTTTGTCACTTTATCTATCTATCTACCTATCATCTATCTATTATCAATCTACTTACTCAGTTTCATTATTGTACATAGAAAAGGACAGTTGATCTTCATTTGGTTGTTTTGGAGAGGGGAAGGGGATAAGAGTGGTTGGCTTTTGGGGAGATGTGTCCTCTGGAAAGAATTCTAATTAACTCCTAGGATTCACTATTGAGACCAGGGATTATTAGAGAACAGCAAGTGCAAAACCAAAGACATTTGATACAGAGTATTTGGGAGGAAAACTCAAGCAGTGTAGTGTTATTGACACATGGGTATGAATTTCAGAAAATTATATACCCCCCCAAAGTGCTCAGTTGGAGATTGAAGGGAAGAACTTAGTCATGATTCCATTAAACTTTTCCCCACTTCTGTTGTTTTGGGAGTCAAACGCAAGGCCTCAAATAGACAAGCACGTGTTCTGTGTTTTCACTCACTGAGCTACATTTCTACTCTTCTATCCTAATTTTATTGACAATCTTCTATAGTCAGAATAACAAACCCTCATGTAACATTCAAAATGTTTCCCATGTGTTATACAATCTCGTACTCACAATATAATATAGCTGTGATGTGCTATTCCATATGTAATTATTTTCACTTTTATATATGTAAAGAGTGGGGATGAGTAAAAGGCTTGGTCAAAAAGAACTAAGTAGCAGAGGGTTACATTTTTGTGTCTCTTAGCTATTACTCTTCTGCTGATGCAAAGAGATGGGCCATGTGTTGGATTACAGAATTTGTAGTTAGCATAGCTTCATTCTACAACAAAAAACTGAAGTTTTTGAGGAAAATGTTAAGGAAGCAAACCTATGCACAATATTAAGATTACCAATTATTATTAGTATTGCAGGAACATATATCAGAGCATGATGTAGAAGGGAGGAAGGTACCAGAAAGACAAGCTAACTTACCTGAGCAGAAAACAGTTATTATCTGGCATGTCAAGCATCATCCTGGTGAAAAGGAGGGAGACTCTAAGGAGAATTCCATCCGTAGAGCAGGAATCTTCCCATGAGTATTCTTTGGGGCTGAAGGAAAGCTGTCCTCCTTCAATGAGAAGCTGAAAGAAGACTGATACTGTATACCATCATATACCAAGAGAATGTACCTAAAGCAAAACTAGCTCAGTAGAGCCACTGTCAGAATTTTTCATTCTATTCTAAAAGCAATGAGGCCCCTGTGAGTTGTCCTAAGTAGAGATTTGGCTTGTTTTGCGTTTTAGTGTGCAGTGTGTGTGTGTGTGTGTGTTTGTGTGAATGTGTGCGTTTAAGTGACTTCAATAATAGTGGTGACTATAGCCACAGTAACGGATTGAGGCATAATGACTTAACAGGTAATTTGGAAGTAGAATCCACAGGATATGGAAACTGTACATGGAAGTGAAGAAGCTGGGTTTGCCTGATATGAACCCTAAATTTCAAAACTTTCTGGAGCAAAGTTTGGTAAACTTTTTCAGAAAAATATGAGGAGTAAATATTCTGGGCTCTTGCCAAATGGTCTCTTGTAACCATGGTATTCTAAATAGCTGTGGTGTCAAAATAATCACAGATATCTGTAAAGCAATGAATGTGGCTGTGTTCCAGTGACTGTCTTCAAACCAGGAACCTGGCCAGATGTGGTGGCCAATGTGCTGTGGTTACTTAACCCTTAAAAGTGTGAAAGTGTGAAGATCAATGACATGTGGTATGACTAGGCTAGACAAGTAATTGGTCACATTCTGGATTTACTTTTCAGGACAGCACCATGCAGGTTTTTCACTGGAGAGCCTAGTCTGTGTCCCCATTGTCAATTACCCTTTCCATGATCACACATCTAGGAAGGGAAAATGCTAGTATTGACTCCTGATCATTAATTTACAATACCTTCCTACTACCCTATGATGCCTTCTATTCTCCCTCCCCACTCAACTACCCCTAGACAATGGCAAACATTTGTTTTGTAATATTTTTTTCACTTTCCCAAAAAGAATGTTTTCTATTTCAGATTATTGCTTTTAAAAATCGACACATGAAAGGATAGTGAGTCACTAAAGAAACCTTTGTTGAGCACAATAGAGTTTATATTGCTTTGTCCAGTTTCTGCAAAGTGGGACATAGAAGGTTTGTTTTCAAGAAATTAGCATCATATTTTTTCTCTGTTTTTTTCAACTCCCAACACAATTTTATCTTGGGATAAACAGTGTTAGTTTCATTGCTTCCACTGGAGCGCCACATCCAACATTTTCTATTAAAATTTAAATAAGCCACTTCAGAGACAGATGAAAATGTGAATCTAAAATGAGCTGATTCACTAGAATTTGTTCCTGAGACTACGTTATTTGCTCTTATAGCTTATGTAACTGGGTTTTATAATGGAAGCTTTAAAGTGGGCCAGCATCATGCCACTACAGTCATTTTATCCAGCTTCCCCACCTAGAATAGCCAGTTGCAAAAGGAGAAAGGAAAAGCACAATATCTCTTCACCCTCTACCCTGAAAGACTGAATTGTTATTCTAGAAAATTTCTGGAAGCTGACACTCTTTTGGAGATACATTTGTGTTTGTTCTGTTTGTGATTTCCAGATAGTACCCAGCAATGGGGTTCCGTGCTGCTATCCTGTTGTCCAAATCTCTCTATTTGTTTTTCCTTTGTAAGAAGCAGTTCTTGCCAAGGTTTGGATGCATGTGTGGAGTGGGGTGAAGGGTGCAAACAAAAGATGAGAGAGTACAAGGTAGGATGAATGCTGAGGAAAAACAAACACATTGAAACGTCAGTTTGGTAAAAGTTCCAAGAGGAGAGGCAAGGTAGATTCAAGTGAAAGGATCTAAAGTAGGGGCACTGAGTAAATGATGTCAGGTCTGGGTATGTGAGAAAACTACTGAAGAGGAAGAATAGAGCAGGAGTTATTCTGAGTGATTTCAGAGAAGGTTTCATCCAAGTTCTGTTCTTTATCAAGTCATTCTAAGAAAGAATTTTTTTCTTTGTTGAGAGATGAGAAATATAGCACTCTTTCTGTGTATACAGTCTTGTTTTTTACAGTTTCAGTAACACATGGTCAACTACTACCTGAAAATATTAAATGGAAATTTCTAGAAATAAACAATTCTTATTCTTTAAATTGCAAGTCAGGGACTAGAGAGAAGGCTCATTAGTTAAGGCTACTAACTGCTTGTCTTAGTCATTGTTTTGTTGCTGTGAAAAGATACCATGACCAAGGCAACTCTTATAAAAGAAAACATTTAATTGGGGCTTTCTTACAGTTTCAGAGGTTAGTCTATTATGGTAGGGAACATGGTGGCCCACAGGCAGATGTGGTACTGGAGAAGTAGTAGAGTAGGTAGAAAGGAGAAAGAGGTTAAAATGCTGTCAGTATCTAGTATGCTTGTTTGTATAGGAAAGTCTGAAATGACTCTGATTTATCATTAATGGTAAAACAATTATACTAAAAACAAGCCTGGAAATGGAATAAGAAAGAAGGCAAAGCCTTGTATTGGAGGAATGGCAATCCTAGGGAGACATTTCCAGGTGCTGGCATTTTATCTTTAAAATAAAACACTAAAAAGAAAAAGTTTTGCCACCTAGTTAGGGGAACAATTATGATTAAAAAGAAGACTTAAATAAATTTGATCTAAGAAAGATACATGCCTTGTGGCTAATGCATTGATCATAGAAATATGACTAGAGTGGCCATCCAAGGGACAATTTATTACAAAGAGATTGAGTTACCTTATACTGTTCTCAGAGTTGCTGAGTAGTCCAAAGTTTAACCTGGGGGATCAGGTGGCCTATAAAAGAGGGTCCTATTAGAAGTGGACATAGCAACTGTTACAGAAAAACTTAGGACCTGTGAGTTTTATCTTATTGAAGGCTTCTGGAGGGGAAAAGCCATCAACATCTTTATCTACCCATAAACACTGTGAGCTACAATAATGACTGACTTGGCAAGATATGCCCATGGGTGCAATAATGGCAATAATGTTGTAGGAATAACCAATTGCTTTCTGATTGGATTTAAGACCCTTGCACAGGATGAAACTCACGCAGGTATTATAAGTTCGTCCAAGAACCCATGGCTGAGGAGCTCATAGGCCTAGGAGTGAACATATTACTATTATTTTTCCCAAATAGATACAGTATCAAATTGCCTCCCAAATATTTATGCCTGTATTCATAGATTATGCAGCCCTTAGTTCTCACTGGAGAAGCATCATTGTGCAGGGGACAACAGTTAATGCAAAGAATCATAAGAGGTGAAAATGCAGAGAAGTGTCAGTGAAATGCTCAACTATAAATGGGACATCCATATCACATCCCCTCTCCACAGGCTCAGGTAACATCATGGAAAAGGGAACAAAAGGAATGTAAGAGTCAGATGCTGATGAGTACTGGGAAAGACAGTGTCTTCTACACATGACAGAACTATTGTATTCATGAACTCATGGCAGCTGTTGTTGACACAACACACAATACCAAGCCAGTCAATGTTCCAGCATGATGGGGATGGTCATATGAGCTGCTTCTGTAGCCGAGGAAGCTATTGACAGCTACTTGATGGCTGATAGGGGAAGGAGAATAAATTTTCTTAATAGGTATCGTTCCTGATAGATTGAATATGCTCTTAGAATGGATGGCTCCATGTTCACTTGTATAGATGCAGCAATAAAGGGAGTCATTAGTTATTTAAAGAGGGGAGAGAAGACATGAAATTGGTAAAAGGATGTGAGGGAAGAGCTAGAGAAGTTGTAGGGAGGGAATGGATATGAATATGATTGAAATATGTTGTAATAGTGTGTGAAATTCTCAAAGAATAAATAATATTTAAAAAACATCTCAAGACCTTTGGATTCCTGGCTCCTTCTCAACACTCAGGTCTCTCCTAAAATGCTATCTCTTGGGGCTGGAGAGATGACTCACTGGTTAAGAGCACTGTCTGTTCTTCTAGGGGTCCTGAGTTCAATTCCCAGCAACTACATGGTAGCTTACAACCATCTATAATGGGATCTGATTCCCTCTTCTGATTCTGCAGACAGAATATGCATATGTTAAATAAATAAATGAAACATTAGAAAATAAATAAAACATTAGAAAAGAGCCAGGCGGTAGTGGTGCATGCCTTTAATCCCAGAACTTGGGAGGCAGAGGCAGGCAGATCTCTGAGTTCGAGGCCAGACTGGTCTATGGAATGAGTTCCAGGACAGCCACAGTTACAACAGAGAAACCCTGTCTGGAAAAAAAAACAACATAAAAATAAATTAATTATATATTAATAATTTAATTATATTAAATTAAATATCATCTCTTCAGAGGGCATTTAGAGACTTCTACAATGAATATAAGTCCCTATTATCTTTCATCATTTCATCTGTTATCTTCACTCCAACTGTCATTGCTGCCAGATATTTTTCTTGTTGATTTTCTTCTTCTCTCCTCTTTGTGAAATATAAACGTCGTGAAACTAGTTGTCTTCTTCCACAAGGCACTTCTACTGACCATCACAACATGTGATGTCCAATGCAAACTCAATAAGCTTACTGAGTCAATGAACTATCAACTAACTAAGCAGTGAGCAGGAGTCAGTGTAGCTTAATAGACTGAAATTTGCACAAAAATGTACAAAAAAGAATGCTAAGGTGATGACATCTCAGCAGGAGCAGCAGACAGAAGTGTGTGACACCCAGTCTCATTCTACCTTATGGACCAGGACAGGAACAAAGGTTGGGTTTATTATGTTGCCCAGTCCCAAGGTTATGCTTAGTTTCTATTCACAACCGCGCGCGCGTGTGTGTGTGTGTGTGTGTGTGTGTGTGTGTGTGTGTGTGTGTGTGTATATGGTGGGGGGAGATGAGGGTAATGTAACCCAGAATGTATACTGAATTCACTTTTGTAACTCAGCCTCCCATTTACTTTATCCTCCTCCCTAGCTGTGGCAATAAAGTCCATTCTTTTATTGTACTTTGCACCACCTTCTCACTCTGCACTTGAATGCACATAGACAATGACAATATCAATTTGCTCTTTTCCTTCTGCTTTGTTTTTCTGTAGATAACACCATGTCTTCTGTTTCTCAATCCAAACTCTCACAATAACTTGTTTTTCCAATTCTCAGCATTTCCAGCATTGAATTGATCAAAAATTTTGAGGATCAACTATCCCTTGACTTGCTGCCCTTCTCTGCATTTTATAGTCGCTGCAGCGACTAAGCCTTATGCCCTCTTGTCTGGATATTACATCTGGTCTCCTGGCTCCAAATCTCCTAATCTCCAAGTCAGCCTAATTCAGTGTGTTCAATATGATCCTTACTGACAATGTCTAACTGATCTATCCTCTGTAACTTTTGGGTCTCCTGTTGTAGGTTGTACTGTGTCTTTCCAAAATATATACCTCAATAACTTAGAATATGTGACTTTAGTTGGAAATTAGGAATTTATAAAGATTATTAAATTAGAAAGACATGTTACATGTAGATATTAAATCTGCATATTTAAATATGTGTGCACTTCATTTAAAATACCCATAGACGTTAGTGCCATGGGAATTAATGTAACACACCGGATATTCTTATAGAAAGGCATCTTGTACTAACTCTGGGGTGCTGGGATATGATTCATTAGGTAACAGTGCTTGCTGTGTAAACATGAAGACCTGAGTTTCAATTCCAAGAACACATGTAAAAAGCCAGGTATGACCACATATGTTTCTGTTATCCCAGCACTGGGATGGACAGAGACAGGAGAATCACTGGGGATTTCTGGCTGCCATTCCAGCTGCAGGTTCAGTTAGAGACCCTTTCTGAAGGTATTATGATGTAGTATGGTGGAGCAGAACATCTGATGTCTTCCTCTGGCCTTCATGTATCTTCACACAGGTATGCATGCATAATAGCACACATATGCACATATGTCACACGCAATAAAGTATAAACTAAATGTACAAACACACAGACACACATACATACATGCAGAGAGGGGTAGGGGGAGATGCTGAGTACTAAATGCACAGATCAGAGTCATTGCCACCAGAAGCTATTAGAAATTTCCTCCCAATATTCAAAAGGAGTTAATACTGATGATACCTTGACTGTGGACCTTTAGCTCATCCAAGATATGATCTGTACATTTTCTAGCATCTCTCAACAGTATACCATCTAGAGACATCATATAGGATCTGGAACCTTTTGTACTATTGTACATATTCTTTGTCTTGCCACTTCTATTTGATGTTTTCAGAATTACATCATTTGTCATATTTTGGGGGTTTCATCTGAAGTCCTCTGTCCTCAAAAGGGGTTTCTTCTCTTCTCTGTCTCCTAGTGGAAGCCTTTACTGAGTCATTTATCCCATTGGATTACATTTTGTCTTTGTTTATTTACAAGAGTGTGTTTTAGTTTAGTCTGAGAGAACATTCATGGTGAAAATTCCTCTCCTTCTCCTTCTTTCTCCTTCTCCTTCTCCTTCCTTCTCCTTCTCCTTCTCCTTCTCCTTCTCCTTCTCCTCTCCTCCTCCTCCTCCTTCTCCTCTCCTTCTTCTTCTTCCCCTTCTTCTTTTTCCTTCCCCTTCTTCTTTTTCTCCTTCTCCTTCTCCTTCTCCTTCTTCTTCCTCCTCCTCCTCCTCCTCCTCCTCCTCCTCCTCCTCCTCCTCCTCCTCCTTCTTTTGTTCTTTGTTTTTTATTTTTCGAGACAGGCTTTCTCTGCTGTAATTCTGGCTATCCTGGAACTCACTCTGTATACCAGGCTGGCCTCAAACTCACAGAGATTTGCCTGCCTCTGCCTCCCAAGTGTTGGGATTAAAGGTGTACACCACCACCACCCAGTAAAAATACTTCTTACCACATTCCTTCTGGTGTCAAGATAGGGAGATGACTTATAAGAGCCAACATTCTCTGTTAAGATGCTATTAAGGAGCTGTGTGTGGACTAGTGATAAGGAATGGATTAGAGATGGTGAGAACTTATTTCTTGGGTTTACTCTGGTGGTAATTTGCTGGGAAATCGTGGGCAAGTTGCTTCATCTCTTTGTGCTTTGCCTTCTTATCTGTAAAGTGGAGAGGTTGGTCAGATGATCTCTAAGGATCACTTAAAGCTGTTTGAGGGCATCTTCTTCCAAGGATAGTTTTCCTTTTCCTTTTCTCTCTCTAGATAGGCTATCATTTTATAACTTTATATCCTAGCTAGCCAAAGTTTGGTCTGTAGACCAGGCTTACTTTGACCTCTTAGATGGTCTGTGTGTTTCTGCTTCCTGAGCACCAGATTTTTAGGTATGTACCATTATGCCCAGGTAAGGATATTCTTTTATTTTGTAATATTCTCCAAACAATCCTAAATGGAATAATAAATATCAGATGGAAGAACATCTTAGTCAGGGGTCTTATTGCTGTGATGAACACCATGACCAAAGTATGGTGGGGAGAAGAGTTTTTTTGGCTTATTAACATCACTGTTTATTATCAAAGGAAGTCAGGAAAGGAACTAAAAAAGGCAGGAACCTGAAGGCAGGGGCTGATACAGAGATAATAGAGAGGTGCTGCTTACTGGCTTGCTCAGCCTGTTTTCTTATAAAACCTAGCCCAGAGATGGTACCACCCACAGTAAATCTTTCCTTTACCAATCACTAATTAAGAAAATGCCCTATTGGCTTGCCTACAGCATGGTCTTATGTAGGCATTTTCTCCACTGTGGTCCCCTTCTCTCAGACTTTCGCTTGTGTTAAGTTGACAGAAAACTATCCAGCATGAAGAATTAAAACAGATTTAAATCAAAGGGTACTTTTTTGTCCAAGTTTCCTAATATCCCCTTCTAGAAAGACTAGTTGAAGCCAAATATGTACAGGTGCTAGAGTTATAGTTTTAAATTGAGTAGATCTTCAGAACATCAGCTGATTTGCTTAGGGCCATCTCCAATGTGTGGCAAGGGTTTCAGGGAAATTTAGAGAGAAGCCTGAGTGGTAAGTGGAATGGCATCCAGTAAGATACTTCCACACCCTCACTGAGAAAGGACAGCCCCCACCTCATAGAAGGCCACATGGCTGAGCTACCCTTTGCCCTTTATACTCTCTCAGTACTTGCAATCTTCCTTCAAGCAATGAAATGCTTATATGGCAAGGTGTGTGTCTCCTTTGTTGGCCCACATGAGCTTTCAATCTCTAGTGTACTATCAGGTTTGGAAATCATCATTTCTGCAATGGTAACAAGTTGTACTAATAGCTGACAAATTTTCACATGGGAAAATCTTGGCTGGTTTTGCCATTAGTGAAAGCTCCCTTCCCTTCTTCAGCACTATTCCTTGAGAAGTTCTTATCTTCACAGCCTGGGGCAGTCAAACAGATTGTTACCACACTCAGTGAGTAACTAGACAGGGCTCTCTGAAAATCATCTAGACATGATTTTCTTCTTTTCTTTTCTTTTCTTTCTTTTCTTCTCTTGTGTTTAACTTTTGCCTCCTAATGTTCAAGTCTGTAAAAATTATTTGGTCCCCACAAAGCATGCTGTAGAAAGAGTATAGTGATGCCTTAGTAACTTTGGCATTTTATTTCTACTAAAGCTCACTTATTGGTCTCATTTGAAGCTCACTACTCAACAGTATTATTTCTAGTTTAAAGACATGTAAAAAGCTTAAATAAGATTGTGACATTAATATAGTTTTACAAAAAATTATTTCATTAACTTTAATATTGAGAAAACCCTATTAAATTCCATTTCCATAGGTCTGGTCATGGCGGCTATGGAATATTCAAAGACTCTGGTTTAAATAATTTCAATGTCATTTCTTTGTGAATTTTACTGCTGCTTTTTCCTTTCTATTTTGAATTTCATTTTCCACAGTGATCATGGAATTTGTATATATTAGTATTTATGGGGAAAATATAATAATGAATCCAATGTCCTATAGTGGCAAGAAGCAGACCCAGTCTCCTGTGCAGTGAGCACTCCTCTGAAGATAGAATTCCCTTTCTTGCATCTTAAAGCTCTCTAAGGCTTATCTGAACACTGAGTCAAGTACTCATTGTAAGCTGGCCTGTCTGATAGACACTAAATAACTACAGTCCCTCATCGGAAGTTCATAATTGACTAATCAAGATAATATTCCCGAAGAAATAGCCCTGCTATATGGTAGAATATACTTTGAGGGCTAGAAAGTGCTCAAGTAGGTTAGAGTCTTGGATTTACTGGTGAATTGTGGGAGTCACCGAAGACGTTGTTAGCTATCCTGTGCTCATCGAATCTTAACCAAATTCTTAGTAACACTGGTATGACTTCAGAGGAAGGATCTGTATATCCCCAGCTCTCCAGGAAAGATAAAAGAGAACCAATAGGAGGCAGTGATTTGTTCAAGTTACAATGAGTGGCAAGCAAAAATTATAGGCATCCTCTATCACATACTTTGTTCAGTTTCTATTATTCAGGAGAGGAGAAGTTTGTTGGAAACTAAAACAGGACCAGATAAGATACAGTGTTACCATGACTTTGGCCTCCTTCTCTGGGTTACTATATAGAAGTCTGCTGGCTCTTAGGAGCAGTTGTACCCATTCCACTTTTATATTTATCTCTTTTAGAGTTTAGTTATGAGATTTTCTTTGGCCAATGGGATGCTGGAAAACATGATGGGAGTGGGATCTTGAATGGTTTTGTACTCTGAGCTTTGCTGCCTCATGTCTCTGTTATCACCATTTGAGCATGCTGGCTCGGTGTAGAAGGCAGTTCATTGGAAGAATATCATTCTGAGTGAGGTAACCCAGTCACAGAAAGACAAACATAGGATGTACTCACTTATATGTGGATATTAATTGCTAAGCAAAGGACAGGTTACTGGAATACACAGACCCAGATAGACTATGCAACAAGGAGGGCTCCAGTGTAGACATGGGGATCTGCCTGGTAAACAAGAAATAAAACATGGTCCAGGTAGACTGGGAGAGGATAGAAATTGGAAGAGAAGGGACAGGCAGGGGGAGAGGGATGGAAGGAGAAAATATATGGACAACATTAATTGGAAGATGTTTATGGAGGAAACTGGAGACCTAGGACAGTGGCAACTTACTGGACCCTGGTGAGCACTTCTAGCAATGGGGAATGGGGAACCTGAACAGGCCATCTCCTATAACTTGGCAAGGCTCTCAATGGTAGGACTGGAACACCAACTGAGCCACAAAGCCTTTGACCTATCCTCCCTACAGAATCCTCTGGGACAATGGAAGTGTAGAGCCTCATGTGAAAAGAGGGAACCCATGCCTGACTTTGCAGGGTAGGCTAGGAATTAGAGACTGAAAAGCCAGGAGATGATTTCTAATGATTTCGTTAGATGATTTCTAATATCCTGCTCTTCTCATAAATCTGTGCCTTGCCCAATCTTCATCAGAGAGGCTTCCTCTTGCAGCTGATGGGAGCAGATGCAGAGGCCCAGAGCCAAACATAGTGCAGCGCTCTGGGAATCCCACAGATGAGGGAGAGGAGGGATTTTGAGGACAAGAGGGGTCGAGGACATCAGGAGAACAAGCCACACAGAGTCTAGTGTCCAGCATTCTTGGGGGCCCACAGAACCTGAAGAGGCAGATACAGAACCTACAGGGTACCCTAGATGTCTTATGGTTATCTGGCTTGGTGTTCTTGCAGAGATCCTATAAACTAGAGAATGTTGTATGGGTGGGGTTCTCTGATGCTTTTATCTGCCCTTGGGATTCTTCCTCCTGCTGTGTTTTCTTGTCCACCCTTGATGTAGGGCTTAGTGCCCAGGCTTGTTCCAACTTGTTGTGGCCTGTTTGAGCAGTAACATTGGGAGGACCACTTTTGTGGAGGAGAAAGATGGGGGTAGGAGTAGAAAGGATAGATTTTGGGGAGAGAGGCGATGGGGTAGCTGGGAGGAGTGGAGGAAGGGGAGAAGAGTATCGGGATGTATTATTTGAAAGACGAAAAATAAAGTTTTTTTAAAAAAGGAGGCAGTTCATAGTTGCATGGCAAAAATGCAGTTATGGGGTTCAGACTCCAGTTGTCACTGTGCTTACCCTCCTTACCTCAGCATGCTGTCTTTTTGCATAATCTAAACTATGTACCATTGGGTGGGTTAACAGACACCTAGACCCTGGTGCTGCCTTTCTTCCTTCCTTCTTTCCTTCCTCCCTCCCTCCCTCTCTCTTTCTCTCTCTCCCTCCCTCCCTCTTCCTTCCTCCCTTCCTCCCTCCCTTCCTTCCTTCCTTCCTTCCTTCCTTCCTTTCTCTCTCTCTCTCTCCCTCCCTCCCTTCCCCTCCCTCCCTCCCTCCCTCCCTCCCTCTCTCTCTCTCTCTCTCTCTCTCTCTTTCTTTCTTTCTTTCTCTCTCTCTCTCTCTCTCTCTCTCTCTCTCTCTCTCTCTTTCTTTCTTTCTTTCTTTCTTTCTTTCTTTCTTTCTTTCTTTCTTTCTTTCTAAGATTCAGAATCAATTCCCCCCACCCTCTTCTCTTGGTTTTTTGGAAACAGGGTTTCTCTGTTGTTAACTCTGGCTGTTCTGAAACTCACTCTGTAGACTAGGCTGGCCTTAAACTCACAACAATTCTCCTGCCTTTGCCTCTTGAGTGCTGGGATTAAAGACATGTGCCACCAATGCCTAGCTAAGAGAGATCTCTGTGACTCTGGTCTACAGAGTGAGTTCCAGGATAGCCAGAGTTACAACAGAGAAACCCTGTCTTAAAACAAAACAAAACAAAGATGATATCTCTTGAAACAGTGTTTTCTTTGAGTGTCTCCTTCAAGCAAGTTTAGCAGGCATGAATTTGTGAAAGGAGGAAGAAACTGTATATGGGGGCCACAAGTAGGCAGGAATTCACAAAGTGGGGAGTTACTCACAACAGATGCCTAGAACCTCTCCAAACGTGGTTCCTTAAGAACTCCAGGAGATGACCATTTTTAAAAGAAAGCAGGGGACAAGAGATTCAGTTGTGGGTAGATGAGGAGAGTAGCAGTGAGCTTGGATTTGTGAATAACCAGGGCACTATGTCATTGTCAAAAATGTCACTTAATATAGCTGTCTTCTTAAGAAGTGGTCTAGTTTGTGCCTTTCATGATGATATTAAAATACTTATGTAACAGATGAAAAATCAAGACTCCACGAAGAGAAGTGATTTACTCAAGGCATTTTATAAGTAGAAATTTAAACCTAACCTTACTTAACCCAGAGCCTAGTATTTTCTACTCTGCTGTTTCCAAGCTATGTTCAGACTGTTGCCATTTCCAGCTGAAAACTTACCTGCTTTTTGTAGGTCATGCCCGTCTTTCCAAGGCCACATTACTGGGAAGAACTTCTTGTGGAAAGGTTGTTACAGAGAAGGCTCCTTAGTGAACCTATGTGCAATCCCATGGCAGGGAGATGCATTTGCTTCCTCGTGACTCACTGTCCACATGTTCCACAGACTATGGCAGGTCACAGCATTTGTCAGTAGCTACAGAGGCACATATGAGAGAAGGAACAGAAATCCTAATTCAACACTGGACACTAGCAAAGTTTGAGGCTTGTCTGACTTCAGTTACTTCAATGACAGAATGATGGAGATGATAGGTAGCCAACAGACAACTGCTTGGCAACTGGTATTGGTAGTCAATGAATTTGAATGGAAAGGTGTCAATCTTGAGTGGAAAATTAGAATGGAAAATTAGCATGGAAAAGTCTCAGTCCCGCTTCAAAAGAACATGTGGCATGCTGACGATAGAAATGCCTCATGTTCCAACTAGGGAGAGAGTGAGATAGTTGCTAGAGCTGTACCATACTGTCTGGAATCAAGAAGAGAAATTCAAGGGTTAAAAGGAGTTTAACAGGGAGGGAATGACTCAAAGGTGGGTGACCAGATCCTTGCTGGTCTCCACATATACTTATGAGCAGCAAGTGAATGAAAGGAACCCATGAATGGTCATTTCAAACTCAGAAACTTGATAGATTCCATTCTTTATATGCTTAGAAAACAGAAAAAGCGAAACAAAACAAAACAAAATTGAGTCTTATTGTATTTTAGAATTTGACCAAAAAAGTACTTTTACATTCACAGAAACACATCTTATACCCTCCTTCTCCTCTTCCTCCTCTTCCTGATGCTGCTGTCTGAATCTAAGTGTAATTCTCATCAGAAACATCTTAGAATGTGAGAGAAGTTATAAGTATGTAGCTAATTTTATCACCCAAAGATAAGAACAATTACTATTTTGATATCACCTCCCAATTCTTTCTCTATGTTCACACAGTCACACACACACACACCAAAAAAAAAAAACCCATGAGCATATGTATGCATACACATACACACACACAGTTTGCTTCTTTCCAACTACTGACATCAACTACCATGTGAGGGAGTCATCTTAGGCTAAAACCTAATATAACTTTGAAGTCAGTGTCACCCTACCACAAAGTATCAACAACCATAGGAAAGACAGTCTGGAAGAGTCCATCGGCTGAGCCCAGTTTACACACAGGATTAAGATAATAATAAGTGATAAATTATTTGCATTATTGTTATTTTCAGGGTGTTGGGTTATATACCAACAGATAATCAAAGTGGGATATTTACTTGGGATTAATTTCAAGCTTTCAGTATTTTTCTAGGATTTTCTTTTCCAAGAAATGGATTTTTGGTTTGAAAATTCCAATTTCTTATGTTGGAAGTTGTCTTTGACTGTTATGTAACTGGTCACTTCCATTAGCTGTTTGCAGGAAGCATTTTTTTTTGCATGTGTATTGGTAAGAGTCTCTGTGTAGAAAGATGTTTCAATAGACTAAGGTTTGGCAAAGCCATGAACACATTTATAAAGGAGGACAAATGTGGTGTCCAGAGCCAAAGGACTTGTGAAGATTCCTGGAAAACCATGAAAAACTACTTAGAAATACCAGGAGTCTATTAGGCTGTGGAGCAAAACGCAGTACAGTGTCTGAACAGGCAAGTCCCACTGGCCTTCTGCAGTTTCCCCAAATGATAACATTCAGGACCAATGCAGAAGGGGAAGCGGCCTTGCATTCCTAAACTGATTTTTGCCTTGTCATTTCATATCATTCTTTTAAACAGCATGGATTATGAAAACCTGATATCTTCATTGGAATCTGTAATGGACAGTTTTTATTTAGAATCTATGATTGCTTTATTTTGTTGGTTCAGCTTTTGATAATATTTTAATGACAACATAAAAAATTTTCAAGTTTAAATTTTGAAGGTCTGAACATCTGAAATAGCACTGGAATTATTTGTCTCCAAGACTTCATAGAAAGAATACCCCAGTCCCCCCCCCACTCCCCCCTGTGTGTGTGTATGTACGCAGGAAAGTGTGGATATGCAGAAGTATCCATAATGTCTTCCAGAATACTGGCTCACACATTTTGCACATTTTTTGGATTAGTATACCATTGCCTAAAGAAGGCTTTTGAGGAAGGCTAGGACTAAGAAAATTAAATCATGTATTTGCTGTTAGAGAAATGTTAATTTTCAGCCAAGATGGGGGACAGTGGTGATATTCTGCCATGGAAAGGATGACCTAGGAAAGTTGTATAGAAACTATTTTTCAATATTGTATCAATTTTCTAATGCTGCAGGGTGGCTCAAAGAATAGAAATTTATCTTACAGTTATGGAAATTAGAAGGTTAGGATGAAGTGTTGGAAATGCTGGATCCTCCTGTCCTGGACTAACTTCTGCTAATTCTTTGGATTGCAGTGCAGCAGCACGATACCAATTCACCCCTCCTTTCTCTCTCTCTCCCTTTGTGTGTGTATATATCTGAATTTTTAATTGCTGTAAGACCAGTTATATTGGATTAGAGCCCATTATAATGGTCTTATTTTAACTTAATTACTTCTATAAAGTCCTTATCTCCATAAAGACTCACATCTGAGATTCTTAGACTCAGAACTTCAGTTCATGAATTTTTCTGTGTATGTGCATGGTACACTTTATCCCATAATGCAAACAAAGACCTTTGCTTTAATTTAGGTTTCATTTTCATTTTGAATAATTCCTGTTTTGAAGCTAATGGAAATTTTGGGGAATATCCCCTAATCAGTCACTCCTTGTTGCTACCTTGAGTAAGGTAACCCCAACATATTAAAAACAAAAATAAAAAACATACCTGTGCTTAGTAAAAGAAGCCAGCAACAGAAACTGTGTATTGTATGAGTCCAAGCCTGGTGATTCAGGCCTATAATTCCAGATCCTTGAAGTTTGAATCAGGAGAATGGCAAATTAAAGGCCCATCTAGTTCAATATCAGACCAGCATGCTAGTGAGACTCTGCAGGGCTGGATCTGTAACTCAATGTTTTGTGCCTGAGGTGCAGATATAGAGTTTCTTTGTGAGGTGATGGAATTACTCTTCAATTCAGTTATGGTGATGAACAAATCACATGTGGAATATATTGAAAACCATGGAATTGTAACTTTAGTTGAGTGAATTGGGTAGCACACAAATTATATCTGAACCTTGTTGTTATTAACAAAATCATCTTTATTAGCATCTGGATGCTGATCTGTTTGTATGAATTACATATCTCTTTCAGCCTCAAGGTTTTAAGATCCAACATTCCATCTTCTCTTCAAATCTCATTTTCATCATTTACAAAATGAAGAGGCTAGATTTTATTTAACAGGGAGATCCTTCTATAATTCAAGTAACTCCCACTTACCTTATCAAGTCAAATTAGTTTAAAGCATTGTTTGGGAGCTACAGGTCTGGATTTAAATCTAGTTCTTCCAATGACTTGCTTTGCAACTTTAAACAAATTATCATGCTTCTCTGAGGTGTCATCTCCAAAGAGGGATACAGAGTGGGATTATAATAAAACTACAATGACAATTTCTTCCTTGTGAGGCTGTTGAGAAGATTTAGTGTGATAACATCTACAAGAGCTCAGTAAACACACAGCACATTGTAATTGACCAAAAGGCAGTGCTTTATTATTATTGGCATATATTTCCAAAAGTCAAGATTAATAGCTCCACTTCAGCAAAATGGGCCAGATGAATTTTATTCAATAGGAAACAGACTCACAAAGTTGTACTTTCATTCTGATAGTCTGTCAGTTGCACCTCCTACATAATTTTAAATTCTTAAATAATTTAACAGAGCAGCATCTGTGTTAATCCAGAACATATTTTTTTTCTTGCACCCCTCCTACAGTCTGATAAGATGCTCTTGTTACCAAATAATCAGCTTGACTCTGTTTTAAGAACTACCAACTGCCATGTAAAATGACAGACCAATGATCATCCCAAGCAACCCTGATAGATGCAAATAGGATTGCTTAGTATTCACTGGGGACCTAGTTTGTTAAAAAAACATTATGTCAAGCCCATAAGGAGGAGCAGAGATGAGATGAGCAATAGAAAGCAATAGAAATATGAGATTTTCATAGATACCACAGTTTGGTGGGGAAGATAGGCTCATGTGTCTATTCAGAGATTCATCAAATACTTTGAATTTACTATGGCTGGGAAAACTGTAATATCTTGTATGACATTTAATCCCAAACTAGATGCAGGAATCTATGTACTCTCTGATGAAGGGAGTAAGAGTGATTAATTCAAGTGGAATGGATGAGTGTGAAGCAAAGAAAGAGAGACATTCCTGGATAAAATTTGGCAATACATGACATTTATCAACATCTATCACCCAAGCCATGCCCTTTCAAGATCTACATTTCTGATTTGGAGAAAGGACAGACTTGTCACCTAGGTAGAATTGCTTCTGAAATGATGATTAGGATTTTGATATTTAAAATGAGACTAGAGAGGGTGATGATAGGAAGGGAAACTCAAGTTGGGTTATAGAAGACCTCAAAAACTCTTCAGCGGCAATGAATCATACGTGGAGAGTGTGTGTGTGTGTGTGTGTGTGTGTGTGTGTGTATGTGTGTGTATGTGAGAGAGAGAGAGAGAGAGAGAGAGAGAGAGAGAGAGAGAGAAAGAGAGAGGAAAGCTGATCCCCTCTACATTTTGCAGTGCTCTTAAGTTGACAATTTGTATGTTTGTATGCATTAATCAAGAAGTTGCTTTATCTTTTTGCAAAAGAGGTAGGAATTTGAGCAACACAAACAACATTTAGTTTCAACATCCAGCCCACTGCTGACCCATTTGTCCTTCAGCAACTGAGATTTTCATTGTCAGTAATACTAGTTATATCTATTACTGACTCTAATGTGACCTTTGTTTTCCTTCTTTGTAACTTTCCTTCACATTGGCTCACATCTAGGTGGCTGCAGACTAGTGACATCAGCCGTGAGCCTTCACTATATGACAATCAGAATTTCAGAAGCTCAGGCCAGACACTGAGGCTAACATGTTGTTCTGCCTCCAGTCTGACATGCCTGAACTAAATTATGGAGCATTCACTCCTACCATGGTACAGAAAAGCAGGTTTTTCTGTTCACCAAGCAATTTTTTTCGTTTCAAAGAGTTGGGGCAAGTCTTGCAAAAGAAAGTTTGAAGAAACACACATTTTTTTAAAAGGTATTATTGGATGAATTTGGATGTTGGGGTCTAAAGGCTCAAGTTTAATCTTGGACCTGCTGCTTATTTGCTGGGTAATTTTAAAACAAACATCTTCCTTGTTCCAGGTATAATATGAATGGTAATATTACAGTACAGTGTAGGATATAACTTGGACGGAGTTCAGACTCTGGCATTAGCTTGATATCTGCTCCCAAAGGCCCAAGAGAAATGACATGTGTGATATGCAGTCATCTCCATTGGGTTTGAGGAAGCCAGTGCATAGAAACACATACACACACACACACACACACACACACACACACACACGAAGTCAAAGTAGTAAAGATAATGATTTTATTCACACAAAAAAAGAAGTTAATATTTGTGACTATAATATACATTCATCAAGGGAGCAAGCATATGCTTTAGTGCTATAATCATTCTTGTCATAGAGCATGTTTACCATTTTGAGAGATGGGAATGCTGAAGTCAGGTCCAAGGATAGCATCCTAATGTTGAGCCCTACCAGTGGCAGAAGGCTTCACACTCAGGGGCCCTGTGATGGCTGCAGGACTCTGTATTCTTCACCTTGAAAATTTTAGTGGCATTTAAACAAGAGCTATTTCAATTTCATTTTCCCCCTAAGGTTCCCAAATGATGTAGATAATCCTGGTCACGTCTTTAGATAATTATTTCTCTATATTCCTTCTTACCCCTATTTGGTATAGCTAAATTCACATGGGATAAAGACTCATATGCCACTGCAATAGACTAACTAGTGCACAGTGTTACAGTGCATGTCTAGAGACTGGTATAATTGTCCCCATTGGACAGATGTGTAATTTACTAAGGGTCACATGATTAGTGAGGATTCAGAGCAGCATTAGTTCAGTTGTCAATTCTTTATATTATGTTGTGATGAATGAAAATAACCTGAATGGTATATCCAGTTCAGAAGTAACACACAACATTCAATGCCATTGGAAGTTATTGGAATCATGCTGATGAGCAAGGCCTGCTGAACTCAGCAAGACTGTTTATAGTAAATATCACAAAGCATTTGCTTGCTTCTTGACATGATATCTGCAAAGCTTTATTCACCACTGTTTTCCCAACTTCTCCTCTATGGGTTCACACATAGACTACACTCAATTAACGTTTGATAAAGGAATGATATTCTGACCCATTCTTCTTCACTCTGGGTGAATTTTGCTTCCCTTCTTTCAAGTTCATACCTTTGTTCTTCATCATCTTTGAAGTTTCATGTGTTTGACACAAGTATGATTTTTGGGAAGCTTGAAGTCTGGTTATATCAGGCAAAAAGCCTCAAGTTTTAATATTTGATGTCCATTCCTTTGGTGTGATTCTTTGCTGGTTAATTATCTGTTTTAATGCTGCAAGAAAGTTCCAGTCACCATCTAATTCTCATTTACCTGGAAATACCTAATTCTCCATGTTCTTACTGTAAGTCAAGCTAGCATTGCTCTGTCTCCCATTTCTGGGAGTTAACATAGGTTCCTCTTGACACTATACCACCACCCCTAATTCTGTTTTCTTAGTCAGTATGCCATGGGTGGATATCTCTGCCTGAATCCTTTCTGGTGGCCTGTCCCAAGAAGGCAGTCTGGTTCACTAAGAAGCCTTTATTGTTGAGGTCAACAGAATTTATGGTTGAGAAGATACAGAGAAAAAGTTATAGGATCAGTGGCGGCCTGTGCCATCCCCACCCAGAGTTCTGATGTAAGAAGGCACCAGAAACATCCCCATTAAACTCAAATAGCCAAGTGACTACTCCCATCTCAGCTAGTCCTTGCAGGTGGATTACCATTGGAATAACGTAACCTTGGGTGAGACAGCTGTACAGCTGCCACTCTTAAGGACTAACAGCTGGAAGTTCTTGTTCTTATGCTCCTAGCAGTGGGCGAAACAGCTTTCCCCTCCCAGAAAGAGTATATAAGAGGACAGCACAGTATCTGTTCCACTTAACCTCCTTTAACCCCAGAGCTTTTTCCTCTCTTTGGTGCTGCATGCCTGGCACTTGCCTTTTCTTGTGTTTGAAAGGCTCTGTGCCTGTCTCTTTCTCTGTTTGATCTGAGTACTTTCAGTCTTCCTTTATGTCTGATGTCAAAAGTCAAATCCTCCTGGGGATTCCCCTCTTTCTCCATGAAGAGTGAGCTGCTGTGTCATGAACTTAGTCAATGCCCATTGCTTCCATGTGATTCATCATAGTTTCTGAACTAGCCCCTTAAGATGATGGAGGTGCAGCTCTTTCTGCCTGACACACCACTTCTGCACTCTTGTAGAGCTGTATCTTTCCTTTATTACAACATTGGTCACATATTTACTTGCCTGTTTGATCATTCATTTCTTCACAGAGTAGTAATCTAACCCCAACTCTCCCTGTAGCTGATACTCTACTAAACCCTAGAGATATAAGGACAATTAGTTTTGCTAAAGGATAAGTGATAAGTGTTAATCAATAGATCATACATAATTCATAGAGAGGATGTAGGAGTTCATGAAACACAGTTTTACAGCTCTGATATATGACCTAGTTAAGGAAGTTAAGAAAAGGGGTAAGTTGAAGTGACCATTACTGCACAGCTTGGTAAACTTGGAAATACAGAATATGCCCAAGACCAGGGTTGGGTGATGAAATGAAACATTTGAAGCTGGAAATAAAGTTGTATATAACAGTGTTCATCAGGCAAAAAGAAAAGTAGAGAGTGATGTACTCTGATTGTAGTTGCTCATGTGAATGCTTATGGCTTGTGATTACACTCAGAGCTGTGGAAGTCAGTAAAGCGTTTTAAGCAAAGTGTCAAAATGATCAGATTAGAGATCTGAAAATATGAACTGACTGTTTTGTAGAGAGAAAATTGGAGGGTGAGTACACCATGGGAGGCAGTTGGGAGACTGTTTTCAGTTAGCTGATGAGATGAAGGTAGCTTAAATAGAGGTTGGTGGTGGTGGGAAAGGACTGGGGACAATTCTTGGTGCTGTTTTCATGTTAATAGGGACAATGGGAAGGCCTGTGAGAGGGTAGTATTATATTTCTATTGATGCTTCACCTTTTTGTTTCAGAGTTTGATGAAAGCTATAAAACTCTCACATAGTATTTTGTGCATGATTTTGGAGGATACACAGCACTTCTGAAGCCTGTTTATGAGTCCTGGGTGAGAAAAGAAACCAAAACTCTTATTCCTTGGTGTTTTCTATTTCAGAAATTACTGTAGAGTCTAACATATGGGACATGGTTTTTTGAACGATGGATAATGATGAAGGAAGCTAGAGGTTACAGAGAGGCTCTTGATGATCAAATATCTGCCCTTTCCCTTATAGTGTGGATGTAAGAGTCTAGAAAGCAGAGCTTACAACTTGCTTCACTATGAATCAAGCGTTCATTAGTTTGCAAGGCAGCACAATGTGGAAACATCCACAAATGGACTCACAAGCCTCCAGGTGGTGAAGAGGAATAAATTTCAAAGTATTAATGTTTCAAAGACCCAAATTTTGTCTGCAGCAGATGTCTCTACATAAGGCTAAGTGCTTTGGACTGAAGAATAAAACTGTCATCTTCTATTTTATGGAGGGATTGCATCATCTAGAGATGAAGACAGGCTGCCTATGTTGAACAGATAAGTTAATATCTTGCATCTTGTGATTCATTTTTACCTTGCGGAAGAAGCAGACACAGTAATTGAGTTCATAGATGAGATTTAGAACAGAGTCTGCCTTTGTAGAAAAGCATTTCAGGAACCCGATAGAGATAAGAGGGAGGAGAAATGCAGAAGAGGAAGTGTAAGGGCAAGACTTAGTTCACTGGTGCTAATCATATACTAGGTAGATGTTTTCTTTGTATATTTGTAACAGGTACAGTTTAGGAAAGAGGGAGAAGCCTTGTCTGGCTGCCTTAAGGATTGTTTGGTTTAAACTTCTAATTAAGGAACAACCCCCTCTGGAGGATCTTGACAGTGTTTGAGTCTCCACCTGAAACTGCTTCAATGATACTTCAGTTTTAAACAATTCTGACATTAAGTTCTGTACTGCATACTCAGTGCATTCCAGGACAGACAAATAGGCTTGGATGCACCTGACCAGCCCAGCTGCTCAGTAGTGCTGCCCAGAGGAATTCTAAGACTGAGTCTGGATGTTAAAAGAAAAACAAAAACAAAAACAAAAGCAGGGCATAGTGTGCTTCTGTAATTCCACCACTCAGAAGCTGAAACAGGAGGATTATTCTGATCTAAGACCAATATATTGAATTCCAAGTCAGTCAAAAAATATATAATAAGACCTCATTTCAGACGGAGTGGCGGGGTTGGCAAGAGAGGGGGGGGGAGTGGGGAGGGAGAGAAAGGCTAGTTAACTAGTTGTTGGTACTTGAATGTCTGTCATGGAGCTAGGCAAGGAGAATGGAAAGAGGTAATCTAGAAACAAAACGGTCTACATTTCTCATTCTTGGGCTACATTCATTAGTTAATTAATCTAATTCTACCATCTACTCCATGCCATCCATTATCCTAGGTGCTAGAAATATAAACTCTAAGGTAATTTCCAAGTCCTCATTTTATCTGCCCTATCTGCATGTTGGATGCAATTGTATATGTCTTTAGTAAAGTGTAAGCTTTTTCATATCCCAAATGTTGCCTCCTACCTGGCCCCTTGATGTCCCCAAACCAAATTCTCTTTTGTGTCCACCCCACAGGCTCTCCGTATTTAATTTTCTCTTTTTTGTCTATCTCATGGTGTCAGAGAGCCCCTAGTTTGGTCCTATTTCTTTTCTTCTCTCTCACTCTTGTCTTGGTGAGCACATCAAGTTCCATGTCTTCAAGTGCCAATGGTGGATATACTTTGTGTCTCTAGCCACAAAGTAAATTGCATATGCCCATTATCCACTTCTCATTTCTACTTTGAGAGCTAAAATATTTCTAAAATACAAAGCATGCAAAGGGGTCTTGATCTCCACATTACCTCTGTCCTTTTCCAAAACACTGCCTGTTCTATATCACTGAATTTTCCAGCGTAGGATATGTATCACTGTGCATGCTGAGTAGACAAGTTTTCTTGCCTTAGCTAAGCATTACTGCACCCTTTGCTCACTAGGCTGCTCATGTCTCAGCCCTGTGACCTTTATATCTCAGTTGTCTGTAGCACCTCTGTCAACATAGGTCCATGGTGCATCCAATCTGAGTCCTGTTTGGTGACTTCAGGAACTCAGGACTGATCTCAGCAGGGCAGTTGCTAGGGGGAATGTTTACTTAAAAGCCCAAGTGACCCATCCCTTATGATTGTAGGCTTGAGACCATAAAGCCGTAATCACATGGCAGGATATCAGTGCAGAGAAACACTGGTCATAATAACAAGGTGTGATGTGAGCATGTAGGTGGTACTTTGGAGCCGTCCCACCCACCCACACCCTGCTAGCCCTACAGCATTCTAGCAGGACTGCATTCCTGGCCTCAGACGTAATTCTTGTTATGTTGCTTCCAAATCTGGCTGGATACAATAAGTGCACTCTTCTTTTTAACTTACTCAGTCTCTCGAAGATGGGCTGCTACTCTGTCTGCACCAAGGAGGTTCTTAGGTTGGCTTTAGATGAGCAATGCTCTTGTGTCTGACTCCAGTAGTTATCAGGGGCCATTTCCCTCCAAGTATAATATAGTTTCCTCTTATCAGATTCTTTTAACATGTTAGGAAAATTACTTATTAGGCGTTTTATAGACCATTATAGACATTATAGACATTAATAGCTTGTGCCATAGCTTATGGCCTGAAGGATGCATTGGGTTGGAAATATGAGGGATTTAGGCTGGAAAGAGGATGGTTTTCTGTCCCTATGGCATCTATCACATTCTAGAGGAGTGATTTTTGGTATGACATTTATTCTTCATGAGGACCTCTGAAAGTGAAAGGCTATATGTCACGTGTACCAAATGCCTAAACACAGCTGGTTTTTAACTAATAGTGAATGAATACAAACACACAGGAGTGAAGATATTTTTTAAAGATTTATTTATGCATATGTGTGTGCCCATGTGAATATATGTGCAGCTGTATGTGCAAAGGTGTGTATGTGTCTATGTACATGGAAGTCAAAAGAAGATGTCAGATCCCTCAAAACTGAAGTAATGGTATTTTCTGGATGCCCAAATTGGGTTCTGGGATTCCAACTCAGATTCTTATGATTGTACAACAATATTCTTTTAACTGCTGAGCCATCATTTCAGCCCCAGGAGCAAAAACCTTAACCTACCCTGCATCTCCTGCATTAGGGAAAAGTCTGTACAATGTACTGCACACAGTAGATGCTCACCAAGTGCAATTCTCTTCCATTTCCCTTGGGACAGGGCCCTGTTGTTTGTGCACAACATGTGTGGGGATATACTAGATATATGATACAGACAGATACTTAGACAGCTAACTCTGATTCCCTGGTGATAAGCACTCTGGTATTCTCAAAACTTCCTGGTTAGTACATTCAGTATGGCCCTCAAACCATTGTGTTGGGAGTCATCAAGACCTTGAAGATCAAGATAGACCAATCACAGAGAAGCGGTTGCAGCTGTCAGTGTGTACAACCCTCGGCTTGAGAGACCACTTGGTGAATGCCAGATCTGTGTACAGACAGAAGTCAGTCATGATTGTGATCAGATGCTAAGTGTAGGGAGATTAAGTTGGAGATTAGGGTTTCAAGGTTTACATAAGGAACCCAGAACTTACAAGCTAAAATACAGTTGGGTAAATAGAAGCTCAATAAGTCCCTCTGCACCTACTCCCACCATCACTGTAAGAATCAAATGAGGTAATAAGGGTTTAATTGTCCCTGTTTATGTTACAGTGAAATGTTCTGTGCTCAGACTGTGGTCATTGGATTAGTAGCATCAATCTTAATCAAAAGAATATTAGAACTTCAGCTTTTTAGTCACTACCTAAGACCTCCTGAATCAGAACCTCAAGTTCATACAAAGTCTGAGTGCCAGAAAATGTAAGGAATTTTTAGCTCTGTAAGTACTATTTTTTTTTTTGAAGAGTCCCTTGGAAAAATGAAATGTGACTAACTTCTTTTGTACCTAGCATATACTTGACCATTAATTGGTGCAGAATGGATAACTGCATGAGACCTTAATCTGTACAGTCTTGATTCCCACCCACTGCTTGGAGGTCTTCACCCACTGCTTTCTGTTGCGATAGCAGGGGGGCTAAATGGTGACTGCAGCTGCTGCACACTCAGCTGATGCCAGCCGCAGATGCAGGCATTTAGCATGTGATTAAGGACAGAGTAATCCACTTAATGTGGGTTGTGGGAGATATTTGGCAAAATCCAAGATATTCAAGGGTTGGATTTTAGCTTCCAAAGATAATGTTTGGAATAATGTTCCCAATTATTTAAAGCCCTCAGTAACTTGGATCACACCCAGAGAGAAATAAACCACTTTAAGACAGACTTCTGTAAATAGGATACTTGCTCACTTTCTTTTTTCCAGCAGAATCTTGACTCTAATGTGCTATTATGTCATATGACATGGGGGTATTGTCCAGCCAGGATCTTAATGGTGCTCGAGCCAACTGAACTTAACACCTATAAAGGAGTAAGGCTTTCTTTTGTTCTGTTTAGCAGAGTTCACCACTGGCTAACTTAATTAAAAAATTAATCTATTCCATCATTCAACAAAATACTGCAGTGCCTGGCTTGAGGTTACCATAGTGAATCTGAGAGCAATTGCTGTTTCTACTCAGTAATTGCCAGGTGGTGAGGATGGAATGAGAATGAAGCAATTACAGAGAGAGCTGGTGAAATGCAGACAGAGGTGTGAGAGGAAAGCAGACAATCCTAGCCAAGGAAGAGCAGAAGTGCACCAAGCTATGTCCCACAGGAAGTGACCTGTAGGCTGATACTTGAAGGGCTAGCAGGAGGTAAACAATTGATGTAGGAGGGAGGAAGTAAAAGCAGGACAAAGAATAGCTTAAAAACAAGAGCATGAGCTATATCTGAGGAAGCAGTTAATGATTGGGACAGCTGGGAAGATATGTGTGGGGTGTCCATGGATATATGTGTAGGTCTGAGAGGTGATAAGACATGAGGTTGAGGAAATAAGCCAGCACTGAACTTGACTGGGTATTGTCAAACCTTCTAAACATTTACATTTTATCCCAGGTCAACTAAGGACATCTGGAGAGCTCAGATGTTAATGGAGTCTTACCTAGTTTTCACAATTTCTCTCATGGACTGGACTAGCAGGCCCCTTCATCAGCACATTCATGGATGGGGCAAGATTGGTTTTGGTCTGTGTGATTCACAGAGCCCTCAACTGTTGCTCTGAGCTGAATACCTCTTCCTTGCTTTGAGTTAGACAGTGCAAACTATAGGAGTCTCCTTGGTGTTGCCTTGGGAACTTCTTCAAAGAAATAATATGGCTGGCCCTCCATGTCTGCTGATTCTGCATTTGTGGATACAATCAAACTCTAGTCAATACTCAGAAAAAAAAATGGTGACTTGCTGCAATGTTCAGCCATTCTTCTTATCGTACATTAAACTGTACATTATATTATATTACTTGGACTCTGACAGTGGCTATACAACCAGTCTGTCCCTGTGGCCTTCTCCTGGGCTCCCTTGAGTTAAGTGAGGCCATCCATTGATCCCTGGGTGCAAATAGCTTCTGTTGGGCTCCATCTGTGGGTTCTGTTTCAGGTCATCTCCTCTCTGTTGTGGTCACTTTTATATCTGGTGCTGTGCTGGCCACATTTACACATCTGTCTCCATTGCCAAATCTATCCCTTTGTACTGTACCTACTAAAGGTGTTAGGTCACATGGTGTTTGGGAATTGGAAGTGTGTGCTGGCCTGAGTGTGACTTTTTCCTGTGCTTGTTGCATGATTTTGGTGAGTCATATGAATTATGACTTTAGTTTTCTCAGCTGTGAAGTGAGGACAGCAGAGCACCTACACTGTCCATTCAAAGGCAGTACAGAGATCAAACAAAGTGGCTCATGTAAAGTCAAATGGAATGTTGAGCTTTTGAGAGCACTGTGGACCAGGCTGGGATTCTCACTGGCACTGTGAACAACGGTGAGATCATCACTGGCCTTTGTACCCCTTTATGGAAGAGCTAGAGGTAGGAACCAGGGTTCTTGTACTTCTTACCTTCTAAAACTAATCACCACCATCCTGTCTGCAGCTTGAAAATGAAGTTTCATTTTACAACTGCTTCTACATGTTGTCACTTAATGGGCAGCTCAATTAGAGACCATTTGGCCAAACGTAACTGTCATTTCAATCCATAATTGTGTGGACATAATAATTTCAAATAATTTTTGATGACACAATCTACTTTGAAACATTTTTTTTTTTGGTCTGGTGGACTTGTGTGAGGCAAACACACCCAATTTGTTCGCTCTTGTATGTAATTATCAGTTGGAGCTCCTTGCTGGCATTTTCTGAAATGTTAATGGAATGACATTAAATTCCAGTTCATTTCAGGGCTCTTGTTTTCTTCAAAAAAAAAAAGCTTCTCTAAGAAAATTTTAAAACAGGTCCAAAGATAGATAAAAAGAAAAGGAAATCATTTCCTATTTTCACATAATTGCCCACTCTGCCATGATGGTACAGAGGAAGGTAGTAGGGCTCAATGGCTGTGTGGGGAGGGCTTAGAACAATGTTTCTCAACCTTTTTCACAGGGGTTGCCTAAGACAATTTGCATATCAGATTATTTACATTACTATTCATAACAGTAGCAACATTACAGTTATGAGAGCATAAAAATAAATTTATGGGTGGAAGGGTCACCAAAATATGAGGAACTGTATTAAAGGGTCACAATACTTGGAAGATTGAGAACTACTGGTTTAGAAACTTGTGGAACATCAGGTGCTTTAGCCTCAAGAAGCCTCATCCTCTGTCTGTTCACTGCATATAGTGCCATTGAACTGCATGAAGATGCCCAGGCAGTTGTGCTAGGGCCATTTTCAGGACAGTTGGGAATATTCTTCAGCAAAGAGGAGCCTCACAGTCCTTGTCTTCCTTGGGACTTCTTGTGCCTCCTCCCCATCACATGCAGATACCACTGCTTTCTTTAGCTTCTAGGTACACATCTTTCTACCCATTATTCTCCTTTCTTCTGCCTTCTCAGTTCTTTTATCTAAGAAATGAGCCCCAGAAAACAATGAACTTCCCAAGGGCAAGGATGTCTGTGGAATAAATCCCTACCTATGATATCTTCCAGGATCAGATAACTACAGTTACCCCTGATTTCACTTTCATGATCTCATTTTGCTCTCACAGCAGTAGAGAAGTTGCTCAGGTGTCAATCAGATCAGGGCTCACCTGATCAATACTTCCAGATGGCAACTCTAATCCTAAATCCTATCCAGATTCCTTGGTGTGGGACTAGAAGCCTGTTATCACCTCAGGCAGGTTGAGCTCTCCAGCCTCATCTCTATCTACCCTCCATTCACAAACCAAGTTCAGCCTCTGGTGAGCCACTGTGTTTTTCTCACTGCTTCCTCTATTCCCTCAGGTTATAGTGTTTAAGGTGGCTGTGTTTTGTGTGCTAGGTGCTTTGTAGTTACTCCATCTGGATCATCAATACGCCTCACACCAAGCTAGGTCATAGACTCATAGACCCTCCACCCACCTAGCTTTTTTCAGATACTGAGATTTGGGAAGAAACAAAACTTACTTTAGGCCACACAATTACAGGCAGTGAACAGTAATGAGGCATGTGGCTCCGGAGCCTGAGATTTTGTTTGCCATGCTATATAGAAACAGACAAACTTTCTCACTAGTAGTTTTCATGTCTAGGTGAGAAGATGTAACAAGACAATCTGAGAGATGGTGATGACCTTCCAGAAGAGAGGTGATATGGATGCAGTATTATTGGAGGAAGGAGAGGGTAGAAATCCAGGAAAGATTCAACAGGAGTGAGTGTAGAATTCCCATCAAGGAAAATTTTTCTAATAGAGATATCAGGCCAGAAACAATATCATACACTCACAAAGCAAAGGACAGGCCCACAATGTTTAGTATTACATCTTGCCATGATACTGTTGGTCCTGGGGTCTGTGGACCTCAGACAGTTTTAGAGACAACCTATACATGGCTATAAGCCTATGTGTGGCACTTAAACATTTATAGCCTAGGATCTAGAGCCTGGAGCCACAGTTGAATGGCCTTGAGCAATTTGCTGATGTTTCCTGGGTAATTGTAACAGGTGATTGGCTTATTTGATCCACCTACAGAAATCCTTGTGCAGAGGGATAGCAGAGCACCTACCGAAGTACTTTGGGTAACACTGGTCAAATCTTGCTCATCACTATCCTCTTAATGAGACACCCAAGTGAGGTTTCCAGCAGTCACTGCTTTTGCCTGCCTGAAACAGAGGGTATATTACAGACTTCATTTAAAAGCATGAGAAAGAGACAAAGGCATGCTGGGAGCATCTCAGCCAAAGCTGAGAAAGAATTTATATAAAAACTCTCCCAGGGCTTAGTTTCATCTGCCTTGGAATCCTGCATATCAGAAAATCAACATGATGAAACAAGCCACAGTCCTCAATAACTCAGCCATGGAAAAATTAAATGAGAACATTCTACATAAAGATTCAAAGGGTACCAGGAAGAACACAAAACAAAATACAGAGGATGACTTAACTAAATTCAAAGTCAGTAAATACATTAATTGTATAACATCCATCCATTCTTTCATTCATTCATGCATTCATTCACCTACTCCACATTTTATAAGTCCTTACTCACTACAGGTCTTTTTTGATTGTTGAACAAAGTTCCCTGTTAGAGAGGTGTGTATCCTGTTTATCAGTCTACTGTATCAGGGCTACCAGCTACTGTGATGAAGTATGTACCCAGCACAAGACCCTCAGATGAGTGAGTGGGAACTGGAACACAGCCTCTGTTCTGCTTGCTTGTTGCTGCTCCAGTTGTGAGAAACTGCGACTTCTTCCAATGAGCACAGAGGCACCCATTGTTTGCTCAGCTGTGTATCCGAAGAACTATGTGTACATATTCTGATTGGTTGGCTCCAAGGATGCATATTTCTATTTGTAACAAATGTCCTTTTTGTGAGAGGGGTGGCCATAAATACCATGGGCCTGACAGAGTGACTCCAATGCCAAGTTTTCCAGGAAAAATGTATTATATACTAACTGTTTACTAAGTAAACAATTGGTTTATGGTACTGTCTCATTATACAAAGCTGCATATAACAAAATGCTGACTTCTAGTTCTATAGGGAGATAGTCATACAACCAAGTAATGTCAGGTTAGTCAAAATTAAGACCCAAGCCCAGGAAGAAGGAATACTTTGTGATTCCTCCTAGGCTTTTTTTTTTCCTGTATTATAATAACTGCTCCCATTGGTGAGTGATTTGTTTGAACCAATGTACTAGGTGCTTCCAAGGCATCATCTCATGTAATTCCTCATGAGCTTGTGAGAAAGGGATTTTTTTGTCACTCATGCCTATGCATCTGTGTATGTTTTGTGTGTTTGTGTATGCATGTTGAAATGTGTGTTATGGATGTTGTATGTGTGCATGTGGAGGCACAGAGGTTATATGTATTTGGTGTCTTCTTTGATTATTTTCCACCTTATATATTGAGGCAGGTTCTCTTACTGAACCAGGAGCTCATGGATTCAGCTAGTCTAACTAGCCAGCCTGTCCCTGAAATGCCCCGACCCTGCCTCAAATGAACTGGGATTATAGGTAGGGCACTATGCCAAACCAGTATTTATATGGGTTCTCTGATTCTAACTGCAATTTTCACACTTATGCATCAAGAGCTCTTTCACAAAACTGTTCCCTCAGTTCCCAATGTCTACATTCTTAATCACTACACTATAGTCCCCTAAAGACATGTGACATTGCACCCAGACACATGGGCACATAAAGACATATGTACACACAAAATGTAATCACGTTGTATCTTTCGCTTTGTCTTCTATTTTACCTTTCTACATAATGTTCACATACTCCACTTTATACTGTCTTGTAAAATCACTTTTTGAATGCAGGATTGCAAACTGTATCTTTCTGTAACCCTTGAAGCAAATCAGTCTTGAAGATCTCTTCTTCATATATGACCAGTCTTTTACGTTAAGCCTTCCTTCTGACCTCCTGCATATTCAGTCCTTAGTTCCTCACCCCCTGGGGGTTCTTGAGTGCCTTTTCCTCAGCCATTTCTATTTCCTCTTTAAATTGGGAGGAGGGGAAGCTAGAAGCTATCAAAGGAAACCAAGTGCTCAGATTCCTGTGTTTTATGACAGCATGTCATAAGGGCATTTTTTTTTCAGTCTTGAAGGCTTTCTCAAACGTGTGTGTGTGTGTGTGTGTGTGTGTGTGTGTGTGTGTGTGTGTGTGTGGTTTCATGTGAATAGGCCTGGCTGAGAAGGCATTTTCCAAATCAAATAGTTATTGGGCAGGTTAAGCAATTAGGATAGTGTAAAGTTTTAGGTAAGAGTTGCTATAAAAATTTAGGTCACTAGCTGGATGGTGGTGGTAGGTCTTTAATCCTAGCACTTGGGAGACAGAGGCAGACAGATCACTGTGAGTTCGAGGACAGCCTGGTCTACAGCATGAGTTCCAGGACAGCCAGAATTACAACAGAGAAATTAAGTTATAGAGTGCCAAACTTTCAGTAGAATATCCACTGTTCACATCTAAGTTGGAGCTGGCCACTGGAGGCATTTTCAGTTGCAGTATGCTAATGTTCACTGAGTTCCCAGGAGCACTAAGCAGAGAGTAAAGTAGAGTAGTAGTCTGTGAGTGTTCTACTGTATAAAGATTTAGAAATACTGGTCTAATGCTAATTTTTCTGTCTAATGCTAATTTAGTCTTTGAATTCGTACACTGACTACATTGTAGATACTAAAAGCCTGGCCAGCTTCCTCTGAAAGTTTCTTGTAAATAGAGAACCTTCATCGCTTCCACCCAAACATACAGATTAAAAATGTGCATCTTAATAAGATTTCCAGGTCATATTCAGGCCCATGAGCATCATGTGCTGGTATTAAGAACACAAAAGATGTTAATACATTGGAGTCATCACATAGAATCTACTTAGTCTCATTAAATGTGCTTCCTAGATATATTGAAAAAAAAACACAATGAGCAATAGAAGCAGGAAAAGGACCTGATCCTGATCTGTGCATTCTCAGACTGCTGGACATTTACTCCCCAGGCATAATCTGATGTGAGCAAAACTGCAAGCTCTGGGTTTCTTCTGGGTCCTTGTTCTTTTCCTTTTTAGGAGAGAGTACAGTTCCATCTCATGACCAAGATTGGAACCTGAGCAGCAACTTGCAGCCACTTCCCATTAGCTAATAGCACTGGGTGGTTAGGCCCCTGGAGAGAGGCTTCAGCTGGGAACACTGCAGCTAAAGCCCCTCTAATGGCCCAGTCAGCTGTCTATAAACACATTTCTTCCCATTTAGTGCTGTTTACCCCTCTCTGTGACCTCTCATGCTTCCCAGACCCTGGCCACGTGGCCCAGATGGCATAATCTGTCAGAGGAAAGCAGGTGACAATAGGACTTGATGTTAGGTAATCAGTGACTATAATTAGGTAGGGTAGAAGCATAATGGGAACAACTGCAGGGCTGGGGGAGGGGGAAGGCAGGGAAGCTATTCCTGGTTGGAAGATTAGCTGGGAGAAAGGCTTGCTCCCTCTTCTCCCAACATTCCCATATCTCACTCATGTTATGTTTTCCAGCACATGGCATGCATGTGTTCTGGGGGCTTCCTCCTTTGTGAAGGTCAGAACTGAGCACTGGCAATTTAGTAGGAGAGTCATTTGGCAGATAATCAATTTGATTTCAGAGGTGCTATTCCAGAACTCTATGGTTCAGTTTGATAATTAGTTGGCTACAGCACCTTGTAGTAACAAGGGTAGGGGAGGTGAGCAATAGAGAGTTAGCTTGATTCTTGGGAATCAGCCACAATGGCAATCGGGCCATGGCCCTATTGATGTTACCCAGCCTGGTGACATCATCTGGCCTGCTAATATGGCTAGATCTGACAGAGATGGGTCCTGAGACTTAGTTCCTGTGCACTTTGCTGAGTATCAAGTCTACATAACACATCAATACCACCAGAAATATACCTGACACATGGCAGGGAATCTGGAAATACAACCTTTCATCTACTTCGATAGGTATAACTTTGTACATGATATCAGTAGAAAAGAACCAGTGAACCAAAAATGCCTTTCATCGTATATCTGAGAAGATCTTGTGGGTAAGAGAGGCAACTGGCTTTTTTTTTTTTTATCAGAGATGGTTATCAGTTGGGGCAGGCTTTGTGTGCGACTTGCACCAGATCAATCCTCATGTTTTCTAAATGAAAGCAAAAGCAAGGAAGACAGTAAGTCAAGAGAGAGCACTGAAGGCCAGGACAAATGTAGCCTTGCTGGCCATGAGTGACCCTCTTCAGACACCAGACACAGGGCTCCATGTAGACTTGGCTGACAACTTCACCTGTACTTAACTGAAAGTATAAACTAAAACCTTCCCGTGTGTACTATATCCTTCCTTGCCCTCAAATTGTTGTCTGATTTCTTTTATCTCCCTCCCTTAGAATAGTAAAAGTAAAACATAAACTAACTACCTATAATCCCAGAAATAGCAAGCTTACAACTTAGCACATATTCTTCTAGAACATTATGGATAGCCGTTTTATCTCATCAAAGTAGGTCTGAGTTGCTAACTTGTACCGTGATTTTTCTCTCGCCAAATATGTTGAATATTATTTTATTTCCATGAGTAAATTTCTATATCCTTTTTCCTTATTTTCTCATGTAGTTAATTCACTTGATTTATAAAGAACAACAAACCCTTCTTTTTACCACTTCCTCCATCTTTTACTGAATATCCTAAAATTTCCCCTATTGACATGTATATTTTATATATTTTTTTTATTATACTCACAAGGTTAGGCATCCTATTATCAAATTCAGAATTCAAATATCTACTTGCAGCCATGCCTATTTTCTGCCCCAGACATGTCCCATTTAAAAATAACCAAGGTGTTCTTGAGATGTCCTATGCTTCAGACCTTCTCTTCACAGTTGAAAATGTAAGTTGCTTATAATCATTTATGATTTCAAAGAACACCACAGTGATCCAGTTAGAGTTGTTTTGTCTTTTGGATTTTGTTCTTTTGAGACAGGGTCTCATTATGTAATCCTGACTGGTTCCGGAATACACTGTCAAGGCTGTCTTCTAATCATAAAACTCTGCCTTCATGTACCTCTCCAGTGCTGGCATTAAAGGAGTATACCATCATGCCTGTCTGGACCATGTTTTTTAGTCATGCTACAGTTAATACACATATGCCAGTTTCATTTCAAAAGGAGTGTTACATTTTTTAAATTGCACGGCTTAAGGGAAAGTTGGAATTAAAACAAATCTCTAAATCTGCAGAATTTTGCACATTCTTTGGGGGATTTCCTAACAAAAAGATTCGACTTAAGGACTTAACTGATAATGAAAGTGGTCATTACAAAATTGCTTTTACAAATGCTGGCTGTGGAGCTTGCTTGACTCTAGAAGGTACAAAATTATATTGCTCTACAGTTTCATAGAAAAGATAAATTCCTGACCCTACCCCTTGAGTGGTGGTGGTCCAAGTTGTGCTTTATGCCTTTCTGCATGCCATAGGGACTAATTCTGCTCAGTGTTTCTAGGATTTATATGCAAGGTTTGACTTTAAAAAATAGATCTTTGCTTGGTGGTGGTGGTGATTGCTTTTAATCCTAGCACTCAGAAGGCAGAGGCAGGCAGATCTCTGTGAGTTGGAGGACAGCCTGGTCTACAGAGTGAGTTTTAGTACAGCCAGAGTTACAACAGAAAAACCCTGTCTCAAAAACAAACAAACAAACAAAAATATACATGTACAAATATATAAATATAACCTTAACAATAATGAAGAAAAATAAAGAAAAAGACTATCAATTTAAGAGTGGGAGGCATGGAAGAGGTTGAAAGGAGGAAGAAAGTGATATAATACTATTCTAATTAAAAATATAAAAAATAATTTAATCTAACATGGAAGGAATCTGCTCACTACATTTAAACACCCAAATAAACTTTCACACATAGGTTATGTTTAAACATTCTTTTCAATAATAATAATTATTATATCATACCTGATTTAGAAGTTATGAATCATGAGGTCAGGTGTTACTATAAGCATTTCACATGCATTATTTCATGAATAGCCTTGTTAAGTTGTCCACGGGATTTAGAGAGTCAGTTACTCTCTACCTAACCTTTGTGGTTCTATGGATTGTAGCTTTCTTATCAATGACTTAACAGCTAATATCCACATATAAAAAAATAGATGACATATTTGTCTTTCTGGGTCTGAGTTATCTCTGTCAGGATGATTTTTTCGCTAGTTCCATTCATTTACCTGAAAATTTCATGATTTCATTTTTTAATAATTGAGTAGTATTCTGTTGTTTAAATGTACCACATTTTCTTTATGTTTATCTATTGACAGACATCTAGGTTGTTTTCAATTTCTAGCTATTATGAATAGATCAGCAATGAACATGGTTCAGCAAGTGTCTCTATAGTAGGATGAAGCATCCTTTGGGTATATGCCCAAGAGTGAGTAGAGCTAGATCTTGAGCCAGATCAATTTCCATTTTTCTGATGAACTGCCATATGATTTCTATAGTGGCTATACAAGTTTGCATTCCCACCAGCAGTGAATGAGCGTTCTCCTTACTAAAAGCCTTCTAAACGCAGCAGGACTGACACATATATGAACTCATAAAGACTGTGACAACATGCACAAGAGTCCTAGAGATGAAGGAGAAGTAGACATACATCCCCATCCCTAATCCAGAAGTTATCTCCAATTGATAGCCATGTGCAAATGAAGAATTAGTTTTCTCCAAGGGAGTCTCACTGAGGGAACAAAACATTCTTAAGAGTAGGGTCCATGCCCAGCAGTAGACGGCATCTTTGGAGGTTCTTTGTCTCATAATGTTAAGTCAGGGCATTTGTTATTGTTGGTTTTCTACCTTATAGGTCCTTTGAATATAGATCATGAATTTATATCATATGAATTTATGGATACATATATGTATATATATACATATATCATATGAATTTATATATATATGAATTTATATTGAATTTATATCATAAACCATTTTTTTTTTATGGGATTCTCAAGTATGGGAATGAGAGTGTGTCTCTGTATCTATATTCATTTCTTGACTTTTTGTGGTTCTTTTCCTTGTTTGGTTGTTTTGTCATATTCCAGTTTTCTTGTTTTTTATTTATCTTATTTTATTTTATTACTATTCCTTGGAACCTGTTTGTTTTCTAACAAGAAGCAGAAAGGGTGTAGATCTGGATTGGAGGGGAGATGGGAAGAACCTAGGAGGTATAGGAGACAAAGAACCTGTAATCAGAATACACTGTATGAAAAATCTATTTTCAATAAATAAGTTAATTATCCATGCTACCCATTTGGTATATCTGTTGTCTAGTAATTTCTCCTCACAGTGCCTGGCTTACTTCCTGCAGCCTGCTTACTCATGTTTTCAGTCTTTACACTTTCAAAGTCTAGAAAAGTCTAGAAATGCCTGAATTTCAGTGAAGAGAGTATGTGCTGAGACTCAGTTCTTCCTCCTGGTCAAGTTATGAACGCATTATCTGACTCAGTTTCCCAGTCTACACAACAGGAATCTGAACAACTACTTCATGCTTTTGTGGTGAAGCTTAAGAACTATACATGAAGTAAATCTGAGAATTACTTTGTCCTGGTGGCTCTGGCAGAATTGGTCCATGTGAGGGAAAAGGGGGACCCATCCCCTGCAGTGGTTACAGAATAATTTTAGTGGTTAATGGGGCTACACTGTGCTGCCATGTTACATTAGGCGAAAGGAAGGGCTGGGGAGTGGAACTCTCATGTCTGAAGTACCACAGAGGATCAACAGCCCAATCTGTACAGTGGTTCTCCCTGGACTTGTCTGGTTTCTGTTTCTATTCTTTTAAAACACACTGTAGTAATATAGGCAGATGCCACTCTACTTCTGTTTCTCTGTTCCCTGAGCTCTCTAATTGAATCATTGGCTTTATCCTCAGTGCAGGAATCATTAGATTGCCAGAAATGTCCACACACTTGGGAAGATCATGTACACTACTACAAATCCCCTACTTTGACTTCAGCACAGTCACGTTGCAAGGGAAACCAGCTTTTACTGATTTGGCAAGTCTGAAAGAGATAAGGAAAACAAACCCTGTCCAGATTCATGAAGATTTGAATGTGTAGTGTAGAACTTGAAAAAACTGAGTCTTGATCAAGAACTTGGCCACCAGTTTGTGTGGAGGTTTTGGTCAAGCTTTTTACCTCCTCTGTCACCATTCCAAACTCCATGCTTTCATTTGTAAAACAGAAAAATAATCAGGCTTACCTTAAAAGTGTGTGTTAAGGGTTATTAATGCTTTATGAAGTGCTTGGAACAGTCTGGTATGTAGTACAAGCTTAATAAATGTCAGCCTTAAACAATGCAGAACAAAACATGCTGTGGTTCTATCTGATTTTAAAGTTTACATTCTATCTGCTGATCCCTACTGCCTCACTAGGACCTAGGGAATTGAATTTGGAAATGCCAGGCAGGATAAAAGATTGTAAGGCATCCGAAAGCATAGCCCCGTTAAAAAGCACACTCACTCACATACACACAGGCACAGCTACTTTTAATAGCTGGTAAGAGCCAGAGAAAATCCAATTACAGATGAATCAATCGATTAAAAAGAAAGGGGACAGAATAAAGGGAAGAATGTTGGAGAGACACAGAGCCAAATTACAGCCAGATAATAGAATTAAGGGTCTGTAGAACAAACTGGGAGAAACAACAAAGGGCTTGGGGCTGGGGCTTGTTCACAGCTCTGGAAGTGAGTGGACCAGAGAGAGCTGGAATTCTGTTTGGCAGGTCATATTTTGCAGAGAAATGAACTGCCACGTGTAGCCTCTAAAAGAAGAGAATTGCTTTTGAGTTAAATAGATGCTCCCAGGGAAGCACGAAAGTAAAGGACCCAGCCTTTGTTTGCAAAGGGGTAGCCTTGCTTCCTAATTTTCTATTCCCTAAGAAATTAGATTTTGGCTCTCAAAAAACCCAAACAAAATAAAACAATAACTTGTCACTCTTAAATAGAATTTCTTTCTTGCATGCAAATGTAAAAAAACAAAACACATATACTTTTAATTTTCTGTTCTATTTTTGGGAGAGGGGGTGATGAGACAAAGGTGGGGCTGTTAATCCAGTGAAACCTCTACAGCTGTGTATATTATCTGTAGGTTCTAGAATAACATCCGTTTCTATGTATTTATGGAAAGGCGTCCTTGACTAGGCTGCATAAAGAGTTAGTGCATCTATAAATAAACAAGACTGTTCAGTGAGGGAGGCTGCCCCTCTCCCAACCTTGCTGTGCAGCTGTCCTCTTTGTGCCTGGTTTCCCCTGCTCCACTGTCAAGGTCCCTGCTCCAGTGGCTGGGTGGTATATGCAAGGCAGGCACACCTTTTTTTTTCTGATGGCATCTGGGGACAAGCTCCATTGTGGAGGCTATGCTGCTTTATGGCTGTGTGCTGGCCGTGGTAGGCCTTGAGGCTTAGGCTGACTAGGACTTCACAGGTGACTTACCTACGGTCACCTCCTGGGAGCCAGCTGTACCAGGCTGTGGTCCTGCTGGACTGGGCTGACAAATGGTAGTGTTGGGAAGTGAGTAGGGGTGGAACACAAGGATAACAAAAAATAATCCTGAGTATGTAAGATTAAATGGACCAGGGCTGCAGAAAGTAATGAGAATGTTTTCTAAAGCTTGGGCTTTGGCAAGCTGTCTACAAACACTTCTTCCAAGCTACTCTCTGTGGACAGGCATGAAGGATCTCAAATCCTCCTTGTAAATATTTTCTGTACATGCAGATGGAGATTAAATAAAAATGATAGAACATAATACAATAAAGAACAACATTGAAATAACTAGCAAGATATTAAAAGTAAGTTTCCATTACTGAGATGGGGCCAAGGCCTCCTTTTGTATGACAATCATTTTTGGATTTTTGTGTCTCTTGTTGTGGGGGAAAAACCCCCAAAAACCTCAGAATTCAAAAGTATGATTCCTTAACCTACAACAGCAGTGTCTCCTGTTTACAAAATAAATCCAGCGCCATCAAACCACTGAAACAGAATCTGTGGCTTCACAAGATGCCCTGGTGATTTCTGGGTGCATTCTATTTGAAAAGATCCCACCAGAAGTGCTGGTTCTTAGACCTAGAGTTTGGGGTTGACTTATATCTTTCAAATTCTAATGAAGCAGGGCCTGAAATCCTGCCTACTGATAAATCTGTGTCAGAAGGATTGCAAGTTCAAAGCCAGCCTGGGAAATTTAGTGTGTCCCTATTTAAAAATAAACAGTAAAGAGAGGACTAGAGATATAACTCAGTGGCAGAGTTGGCAGATACTTGCCTACCATGCACATGGCCCTGGGTTCAATCTCCAGCACCACACACACAAACAAACAAAAACCTTATACTAGGAAAACAAACAAATAAACAAACAAACAGCAAAACCAGTGGCTGATGACAGGGTAAAGTCCTAATCTCTGTGCTAGCGGATGTGAACTTATTTGGAAATTACAGATGATAGAATTTAAATGAAATCAGTAGGATGGTCATTAATCCAATATGACTATGTCTATATCAAAATGAGACATTCAGACATAATGTCAGACAAGGAGCATGCCTTGTGAAGATGTCAGAGATAGAGGTGATACATAAAGCATCTCAGGAATTCCACATGTTGTGTGGTAACACTAGATGCTGGGAGAGAGACAAGGATCATGCTCTCTCATGATGTCCAATATTTTGATCTCTGACACTGAACCTCCAGAATAGCAACAAAAATGGATTTCTGTAGTGTCAGCTACCCACTCTGTGATACTCTGTTGTGGCAGCTCAATTAACTAATATACCTAAATATTTCTGAGGATAAACTAGATGCCTGGTCTCCCATCAGGAGTGGGGATGACAAGTCCGCACTTTCTGAATGTTCCTAGGGTGATTTTTAAGTTAAGCTTTGGAGAACCAGTACTCTCACTGATGCCATTACCCAGGATTAAGTTCAGCCTTATAGTGTCTATTCTGAAAGTGCAGTCTTGGAGCCACCTGTATGCTTGGAAATGTCCAGTGGTGAGCTTGTGACCTCATGGGCAAGCACTATCCATCATATTTTAGAGAAACTCTTAAATTAAGTGATTATTCTCTGTTCTTTTCCCCATTAAGAGATGAGGAAACTGAGAGATGAAGTGAGCAGGCAAAGAGGTCAGTTTGGGATTGACTCTGAATCTGAGTCCAAGCAGGTGTCAGAATCTATCCTTCAGACCACTAATAATGATTGACAAACAGCATTGAAGGGTTCCATATTGTACTCACAAGAACTCCCCATCCAGCTAGGGCTGACAGAGTCCCCTTATCCTGCTATGGTCCTAAAGCTTAAATAGGTATGAGGCCAGAGGAAGAATAATGTGACCCACCAGGAACCTGGACTCTGGGGCTTGTCGTATATATTATATATCCAGAACATGAATAAGCAAGATCTTGGTTCTTGGGTCAGAGCAGTAAGGGCCTGCTCCTGACATTAGCTGTCTGGTGGCCCTGGGCAAGTCTCTCTGGCTCCATGACCCTCAGTGTCTATATATGGAAAAGGGAAGAAAGACTCTGCCTTCCTCACTTTAGTGCAGCCTGGAAGTACTCCCATGAGATTTCAGGGAGGAATGCCTGTAAGCCACAGATACTGTGACCATCACACTCAGCCTGAGAGACAACTAAAGCTTGTCTCAGGACAAGACTCTGCTTCCTGCTAGGGCAACCTTGGCAATTGCTCCTCCTAAGAGCCATTTGACTTCTGTTTCTTCTGAGTGACTTGTAAAGAAGGAAGGTGGGGTATGGGAAGGATTGAATAGGTTGAGGTCTTGTAGGAGCTGTGCATTCTGTACTCTAATCTCCCCACTAGGGCATACCACACAATGAGCCTGCTCACAGGGTCAGCAGGGCCATTTTCAGGTTCCATCTTGGCTTCATTCCCTGGGGTAAACTAGTCTCCAATCCTGCATCACAATCTCTATTGGGCTGGCTCTGACTCACTATCAGCATTCAAAAGCCCTGATTCCATGTGAATCCTGCTTCTAATTCTCTCATCAGTTTCTGAAGTTACTAAGTCTCCAACATTTCCTTGGAATTTTCTCTCTGTCCCAGACACTGTGGGCACTGGGATATCTGATGATTGACTGGCTCAAGACAAAGCATTTTAGGAAGTGCATAGAGTTCATATTGACTCCTAAGGCTGTGGTGGAGAGCTCCTTGGTATATGATCTTGGGGAAGTCATAGCTTCTTAACACTGTATATTCATCTATAAAATGAGGTCAACATTAAAGATATGTGATAACAGAAATGTGCAGTTACTATTTCCCAGATATTTTGCTAAGTGCTTCATTTGTGTCAGTTGTTACCAAGGTAAGGAGGTAAATACTATTACTGAATACTATTAGTATGCATTTGCAAGATGATGAAAGTGAAGAGAAGGGAATTTGATAACTTTACCAGAGGTCCCCAAACATGTTGTGGAATCAAAAGTCAAGTCCATGCTCTTTGGATCCAGAGTCTGGATTCTCTTACTATATTATCTTGTCTCACCAAGTTGTCCATTATATCAATCTATGTCTATAAGTAGACATAGCTGTTCAAATGAATACATGGAGAAAGAGGAGAAGAAAGGGGAGAGGAGGAACAGGAAGAGAATAGAGAAGGAGCAAGAGGAGGAAGGTGGAGAAGAAAAAAGAGAAAGTGGAAGAAGAGTGGGAGGAGGAAGGCAGAAGAAGGAAAGGAGCCTGGAGAAGAAAGAGGAGGAGAGGAACAACAATAGCAAAATCTTTCTCTTGTTTACAAGTCTGAAATGTCTCATAAAATCTTAACATTTTTATTCTTGAGTTCCTTTACCTATTAATCAGCACATAAACTATGAGTTTTCTGTATCAGGGATCAATAGAAGTTAGGTGCTGAGAAAATGAAAAGAGTGGCAGTTTTCCATCAAAGAACCAACTGAATCCTTAGGATGTACTAAATGCAACCTTAGGTATACTTACATGAATTTATCTTTTTAACCTACTACCTATCAATGCACTCATCATTTATTGATGTTCTGAAAGAGAGAGATGTAAAGACAGACAGATGGGAGAGGAGAAAGAGAATTGAAAGAGGAGGGAAAGAGAAGAGACACACTAGAGAGGGAGATGAGAAGGAAAATGAGGGGGCAGAATATATGATTCTGCACAGGACAGAGGTATTTCAGTCCTAATTTCACAGATGAAGAAAGGAGGCTGAAAGGTCCAAACAGTATGGTGTTTGGCTGCATCAAAACCTTCTTGGCTACAGAAGAAGACAGGGAAAAGCCACATTCAGAAAACCCCAAGTACATAGCGTGACCTTACTTTACAAATGCTAGTCATGGATTCCACATTGCCGTGTTACTCCTATCACAGGGGCTTAGTATCAGTGCCTTAATTATCTCCTACCAGACTCCAATGTAAGAGGTTCTACCACCTTGCTATCACCATAGTAGGGACCAGGCTTAGAATACATGTGATTGGAGAACAAACCACATTCACATCACTATAGATTTTTGATTTTTGAGATGATATATATCATCTCAAAAGGTAAAATATAACTTTTTATTAATGTTTCTAAGATGACCTGAGTTTCTATTTACCCATGACCAGCCCTGCTTTTGCTTTTATTTTCTTTTTCTTTTGTTTTATGTTTAAACAACTAAGGTCATTAATAAGAGAACACTACATAATCTTTGTTTTAGCCCTGTCTTAACTTGTGAATTTTAAACATGTGAGAAGTCAAAAGTGATTGTCTTAGATTCAGGTCTTTCTCAGGCTCCATTCTAACAGTCTTCTTCCCCACTGTGACTCATGAACCATCAACCTCCTAACCCTCCAAGCCAAATGAGTTAAGACTCTGAATTCTGATACTCTCCAAAGAGGTCAGGTTACAAATGCTCTAGGACTGAGACTTCTGGTGAATTCTGGGTTAAGGTTCAAAACAATGGGTGACATAGTAACCTACCTGTCTCATTTAATTCTCTTGTGAATTCATTAGAAATGTAGGAATTAGGATGAGAAAGCTGATGGAGGTTTAGCTCTGTAGAAAATCACTTAAATGCAGAATGAGGATGTGCCAACTCCTCTGTCCCATCAGACCTCTAGAAATCCCAGCCAGCACTGGGACCCCTCATGCTGTGTCAACTCTGTGGTTTCTAGGGCAGGTTATAATTAGAAGATGGCTCATCCTGGAGGAAGACAGAGAACAGGCCTCAGAACTGGTCCCACTGCCTCTGGCTTGGTTTTCTTCCAGCTTACTTCATCTTCCTGTTACTATGGTGCCTAAGATCTTTAATGACTTCCCCTTAGCTTCTATTTAACAAGAGGAAGAACATGTTTATAGATTAAATAAAAAGTAAAAGAAGCACACCTCTTCTCCCCGACTCTTGCTCCCACCTTTCTCTCCCCAACTGTTCTTGGTCCCTGAAAGTTCAGCTGTGTTTGGGCTCTTCTGATCTGCTGGGTGGGTACCCAACCTGCTCAGACACCTGGATGTCCTCTGGGCCCATTCCATCCTGAACTTCAGTTTGTCCCACCTGCTGTCCCAGTCACATCATGATCTCCTCAGGAGAGAGAGCTTATTAGCACTGGTATTATGGTAGAGGTTCAAAACAATGAGTGACATAGTTCAGTCATTCAGAAACCTATCTGTGTCTCATTTTATTCCCTTATAAATTCATTAGAAATGGAGGAAAGTGATTCCTCTCTAACAGAGTTACCTAGTCCCTATGCTGAGATTTGAAATTTTTTCCCTCTTATTGAAGGTATTTAATAGCTTTTTGGGTTTCAAGGTTAGAAAAGGAGGTGAATAGAGCACTTCTCAATCCCATACCATTGTTTGTAACATGAAAACACAAACCCACTGGACCATGGCCTAAAGTTCAGAGAGGCTTCCTTTAGGTTTAAATGGGACAGGCGCTCACACAGAGAGTTGGTAGGATCATGTGGGATGGGCTAAGGCATGTCTGTGGGAATGTTTAGTGAGTTGCTTCAGCTGAAAAGTGGGTTCCCAGAATGAGGTGGCTTCATGGTTCCTGCCATGCCTGAGTGTTGAGCACAGTAGCTGGAGAAGCCCTAGCAAAATTCTGTGCCAGAACTGGTACACAGGCAAATGGGCATTTTTTGATGACAGTGACAACTGGATTAAAGATATACCTAGGTTGGCAAGACATGGCTTTAAAAATTCTCTGGCTACTGATTTCAAGCCTGTGGACCAGGTGAGGAAACTGAGAACACTTATGAAGATATTGTTTAAGGATTGGGTCAGGGGATGGGCAAATCACTTTTATTCACATTCAAATGTTCTCATCTCAGTCATACTGCTACAGCTAGCAGCAAAAGGGGCTTGGAAATGCAGCTGTAGGGTAAAAATAACTTCTCTTCATCTTTTTTGCTCTTATTTGGGGCAAACCTCTGAAACTAAAGGAAGATTAGTAAGAGATAAACAAATACCTTGAGTAAGCCACACACACACATACACACACACAATCACACAGTGCCATGATATGAAGTAGCTGAGAGGTCTACCCATTGATGTAGCTAAGGGCCCTTCCCAGAGACATAGCTGAGCACCCCTGTCTCCCAACGCCTACACACACACAGTGAAACAGCTGAGAGCTCTCCCTAGTGAAGCAGCTGAGGGGCTTCCCTAGTGACACAGCTAGAGCCCTCCTTAGTGATTCAGTTGGGAGGCTTTCCCAATAAAGCAGCTGAGAGGCCTCCCCAGTGGAGCAGCTGAGGGGGGCATCCCTTCAGCTGAGAAGCATCTTTGGCAGTGGCGGTGAGCCAAAGCAAGTAAGTGTCTTACCCTCACCTCAAACCTCCATATTTGTGAGCTAAATAAATTTCATTTCTTTTTATTAACATTTTTATTAATTCTTAGAGAACTTTATACAATGTATCATATTCACCTTCTACTCCTCCATCAACTCCTCCTGGATGTGCCCTCTCTTTCCACCCTCTTTGAGTCCTCTCCTCCCCTCCCCTCTCCTCTCCTCTCCTCTCCTCTTCTGTCCCTTCCCCTCCCCTCCCCTCCCCTCCCTCCTTTCTTCTCTGCTCTTCTCTCTTTTCCTTTTCTTCCTTCCTTCCTTCCTTCCTTCCTTCCTTCCTTCCTTCCTTCCTTCCTTCCTTCCTTCCTTCCTTCTTCCCTCTCCTCCACCTCTTTCTTTTTAAGAAGAGACTCAGGGCATTTGTCTTGGTTCTCTGGCTCTTATAATCTTTGTGTTCCTCCTCCTCAATGCCCTTTGAGCCTTAAGTGTAGAGGTTGTGTTGAAAATATATTAGTTGGAGTGGACACACAACAGTCAATCTCTGTATTTTGACCAGTGTGGTTTTCTGTAATGGGTTCCATTCATTGAAAGATGTTTCTTTGGTGAAGGATGAAAGCTACACTTACCTGTGGCTATATTTTTGGGTATTTAGAATGCAGTAAGAGATTATTCTGGTTTTGGAAGTAGAAATAGTATGTTCTTCTCTGGGTTCTATGGCTCATCAGCCACAGGTATTTGGGTAAATTTAAAATATCAGGCACCAATCCCCTCTTATTGAGTGGGCCTCACATCCAATTAGACGGCTGTCAGTTACTCCAAGGATGTAAGTGTCACCATTGAACCTAATGGAATATCTTGCCATGCTGACTGATCATTGTTGTGGTTCATTACAGCTGGGTAGGTCCTTTGATTACTTTTCTCCATTGGAAACTTAAATGGCTCCTTGAAAAACAATGTGAGCTAGTCCTTAGTGAGGAAGCTTCCATGTCAGATCCAATCAACTCCTCAAATCCTGTGTCTGAAGTATGTGGTGTCTTCAGCAATAGGGTCTTATCTTCTTTTCTGGAAGGCACCAAGGGCAATGGAAATAGTCTATATTGTTTTGGTGGTCTCTTGTGCCCTCCTGAAAAACAGCTCAAAATGAGGGTTTCAATGCTGTGAACCGAGTTTTTTATTAATCTATTGTTTTCTTTTGAGGGAGCATTGTCACTCCAATTGGTGTCACACACACACACACACACACACACACACAAACTTGTATATTCTAAATAGCCATAAAATAATATAGTTCTTTCCCCTCTGTTGTGGTCCCTTTCCCATTGTATTTGCCATTTATGAAAATAACTTGCAATAATATTTATGCCAAAGAAGCATATTTGGGGATGATACATGGTGGTTTTCTACACAACTAAGGTATCATTATGGTAGAAAGAGAAATTCATTTGTTAACTAGATGTCCCACATCTGCTCCCAAAACTTCAGTCTTCATCAATAGAAAATGAACTTAAGTAATACTTATTGGAAATTGTATTATAGTAGCCAATGTTATAGGCGCCCTAAAGTGGTAAGAAGATAAACTGAAAGTACAATAGAACACTCTCAGACACTGCATTGGCAGCCAAGATATATAGATGGGTAAGGAACACAGTGGGTAGGAGAGAGGTGTCCTGGGGCTTAAGTGTTTGAAGATCAGGAGTTACTGGAGGAGCAACATTCAGCAGATGCAAAACTGGGTAGAAATAATAACCAGTTGCTTGTGTGTTGTCTATGTGAAAACTGGCCATCTTACTGACAAGATGGACAAAAATAGGGTAAGTTAGAGGGATGATTAAGGAAGACTGACATTTAAAAACCAACTATGGACTCATAAAGTAAAGGAGGAGAAGAGAGAAGAGAAGAAAAGGAGATGACAAAAAGGGAGAAGATACAGTAACCCTGCAATGGATTGATACCATGGAAGTCTTCTGGAGATTTTCCCATTTGTTTCCTTGCTGAGTGTCTAGACTTCAATGCATGTGTTACTATTTACCATGTACCTTGGACCACACTCATGCTAAAGGAACTCAAAGTTAAGTGGGGGGATTAGTTGGGTTTATCATGGGTGGTGTTTCCTTCTATTTTCTTTTTAATCAATGCATATTTGAATAGACTCACAGTGATTGTATATATTTTAAGCTACAGTGTATCATTTCAACACAAGTATAGAGTATCTAACATTCCTGTAAAATGCCAACCACTAGTTGACAAATATTAGCCAATACCTTGTATTAGGCATTTTTCTCATTTCTGTGAAAAATTACTAGAGAAAAGCAATTTAAGGAAGGACTCCTTTTGGCTTATGGATTGAGGATATAGAGTGCATCCTGGAGAGGAATTCCAGGTAACAGAAGCATGAGAGAAATGGTTACTTTGTCTCCAGAGTCAGGAGCAGAGAGGATCAGAGCTCAAGCTCAACTAGGTTTTACTTTTGTTTCTTTTTATTCACTCTAGGACCATAGTCCATGTCTGGTCCCATGTACATTGAGAATCACTCAAAGTGAATATTCCCTGCTCAGTTGAAACTCTCTGGAAACTTCCCAAAAGAGAAACCCAGAAGTGTGTTTCTTTGGTAATTCCAAATGCAGTCAGGTTAACAATGAAGATTAACTCTTACATGGTTAATATTCTTGGCGCTACATTTATTTATCACACGGGAATGAGGATATCCACTCTGTGTTGAGGATCATTTGCAACAATGTGCAGGAAGTCTTTGGTATTAATACACAGTATTCCAAGAGAAAAAGAAGTAATGAGGCTGTTGATGCCAACTGACAATCAGTGGTCTCTGCATCCCTGGATTACTCTGTTTTCAATACAATGCAATACAATACAATACAATACAACACAATACTGTGTGTCTCAACACCCACAATCTTATGAGGTAGCTGCTATGACCTTTTTCTTCTGAGCAGGTAAAAAAATTGAGGTAGAAGAAGTCTTTGGTTTGAAGGCATAACCAGTTCTAGGTGGACTTGACAAGAACTACCTCTCTGAATACCTCTATAAGGATGTGGATGCCAGGAAGTAGTGGACTATAAGAAAGCATTAATGCCCATTGAGCAGGAACCTAGACAGAGGGAATAGTCTGAAGTATAGAGAATTCTCCATTTATTGTCCGGAACTGAAGGGGGCCAGAATGTCACTATCTTCCCTCCCTGGTTTCTAGAGTCTCTATAGATTCTCCATCCCCTAGGATAAACATGCACCTGTGTACCTGCCTAACCCCCCTTTCCTTGCTTCTGATTTTCTGAAGGCAGTTGCTCCATAGCTGTATTATGAAGTACTCATTAAGTTGGCCTGAGAATCAAACAGGGGTGCCCAGACATTCTCTCCATACTTTTATTTTAAAAGCGGAGTGATACAGTGATGGGGAATAGCTGGAAGTGCTTCCTCTAGAGACTAAGAGCCTTTGGAGGGAATACAAACTTCCCTATTTTATAGTTACATGCTTTTCTATGTCCTTTAAATATGCACATACACATATTTGTTCACCTTAAAGTCATATTATTTTTAGCTTTAAAAAACTAGTTTTATTTGTCACTTGTTTTATGTTGTTCAAAATCAAAGATTTGTACCTAGTATATACTCCATCCTTTTCTGCCTTGGTTTCTCTACCTCATAAATGGGGACAGTGAAGCTTGCTATTTGCTCTTAAGAGGCTGTGCAGATTAAAGCTATGGGTCAATAAAATCTTTGCAGGTGCTCCAATGAAAGCTTTGGGAAACTACAAAGCCTCCATCCCAGTTTTGTATCTACTTTCAAAAGTTTTTCTTAATACATAATAAAACAGCTTTCATCCCAGGAGTATGTGGTCCTCTTGTGACTGCTTCTGTAAGCATTTTAAGGATTGCATCCTGTTTGCTCCTACTTCGAAGCTACCATATGAACTGAAACCACAGCTCACTTTCTTGTGGGAAATTCCTATATAATATAGGACACAAGGTAGGGGATGAGTGTGCTGATTAACGCTATGATCTAGTGTTTAATTTGAAGCAGGTGGTTTGTATTTCTTATGATGTCATTTGGTTAGCTTTTTACCAGATTGGAGGGAGCAAGCCCTCTCCTTTCCTTTCATGCTTCTTCTTCCACTCTCAGACTTGTAATCCTCCTATCTCATCCTCCTAAATGCTGGAATCATAATTGCACATCACCATTTTTGGCTAAGATCTGCTTCTTAGTAGAATATTTGACACTTATAAAAATTTATATCATGGTACAAACTGGCATTTTTAACACATTGGCTGATTTTGAAAATACTTTTCTTGAATTAATATCCTTACTTGATTATCTTTATATGACTCCTGAGTTATTGCTTCTAAGTGAATCATTTTTATAACATTTAAATATGAGACTAACACATACTCAATAGAGAAGATTTAGAATACATAAGTGTAGAGAGAACAGTGCTTGTCACTTTATCATGTGCTTGTAGCTCCCAACAGGCATTCATCAGATTTTCATGCTTACTGTTTCCTTTTGGTCACAATTACTTTATAATTATTTGTCATGTTGATTCAAGTCTTTATTATATGATTTTTCTTCTTTTCATATTATGTTATAAGTTGATTATTTATTACAACTCCAAAGCTCATTAAAATAGTGGCATCTTATGTTTGGAAATAAGTTCAGGGGTTGACTGGAATGCTTCTCAGTTCCTGTGGTCTTGGCCAGTCTTCCTCATGGCTCTGACACCATGTTAATTTTACCTGAGCTCTCTTAATTGTATGGGGACTCTCTTGGCTCCCAAGCATGATTCTTGTCCTCCAGGAGGCCATCTGGGTTTGACTACACGGAAGTAGAAGGGTTCTAATAAAAGAGTAGGACAGTTTGGTTGGTTTGTGCCCAGAGTTTGGTTCTTACTTCTAGATATGATTTCTTTTCACAGCAAGGCTGGACTCTGGAGTGTGCAAACAGACTCTACCTTTGCATAGAGATGATCCTCCCAAGTAATTTACAAAGGTCAGGGATTGAAGGAAGAGTGACACATTTCATCTGTCATGTCCAATAACTAATAGCAAGGATGTTTCTATATGATTTCATGGGATTTGAAGTGATGCATAGTATTATCGTCAGTGACTGAACCATTACAGTTTGTGTGTTCCACAGATTCATGTGTTGGAAGTCCCTTCATCCAGTCCAGTGCTGTGGAGAGTGAGCACTTGTGGAAAGTGTTTGGTCAGTGGGTAAGAGCCCCTTAGAGATGTTAGTGCCTTACTCCAATAAGGAGATCTCACTGGAGGGACTTGATTAATGTGCTAAGAGTATGTTATTGTGAAGTATGGTCATCCTTATGTCCTTTCTCTTCTTGCTGCAACGTGAGATAAAGCCAAGTAGATCTCAATACTAAGTCTTTGACTTCTCAGCTTCCAGAACCATGTAAAAACAATCATCTTTCCTTACAAATTAAGTATCTTCAGGTGGTTTATTATAGCAATGTAACACACACTAAGACAGCTATCAGAGATAACTTTAAAAATTCTATTTTACAGCACTTAGATTTTGCTTGTGCTGAACAAACAGCCTTACTGGGGAAAGATTTTTATATTTGAGGTAATTTAAAAAGCTATATTAACATAGGGTCATAGAAATTAATGCTTTGTTTATAAGTTCATAAATAATTCTGTGGCCTTATTTGTCACTTTTAAAGAACTTTCCAAATGGCTCCCACAGATAAACTTCTCATTATTTTTATGTGATGCTCATTTTCCTGCCCTGCCACTGATATTGACGACTTTAATATCTTCCCTGGTGACAACATTTTGATGTTTTTTTCCTCCTCTTTAAGTCTCCACAGTGTACTGTATTTGACTCAAGATTGAGGACCTTCTCTCTAGGACATTGTTTCTGTGGGAGTGATATATAGATCAGTAAGCAATGTCTACGTCACACACAATGCAGACTCTCAGATTTTACCCAGAACTACTGACTAGGGCTTGGTGAAGGGTATGTCCTGAAGGTTCCTGAAAACATGTAAGCTTAGAGACGGTGCCCAGTTGCACCTGTGTAACCTGAAGGATAAGTTTCTTTCTCTTTACTGCTATTTTTTCCTTGGCCTCTCTAGGGTCTATGTCATCTGCCACCACTCTGCACTGCAGAATTACCCAGGCAAATACTGCTCTTGTTCTTTTCAAAACCTGCCACAAGCAAGGTGATGACTCTATTCTATTGATTCCTTTACATGCAGCCCAATAAAATAAACAAAATAAACAAAAATAAATTGGATAAAAATAAACAAAATAAATTATAACAACAGAATGCATCAGAAGCAGAGTTGAAGAGAGTGCAAAAAAAGATTTAGAGCAAAATTTGAGACATGGTATAGAGCACTGATTTTTCCACACCCTTGTGGATGCCTGAAGTTTGCTCCTAATTCTCTCTTGGGACACTTGCCCTCTATTTCCCCAGTTTCCTTGTTTTCAATGCAGTGGCCCATGAATCTCCAACAGCCTGATTTCCTGTCCTGGCCTCCTAGCCCTGCTATTTCCTGGAGAGTGACTCACAATTTATTCATGTTCATCCCCATCCCTTGAAGCAGAAAGGTGGTTCTCTAGAATGAGAGACTATCTCAGGCTCCACCCACTTTCACAGTTGACTAATAACAGGTATTCACTCCACCCCTGCCATCTTCAAACGAAACACTGCCTCTAGTCAAGTCACAAAGCAGTGAGTATTATGCCTAAGGAGGCTGTGTGTTCAGCAGTTACATGCATCAGCATACAAGGGTCATTTCTCAATAGTTGATAGACTAAAGGTTATTGGTTCAAGGACAAAGACCACTGGGTGACAGAAAGTAAGGATTATGAAGGGTGGTGGCCACTTATATTACTAAGCACTGATAAATGGTATTTCATGGAATAACATTTACCAGAACTTTTTAAGATCAAGAAGCAGAAAGAGACTCACTTCCTAGTTATACCATTTACTGACCAATATTAGACAATTTAATAAACCCCAGTGGGCCATGTTTTTCCTAGGTGTAAGAGGAAGAAAAGTAGATTTTGGATCAAAGTTTGCAGAACCAAGTGCTAAGTAAAAATGTTGAGAACTTAATAATGTCCAAAGAATTTTCCTGATCAGGCTACAGGCTCATAATATGCTCATGAACATTTCATTAGACTTCTCATGGTCATTGTGCTTAGACATGCTAAGGACTCAGTGAATTCTCTTAATGAATAAGGTTTTCAGAGGTTTATATTATCAGTTCTGTTTTATAATGGGAAGAACTGAGGACATGTAAGTCCAACTTACAGATGGGTCAGAGAGCTTAGTGATAGGACCATGTTGACACCTGTGTCTTCCTAAAACCAAGGAAAAGTCATTGCAAAGAGGAGCACAGGCAATAGGAAGGGGACTTTGTCCTCATCATCTGGTGGTGTCGAAGGGGGCAGGAATACGCTATCTATCAGGAGGGTGCAAAGGATAGAATTGCACATTTTATTCATTGTACTACACTATCTGCAGATGTTTACGGCAGTTGAGAGACTCCAACTCTGGGTCAGTCTGGATGTAGATCCTAGGAGAGTTCTCAGCTTATTTTAACCAGCAAACTGAGGCTGGGCCCCATTCTCAGGCTGTGGTTTCTTAGGACTTGGATGACTTTGTCTTAAGTAGAGGGTCCTGATTCCTTACTGTAGACCACCCACCTGAAGGGAATGATCATTTTTAATCTTCAAACTGTTATGTTTTCTGGCCTCCACAGAGTAAAAAGCAATCTTAATAAAACTCCTGAAGTCTGGGATCCTAGGAATCTGGCTAATTATTCTGGTGGAGCATAATTACATTTCTAATGAGGAACCCTAGCTCCCAGCACCCAGGAAAGCTCCTGGAAGTTTCTTTAAGGTTATTGAGGAAACTCTCAAGAACTCCCTGATGCTTTTTTTCTGATCTTGATGTTGTGTTCGGCATGTTATACACAAGATCTTTTAATTCTCCCTGTAGCTATAAGAGTCATGGATGACTAGTTCCACAGTGTAGACAACTTAACAGAGGGTCAGAAAGTATGAATCATAAAGCTAGAAAAAGATGGGGTCAGATGTCTAATTACGATTTCTCTGATGATACCACTTTATTCTATTTTATCTTATACCACGTCATTCTACTGTACCATTTCATACCACAGAATGCCATCTCATACATACATACTGTCTCATACCATACATGCATTCATACCACACCACATCACATCCCCTAAGCTCAACTTTTAACCACTGTCCAGTGAGTGTTTACAATCATGCTAGTTAATTCTGTCAATTTGATCAGGCCTCAGAGTGAACAACTATTTAACCAAACTCTGATGTTTCTGGATGTGATTAGCATTTGAAACAGTAGAATTAACTAAACAAACTACCATCCAGAATATAGTGAAGTCTTGGGCAATCAGTTGAAGGTGTAAACAGAAAACAAAGACTTGTTGTCCCAGGCTTGGGTGAAACTCAGTGTAGGCACTTGTTGAGCATACCTCAAGCCCTGGCTTCTATCTCTAGCTCTTTAAAAATAAGACACAAAAAGGAGAATGCCCCATCACAAAACCAATAACTAATCTTTTCCAAGATAAGAGAGAATTATTCTTGCTTTAGAGTGAAATTGAAATATAAGGTCCTCCTGGGTCTTGAGCCTGTAGCCTACTTTTGAACTGTTACTACCATCAGCTTTCCTGGGTATTCAGCTTACTAACTTACTCTAAAAAACCCTGCACATCCAGATACGTGCAACCTTCCAAATCACATGTACAGTTTCTTACTAAATGCTTGAGTTAGGTATTGACACATATATGTCAGCAGGGATACTCACCACATCTAGCTGTAAAGTGTATCAGATGATCTAATGGCTGTAAGTCACTACCCTTACATTTGCTAATAAACTTCTGCTCTATCTTAGCTCATCAGCACAGACTCCCTGGTAGGACTTCCAAACTGTCCCTCTACCCTCTTCATACTTGGAACTCTTTATTGCCCTCCTTGAATTACTCACTTTTTAATTTGATCATGCTGTGATAATTTTCTTGTCCTTTATTTCATTTATTGTCTCTCTCCCTGACTGGACTGTGAACGCCATGAAAGCAGAGTGTCTGGTCTGTTTTGTCATTTAGCATATAATTGAGAGTCAATAAATACTCATTGCACAAATGAATCCTCTTTTTTAGCAAATAGTGTGCATTAAGAAATATTAGCTATCACGAAAAAAGGTGAAAATTATTTTATTAGTGCTTTGGCATTCCATGAACACGCCACTACCAAATAAATGAAATCCTCTGTACAAAGCAAAATGTTAGCCAACTTTGAAAGGCACTTCAGAGAACCAATTGAGCACAAGCTCCTGATTCATATCCATGAATGTTTCCTGGCTTTCAGTACCTATGAGACAATTTAGAACTTCTGACATATAATAGATATCCCTCTGAATTTGACACTGGAAGGCTTTCTGAATGTGACTGGACCAAGCCACAGAGATGCTATCAGTCATATGAACTTCTTCATTTTCCTTCTGGTGTATAAGGCTACCAGCTGAGACTTCTGGTACTCAGGCAGAAGTGGTTGTAGTTATCTATATACCACAAATATTTTTAAACGCTAACTTGCAGTTATTTGATCATCCACTTTAATAAGTGTATCTCTTTAGTATGAAGAAGAAGTGCCCCCCGTACCAAGCTCTCACTTAATGTGCCAATGTGGAAATTCACTATTGCATATAGTTATGAGGTCCAAGGAAATATCTCATTGTCATCAACTTGGGTTGCTATACTTAGTAAAAGAACAAAAAAAAACGGTGGGTATCAGAATCATGATGATAGACTTGCTTTCACTTTCCATTCTTGGCCTGTAATAGAAGAATCTAGGTATCTATGAGTTCCCTCTCAAGTAGTAAAAGATATAGACACATTGTCACTTGGGGTGGGTGAATGACAGTAGGGTGATAGATCACAGGGTGTAGATCATGTACTGTTAGGTTTTGTTTTATCTGAGGCCTCTTTCAGATGGCCATCTTTTTGTTGCTTCTTCATGTGGCTGTCCTGCCTTAGCGTCTCTTTATATGTCCCAATCTCTTACAAGAACACTAGTCAGGTTTGATGAGGGTCCATCCTCATGGCTTAATTTTAATTATCCCTCTAGAGGGTCTACCTCCTGTTATAGTCAACTTTTGAGGTAATGAAAATGAGAAGGTTGTCTTACTTACCTCTGTCTATTATCATGAAATTATGTAGGCCAGGATATTCAACAGAAATTCTTGATTTTTTGTTTTTTTGTTTGTTTGTTTTAATTCTAAAGACTGAAAGTACAAAGTGACATTCCAACTGATTCTTTCTAGTGAGACTCCTTTCTTGCCTTGCAGATGGTATTTCTTAATGTCTTTCACATGATGTGAGATGTGTAGGGGAGAGATAGAAGATGAGAGAGTGAGATAAAGACAGAAAAATCTTTCTCTTATATGGTTTCAGTTATACCAGATTAGTGCCCCACCCTTATGGCCTCATAACTTTAATTAGCTCCAGTTTCAAGGTGCAGTCATATTTTGGGTTTGAGTTTCAACATATAAAGCATGATTTAGTCCATTATAGAATCAGAGACAATACTTTTAGACATTTTATAAGCCAGAGTACTGAGAGTCTAAGACCTCATGTATGTTACTGATGCCTGCTTGTTCCCACTGCTTCGTTAAAGTCTTTAGAGAGCAGTTGGTCTTCAGATGACCCTGCAGAGGTAAAAGGACCCTCTATCCTTTGTAGTAGTATGCTGCTGTGGTGGCTGACCAAGAGAGACAAGGAAGCATATTCATATCTGAAAATTCTTCTAGGCCTCAGCAGAGGGAACCACCATCATGGCCAGTGCCACACTTGACAATGGAACCTGAAGCATCTGAGCTAAGGTGTTTTTATTGGTTCAGAACGCCTCAGGTGCAGATTATAAGCAATCAACCCCCCCACCCCCAGAAATCCAATACCTGTAAACAATACAAAACGCCAAGACCTAGACTTCTACAACAATTCTTCCTTGGGATGCAGTTTCAGGGGCTGCAGTTTCACAACCAGCTTAGTGGAGGCAGGGTACTTAGTGAGCTCTTTCTGGGGGAGATGGCTCTTGGGAAAATTATCCCACACCTCCATTTATTTTTTTCCTCACTTGTAAAATAGCCATAATAATTAATAGTGTCTGACTCTGAGAGATTGATAGAATGAAATGAGATAATAAATGTTAACATGTGTTAAGCCCTTAATAAGCTACCAGACCCTACTAAGGAAATAGCATTTTCCTTTGCATTAGTTTACTTCCTTTCAATTAAAAATTTTAAATGTCCCTGACCATCTTAGTCTTCAAGAATTGCCTTTTCCAAGATTGACTCTCTATATCCTGGAGCCAAAAGATGCCTTGCCTAGAGTGAGCCCCTGAATCAATTGTTCTTGGAAATACACTTAAAATTTATCCCTCCTTACAAATTAAATGCCCAATAAAAATCTTGTTTAACCAGTTCCACATACAGTGCTCCAAATGGATTTGTTATGATGGTCTTTTTCTCACATAGCAGTTAGTGTATTTTTGGAATCTGTCTTCTAGAAACTGCATCATCGGTAAGTTCCTATTTCTCTTTCATTGGTATATTTATATCCTCTGTAGCCCTGTACACACAGCATCATTCAATCAATTCACTGGCTTCTGTTTGATTTCACAGAGCGCCTAGTATGATGCATCTTTGCCTCCAGCCAGGCAGCATCATGAATGGAACACTGGTTCAAGATGCTCTGTTGATTACAAACAACATTAATGTGATGAATTAGAGCACTTTTAATTATTTTCTACTTATAAATTCAGTGTAATCCTGAAATATTGGGATTGATGAAGTTTTAACATGGGAACAGTCAAAACAGATGAACAAGCAATAACTTTGGAGAAGTAAAGGATGAGAGAGCTTTTACAGCAGGGGGTTGGCCACTGTTACTCTGTGGGACTTAGAGACCAGCAGATGAGTGGGAATGCTGTGCAGTGAGGAACAGGGAGCAGGCAGTGACTTCCCAGCTACCCAGTCGGAGGTTTTGACCTCAGAGACTAAAGACAGTTTAACTTAAACCAGGGCACCTTATGTGATTAGTTAGGGTACATATTTGGTTTTGTCCTGCTTTTCCTCCATTAGTAGGGACAAGGTTATTAATAGAGTCATGTCCATGCTGGGTCAATTGTTATGGGGTTCTTGTTTGGCTTCCTGAACTAATTACTTAAGAATATGGGTTACTGCTAGCCTGACTTCCTATAAATCTGATTATAGGCAGCAGGCAGGCCTCCTGGCTAGTTATGGTTAAATGATGGGTTTCTAGGCTGGCTGCTACAGGTTGTAGGTCTGTGTTCTGCTTCCATAAATGTTTTGGTCATTGTCAGTTTGTATATTAAGTATCTTATCTTCATTATTTTTAGGGTAAAATTCTTAAGTCAACACAAAATTCTTCAAGGGAAAGGGATGTGTCTAGATCCTTGGTGACTTTCTGATCAAAATGATAGTAGATGACACCAGAAATCTGCTGAGGATTCTTTTCTACACTTCATCAGCACTGCTGATTTGTAGTGTACCATATTTAACCTTGTCTGAGGCTAAAGGGACATTTTCCTAAACATTAGAAGATTGAGCCAGGAGACTATAACTAACACTGTCATGTACTCCCCTTGCTCCAGTGGTAGACTGAGGTGTGGTGATGAGTATTCACCTCTCTGACAATTCCCCAGGACATCAGTTAAGACTGGATTTGCCTTTTATCTAGTTCTAGGGAATGACATAGGAGACTATGAGAGGAACAAGAAGTGCTGAGGAGTGGGTATGTAGGTAAAAGGTCACAGGTGATGTTGAAGTAGGAAGGAGGTTACTGGGATAAAATACACAAAGGAAAGGGACATGGGGAAAGCAACAGGGGGTGAGAAAGAAACTACAAAAGTAAGCTAATAGATTCTTTTACATTTAATTAAATAAACTAGCTTATGCTCCATATTCATTTGTTAGAAAATTTCATACCTTCCTTAGGAGAGCTATCTTTATTTTTCATTAAGATGACAAATAAGTTTCTGACCAAGGGTCTCCCTTTTCTGTCCTGTGACCTGATTTACCTGAGTTAAGGTGTTTTATACACACACCCCTCCCCCATGTCTCTGGACTACTAAACAAAAACAAAGAATACACGAGATAGACAATAAGTGACCCACAAAACCCAACATATTTACTCTCTGGTTCTTGACAGTAAACATTTGTTGACTCCTTTCCTGGTTAGCTAATGGCTTCAGAAGGCCGGTGCGTGTCATTGCTAGCACAGTGGGCTAGGAGTGGTCCGGGTCATTCCTACACAATAGTGGGGGGGAAAACCTGCTGAACTTGCCACAGATGAGCATCAGTGGGAAATGGTCTCAGAGGTTCTGACATCAGCTGCCACTCAGGTAATGCAAGCCTACCTGAGGGTTTCTCGAGGTTTTATAAGCCTCAGTTCCTCTTCTGTGGATTCTTCCTGGGCTGGTCCTACTGCCCTTTCTGGTTCTGCTTGCCCCACAGCCAGCAGTGAGTAAGTGCCTTCTCCCCGAAGCCATTTTTAAGTCCTTCAGAGTAAAGCCCAAAGCATGTTGTTTCCCCTTACTAGGTCTATTCCTACCTGGTGCAATTCCCAACCACTGACTCAAATTCTCAACTGTACTGCCCTGAGAAAATGTGGTACAGTAACCAGACAAATGGCATGGTGTTTAATAATATCTCTCAGCCACACCTTTAGCATATCATTCAGTAGCAGGGTGGATTATGAATGTGGAGAGGCAGCATGTCTTAACTACCAGAAGCAAATAAACAGAATACATTTCTTGGGCTATATTATTAGCAAAGAAATACTCCAAAGTTAGCTGAGCTTTGGAATTCTGGGTCATTATTTTCTGTTCTTCCTAATTTTCCTATAAAGAGCATGTTGAGTTTTAAAATGACTGAAAAATATTTTGACCTGGTACTACCTCGAATAAAAGCATGTATTTGTATTCATGTCTCTCTGGGAACAATTGGTAAGAGGATTAATTAATTAATTAATTAATTTGGTTTTTCAAAACAAAATTTCTCTGTGGTAACTCTGGCTGTCTTCAAATTCACAGAGATCATCTGCCTCTGCCTCCCAAGTGCTGGGATTAAAGGTGTGCACCACTACTGCCCAGTGGAAAGAGGCTCGTAAAGGTGGGAATAGACCAAATAATCAGTTACCACAGACATAAAGAAAAACAACAATTAAAATAAATTGTTATAAGGGAACTTGGATAGTTCTGTAGCTGCCTCCATTCTAACTTTACATTGTGGCTGGAGACCTTTCTGTTTATCTTTAAATGTCTGTGCGGGAGCCTCTCAGAATCACAGTTGTTCTTACTTTAGTATATTTAGTTTCCAAAACATGAGTTTCAAGTTGAAATGAAGATCAAGAATGTATCTGAAACTTGCTGATGCCTTTTTTTTTCACCACAAAGGACAGATCCATGACATCTCATAGTTATTTTTATTACATTAGTAAATCGACTGGGGACAGGAAAAAGCCTGCATATCAGGAAGGGAGGGAGACTTGGTCATGATGTGTTGTTAAGTCTTTGAAATACTTATTTATTTCAAGGCATGAAAGTGCTGAGAGTGGCCTCATTTTTTGCCTCACAAATGAGAACAATGTCTTCTCTAATCACTGACCTATGGCTTGGCATAGCTCCAATCTATATCAGACTATGCTTACTACTTTATTGGCTTGTTTCTTGTTCTTATCATTTTATTTTGTTTCCTAGACATGTAGGGATTGAACCCAGGGACTCATGCATGCAAGGCAAGCAAATCTACCAACTGTTCCTATTCTAGATATTTGTCCCTATCTCACTCCCTGAGAAATACTTAAAAGTGTGAGAGATCAGGGCATATCATTCTGTATGTACTCTCCATATTTCTGTCTCTGGCCTCTTCTTTTCTCTTTCTTGCTTGTGAGGCCACTACAGCTCCTCCCTCTAGCAGTCATTTAACCTTGTTGTGTAGTCATCCTTTTGCTTCTCTGATGTTCTCCTTAGATACTAAACATTCTAAGTCTGAGAATCATGCATTAGTCACCTGCATATTTTAAGCAACCAACATGAAGTCGAGAAATAAACTTCAGTGCATTCCTTATGTAAGTAGGTAAGGTAAAGTGCAATTAAGCAATAATACAAAACATTTGCTATAGTTTAAGTATTATTTTAAGTACTTTGTGTGTATTAATCCATGTCAACCTCATGAAAACACCTGATAGTTCTGTTATTATCCTCATTTACACGTGAATGAGGAGGTTCATTGGTGCTCATAGACTTTCTATCTTCAGCATAGTATCTGTGGTCTCTCTCCCTTCTAACCTCAATGGATGGCTTAGTGGGAACGATGGCAAATCCATCATGGAAGGCAATGTTTGAGTACAGTCATGGCTCTACATGGAGGCCTTTTTTATGCTACCCCTTGACCCTAGGCTGCTAATGTTCCAGAGTTCCCCTTATCCACTAAGGACTCTAGACTTCAAGAACACTGATTGGGTCCACATAAGCAGGGTTTGGCATTCTGGTCCCATGTAGTTTCTCTTCTACCCTAATTTCTTTCTTATTTCTCTTCAGTGTACTTTCATACCTCTGAAACTTGGGCTTTTTTTTACCTTTTGCTTCTTCTCTTTCATTTTGTGCAGCCACCTTTAACTTCAGTGACTTAGCCTCATTACATATAGCGAGCATCCACCCTGGGCTCCTTGAGTCTAGAAGTTACTAGGATATCTCCTGGACCACATGCCAAGTTGAGTCCCATTGCCCAGTGCTGGTGTGGCCTCTTAAACAGGATGTGGTTCACTCAGGCTTGTCACTAGTAAATTATGTGATAAGCTATGCATCTTTCTTCTTGTGGGGGACAATGTGAGAGGGTGGTTATTCAGCTTTCATGATCAGATTTGGGCTTATGTCTCAGCCTTACATGTCTGGCATCTTTGTGATTGCCCTAAATCCTATATGCCCTTGGATCTGTGCTGTGGTATACCCATGCCTACTGCCTGAAGAATGTTCTTACCACTCTTTACCCTTAACCTTCTGATTCTAGCTCATCCTTTGGGCCTCAGTGTTGATGGGTATGTTTTGACTATTTATGTCCCCCAATTCCAGTCTAGAACACATAGGTGCCTTCATCACCCAGTACATGGGCAATATTCACAGCACTCTTCATATGTGCAGGCACAGTTCCAATAGCATTATAAAAATTGACTGAATAGATCCTATACCACAACCCTGAAACACACACTATTTTTATCTCAGTTTTACAAATGAGGATATCAGACACAGAAAAGTTAAGTGGTCGGCTAAGGTATGTGAACACTTAATTACATGGTCAGGCTGTGGACCCAAGCTGGTTGGTTCTGAAGCCACATGGTCGAGAAGCTCTCAGCTGCTTCCTGATCTGACATTTGCCATTCTGCATTGTTTTGATGCCTGGTTACTTCTGTTTATTCACAGCCACATGCTAGCAGTAAGTGAAAACCTGGTAAACATTAAGATCAATTAATGCATTTCATGGTATGAATGCCTAGATTCTAGTTATAGGTACCTAAGTTCTCATAAATACAAGCAATGTCCTCCTGATTCTTAACTTTATGGGATCATATCTAACTAAAAACCAAGGATAGCTAATTAGCTGGTGTGTGTTTTTTAGGGTTCTTAATGATTTCTGTATTGATCCATCTAATTCACTTTGAGAAGCTTTTGCTGATAGGGATATGTTTGTCCCAAGCCCCACACTTGATACAGCTAGAGATTGGAGTTAGAACACTTAAGTGACTTATCCAAGGTCACATGTGGAATCAGTGACAAACAGTAGGCCAGGTGGGCTATTTTCCAGTGCTATGTTCTTTCTCTGCACCTGGTTAAACAGAAACTGTGATCACATGTGAATGTGTTGCTAAAACAAACATCAAGTCTATAGCTGATTTGATTTTGACTAAAGTGTGAAAAGACTCTTGGCTTCACTCACTGCTCCAGGAGACTGTGATCATTGGCCCTCAGAAAACACTGGGATCTGAAAGTGAGGCTTGCTTGTCAAGGCCTGGAGTATAAAGACTCTACAAAGCCTCAGGGTTTACTAGCAGAGAGGTCACTGTTGCTGTATGATCTGTAAGACCATATCCATTCCTTTGTGTTCCAGTCAATAAACTTGATTTTCTGATTCTGAGACTCTGACATTTCTTCTCCCATGCTATTGGCAGTGTTCACTTCTACTCTCTGTCTTTATCTGGACCAGGCCTTCTTACCGAGTCTTTCTCAAAGGCCACTACTCACTGAGGCTTCTTACTCAAGGGTTGAACCCAAGCCTCAGCTTTTAGGAACAATGCAAGAGAACTGTCTTAAGGTCAAATCTAGACACTTCTATGTGATAGAAAAGTAGTTACCTTGTTTCTCCAAGTCTCTAAATGCAAACCAGAATTAACATTCATGGAACAAAAGTTGCCGTGGTTAGTAAATGGAAGCAAATATGTAAAGTACTTCAAAAGGATCTTGAATATAGGAAAATGGGTCTTTCTCAACAGTTTCTGTATCTAGATTGACAATAAACACTTGTTGTTTGGGGGGGCATATACTTTCATAGCTTTGCTATTGTTAGATAAAATGCAAAACAATCTATTACAAACAAAAAAGTATCATTGTATTTACCTTGTTGCAATAAAACTTCATTTTGATGTTTTGAGATTTCAGTATATAGCCCAAGCTACATGGCCCTCTTACCTCTGCTTTCTGAATGTGGGGGATACAGGTGTACAATACCATGCCTGGTACCAATAAAACTTTATTTATAAAACCATGTTCTAGACTAGTTTTGCTTCCTTCACTCTCCCATTAGACTCTTGGGTCCCAGTAGTAGGTTATGACTCATTTTATCCTTTCTGTTTCTCTGTAAGACAAACATGAATGTGGCTGTCTGTAAGTCTTTGTCTTTCTGTCAGGTCTCACTTGTATCATTTCTTCTTTTACAGATGAATGCTTATAATGACATCTCACCCCCCCCCCCAGAGTACTAAGCAAAAGGACACAGGAGATATCCTCAAAACATTTGACAGAATGAAATTAGAGAGACCTCACTCAGGGGCCTGAGCAGAGAAGAAAGTCTGGCCCTCAAGGCCAAGAGGGCTTGCTTCTGGGGGAGATTTGCTGACCAAAAGATGGCTGTAATTTGCCAACAGTGAAAACCCAACACTGGCACATAGATAGTTGTCAGCAGCAGGGTGGTGTGCAGCTGCAAACAGATTTCATCATGCCAGCTGAACTGTGGCCTCCACTGATAGCAAGTGGAATCATCTTTTCCTGTCTTTGGAAGAAACCAGTGTTTGAGACCCTGCAAATCCACTCATTTCATGGAGCTCAGTTTGATAGAAGATTGAAAGGGGATCAGAAGGGAGGAAGATAGTTCTGGCTACTTGCATTTGCCAACTCAGAAACTGAAGTGACGAGCTGGGCTCTTGCTCTTGTACCAGACTTCCTGACACTATGAATTTGGAATGGGAACTGAGCTTTAGACATTGGTAGCTGCAATGGTAGAGATGCAGTGACCTACCTGGCAGTTATTTTGCTAATCTCAGTGTACTGGGCAGAGGGCAAGATGCTTTTAAAAAATCAAGCTTTCTTCTCTTAATCTACAGTGTAATACCAACTGGCCTCAGCAATCTGTAGTCTGGCAGGATTGTAGTCCTCACACCTGGCTTTAGAAGTTTAGGAAAATCCCTAGAAAGGCCAGTTGAGTCAGCTGGTCACATCACAGGGTACTAGAACATAGCTAGACACCTAGGAAGACTAGAAATGAATGTGGGTGAAAGAAAACCTTGGCTTTCAGAGTTCTTGACAGGGGAAGGGAGTTGAGTTTGATTCCTAGCTTTCTATGATTGAACCACAGGACTAACTCAGCCTACAAATGTGCAAATGAGAGATTGTCTCTGACCTACTTTCACAACACACACACACGCACACACATACTACAAGAGTCTTGACTACTGTATGTTCCTGAATGGGGTATCCCCTGTCCTGAAAATTTCATATGTTGAAAATCAAGTCTTTGAGCATCTTTTAAAGCTATTTGAGAAGTGAGAACACTTGGAAGTGACATGATCAAGAGTGAGATGGATTCATGTTATTACAGAAATGGATTTGTTATAATATAAGGCTCTCTCTGGCATGACTCTACCTTGCCATGCAGTGCCTCTATCATGTTATGACACAATAATAAGGCTTTACCAGGTTATGGTGTCCTGCTCGTAAAATTCCTTCATCTTGAAATTCATGAAATATTCTTTATGTTTCGCAGTCAATAATTTTCATTTATTGCAACAGAAAATGTATCAAAATAATAGGTTTACAAACTTTGTTATCATATTCTCACTTGTAAAGTAAGAATAATGTCATCACTCCCTGTGGTTCTCATGAAACTGATGTGTCATCATGAATATAAAGCTCCTCTCCTGGGGCATAGCACAAGTTGGTCCTCAGCAAAGGCTGATAATTTTTTGTGGCTCCCTTCATTGTAGCCTCATTACACAGTGCAGATAGACCAATTATCAAGAGCTCTGGAGTATAGACCTAGCTCTTCCACCTACTGGCTCTGTGGCCTCATGCTGATAACGGCTTCCCCAGGGTGTCCTTACCTTAGCATTAGGAGAGGAGAGCAGAGTCACTCTTTCTGCTCTACTATCCTAGGCTTCCCACAGGGTAGAAAGACTCGCCACAAATGACTGTCTCATAGAGATTTGTCTTTACTGGTACCCTAACTTTAGAAAGTAGTGGTTACAGGCAGATATATTAGAGAAACATGCCAAGTCAGGGCTCACAGTACAACCCATTAAGCTTTATTACAAGGTAGTATAAAAGAATCCTTCAAAGTTAGTAGCCCCTATCCCTATTACCATCATTACTATAGTAGTAGCAGTGAATATTAACTACTTCTCACATTGTTTCATTTGACCCTTACAAACACTGCACAAAGCAGATACATTATTAACTCCATACAACAGATAAGGAATCAGGACACAGAGCAAGGATCCTAGCCAGGGTTATGCAAGCTTTCATCATGGTGGCTTGAGTTACCAGTTAGACTTTTGGCCATGAACTTAGTTGGCAAATGATGTCAACAGATAAAGCCTACAGAATATTGAGTAGAGAACTTGGGTGAATGTCTGTCCAGAGGGCAGGCACACAGTGTTCATGGTGTTCATCTGGGACCCAACCCAGACCTACTGGAGGCCAGTATCAGATTGCACAACTTTTCTAGGTCATGAAGCTCTAGGGTGGCTAGGACATGAAAGGGTCATGCAAGAGAATTTCATCTCCAGTAAGGCCTGGTTGGGGGAAGGTAACTTACGACAGTAATGCTAGTTCCATGCAGCCAGTGAAATGCATTGGCCATACTTGGTGAGGCTTGGGGATGAGGAGGAAGGTTGAAGTCACTAAGAGACAATAAGGCAGTTTATGTTCAAGGAGAAATGGAGAATAGAAAATTAGTGGGCTGGTAGAACCTCCATATTGCTTACCTCTGGATTAAAAGAAAAACTTGATACTTAAATAACATGAGCCTTGAATGTGTCATTCATTCAGACCCTTTGGAAAAGCCCAAGAAGATCTTTGAAGAGGAAAAACATGAGCGAATTACATGTGATATCCAAGAAATTTCTAGAATGTGACTCCAAGTGCTTCTCTGACAACATAGTGACACAATTAGTATTTTGCTCAGGGCGCAGTACTGCCATTTCTACCTAATGACACTGAAAATAAGTGATTGACCAGGAACATGGTGAGCCTGTGGCAGAGCTGAGATACAGTGAGCTCATGTGTTAGTCTCCTAGGAAAGCTTTACTCATTATTTTCAGGAACTACCTAATGGCTTCAGTTTCTTACTGTGAAGTCTACTCTCAGAGACCCAGTAGAAGAAAAGTCCGATCCTCCTCAAGTGTTGGTAGCTCCCCACTGCTATGATGGTGACCTGCAAATGTATAGTAGTTCTAGCTGGCTCTTGATGGAGTGGTTCTGAACTGCCAGACTCCCTTTTACTCCAAACCCCTCCTAGTTTTTTAGATACTACTCATGCTCTTTCTGCCTTCTATTCTTTTGTATTTCTCTCTCTTCCTGGAGCCTTCTTTACTTGTCTGCAATGGCAAGTATTTCCTCATTCTTGTAGTTTCAGTTGATCATCCCCTGCCCAGGGGGCTTCCTGTTTCATAAGTCATGTCAACCACCAAAGTCCTCCTGCACCCCTCATTGTGAAACCTATCACTGTGCTGCAGTGCTATTTATGATTCTTTCTCTTCCTTAGAAGATAGCGAGCTTCACTGGGCAGATAGCCTGCTTGTATGTTTAGGACTCTTGGCCCTTGTTCAGAGAGATGGGTTAGTGAAGAAGAGGAGGTGGTTTTTAACAAGTGATTGAAAGCTGAGTCTGGAGCCTGAGGACTCCAAGTTCCCTGACCGAAATTCCCTTTCCAGATCTACCTGTCTCTGCACACTCATTCCAGATCATTCTCTTCCCTAGTGACTACTGCTACAAACCATGTTAAAACCCACAAGATATGATTCTTCTTGCTCTTTTGTTCCCCTTTTAGATACTGTAAACTCTTATGCTCCTTGTATTTTGTCTGCCAGGCAAGATTCATATCTTCGTTCTTTAATAGTTTTTTCTTTGTCATAAATCTCTCTGTATGCATTTTGGATGCACTGAAGCTCTCACTGGTTTTGTTTTCTCAGTCTCCCTTCACTTTCCTAATACCATTTACTTTTTTAAAGATCCTTGAGTTGCAAAGCTCTATCTTGGATATATAGTTAGTCTGTAGACAATTTCTGAATTTGGTGCTCAGGATAGAGAAATACAGAGGACATGGTTCTATCTTCAGGAAGCTATTGTCCTAATCTTTAAATCATGCATGCTTCTGTGATAGGAGGGGAGCATGCTAGGGCATTCCTTCATATGGATATCTTACAGGATGCAGGCACTTTGTGCAGCGTCATTCCTGGAATCCTCTTCCTCATCTTTCTGCATACCCTGGGTTACAAATTTACATCTTCATTCAGAACATGGAGGGTAGTAGGCTGCTTTCCCTGGCCACCTTCTCAGAGAGAAGACTAAATATGGCCTTGAGTCAGGAGACCTGGTTTGGAATTTAGATTAAAAAGCTGGCTATGTAGTCTGAGATAGGAAGTCCTGAGGGTTTTTTGTTTTGTTTTGTTTATTTGAGACAAAGTTTGTCTGTGTAGCCCTAGCTGTCCTGAAACTCAACACCAGGGTGGCCTCAAACTCAGGGATTTGCCTGCCTCTGCCTCCCAAGTATTGGGATTAAAGGCTTATGCTACTAGCTTGACAAAGTTCCGAGTTTTAATCTTCAATTTTTTTTTGAGATTTATTTAATTTTATTTTGTGTGGGATGATATTTTGCCTACTTTAATGTCTATGTGTCATGAGAGTTAAGTGCCCTTAGAGGTCAGAAGAGGATATCAGTTCCTCTGGGATTGAAGTTACAGAGGGCTGCTAATTGTCATGTGGGTACTAGGAGTTGAAACGATTCTTCCTCTGGAAGAGCACTCTCCATTTCCCTGAGTTTGACTTTGACCACGTTTATTGTTAATTCCATACTTTTGAAAAAAATGTTAGACCCTCTGCATTCATCATTTATGAAAAGGAACAATGAATTGCCTTTCAGAGTTATTATGACGATAAAGCAATGGAACGCATAGGATATGTCTGGTGCAAGGATGCACTAAACACTACAATTTCTCCTAAATCAATAACTCAGCATAATGGTCACAAATTGCCTTTTACAACTATGTTCTACCTCTGTTTTATGAGCCGCCGTCTCATGTAGACTGTACAATGACTTCAATGAGACACTGTCTTTTAGACACACAATGGGTGTGAATGGAACCAGGAGTAAAGCACACTGACATTTTTATATTTAACCAAATGGAAAGGATACACTTAGATATGCTATATTCACTTAGAAAACACCTTGGTTATGATGGAAAACAAAATAGCTGCTATCTCCAACGATTCATGAAGCCTCCTTCTATCCACATAGTCAATCATTCAACCAGGTTTTATTTAGATCTTCCTCTGAACCAAACATCACCTCCATGAGTAACGGATATAGTTCCTGCTCTCTCTTGCCTTCTCTCCTCCTCTTCCTCGAACTGTGTGTGTGTGTTTGTGTGTCTGTGTACATACATAGAATGTAGGTGACACAGGATGGCAGAGACTGATGGACAAGATAGAAGAGTATGTGTGCAGGGGACACAGAGAGGGACAACTGACCCCATTTAGAGTGTCAGGGAAGGTGGCCTGAAAAAGATAATCTTGCAAATACAGCCGTGTTTATGGTGATGTGGACCAATCAGAGCAGGTTCTGGTCAAGAGTTGAGGAGATGAGTCTTGAGTGGCCTCTGCCACTCCTGGAACTTTGATCACTGAGTCCCAGGAGTGGATAGGACAAGGCTGGAGAACAGCAAGCATTGTCACTTGGGGGAATTCAGGTCACATACAAAAGACTTTCTATATTTACCTTTAGTGTTTCCCTGTCACCCCACTTGTTCATAAAATGTAGGATAACATCCCCAGATTAGCAAAAACCCCTAAATTAGATACAGTGATAAGAATTTCACTGATCTTATGTCATTCTTAATCTCTTGTATTTTTTCTTTTTCTAGCAGTGATAGAAATATTCCATTACAGTACTTTATTAAGCAGAGCCCACTCCCAAGAACTTCAAGCTTCTCAGTCATTACAGCAGTGTATATGTGGTAGTTTTTTTGTTTGTTTGTTTGTTTGTTTGTTGTTCATGGACCCTACCTACAGTACTCTTTTGAACCCCCCCTTTTTTTTACCTATATTATACATTAACTCTAAATGCTGTATCTATTTTTCTTAGTTTCTACATTTTCCAAGAGTCATCCAGGATGTGTTTGACACTTCCTTATAACATGAATTTTTTTAAAATTAACGTTTAAAGTTAGATAACTTTAAGTTAAGCTTAATAAGTTATGGGCTTCATTATTACATTTTCATATGTATATATTATTATACTTCATTCTTATTTGTCGAGTTTCCTATGTCCTACTTGTCTCTTTTCCCTCCTCTTGATATTCCCCCTTTCCTTCCCAAATAGCCCCACTTCTATCATGTCTGGAAACTTCTGTGCAATGATAAAACATTCAGCTCTAGGAAGTGGGCAAGTGCAGAGAAAACACATCCTTTCTCTCTTTGCTTTTTCATTAGTTGTTTTTGTTTTGTTTTGTGATGTGGAGGATCAAACATAGGCTTTTATGTATAATGGGCAAGTGCTATGTCTCTGAGCTACCTTCCCAGCCCTAAAGTACATTCTGGAATAAAGGAACACTGAGTTTAAGCACTAGATCTTTCCTGATTGCCCCTTGGCTTCAGGATAGCTGATTTTGTGAGATTTTATTTAAATACTGGTGATACAAATTATGAGACTTCAATGAACCAACCTGGGCTCATTTAGATCCATGACAAAGCAGATGGCAAAATGGAATTAAACCTTTAAAGTTCTTTTTAAGGAAATTCCTGTGAGAAATGAAACCATAGGGGGTTTGGAAAGGCAGGGAGAACATCAGAAGGCAATGTAAGTGTGAGTCCAGTGAAGGTACAGAGAGAGGAAGTAGGGTGGAAACTCCCTAGACCACTGTTTAGTCTACTGAAGGGGTGGCAAGGCCACTGGAAAGTCCTTCAGCCTCAATGGCTAGCAAAAGAGCTATGGAGTTCTAGGTTGCTGGACACTGGTATCCTATTGGGTACCCTTGCACTAAATAATTGTTGGAGTGCAGACTGGGCTATGTCATAAATGAGGTATCTGTATAAATGAGGGAGTGGCTTTGGACAGTGGTTAGGGCCCAAGATAAGTTCTGTTTCTAGTTTATAAGGTGCATCCTTATAGCTGCTTCTATACTTGACATGCTTCCTGACACACAGTGGTAACTGGATGACACTTGAATCTGAAATTACAGTTCATGAACCAAACTTTTAAGGCAGAGGTGTTATACCACAGAAATCTTCATACTGGTAAAGAAAAAAAATAAGTGATGAGTACAGGGAGAAAATAATGGGGAATGCTTAGGAAAATTAGAAAAGACCTAAGCATTAGAGAAAGAATATACGGTGTCCCCAGGAGCCATCCTCCCATGATCTTGGAGCAATGAGTTCACGTTGTTTTACCTATTGTGCAGAGATAGTGAGGGAATAAAGGATAATGGCAGTTCCAGACACAGGTACCTGGATGCAGGACAGTTCTAGGTCTATCCTCTTTCTCTTGTCTCCGATTGTCTCCTTGGCTTAGATAGGAGTACATTGAAGTACTTGTCTTAAGGGTTAGAGTTTAGGTGTTGGAACTACATAATTAACCTTAGAAAGTCTATCCCCTGCCATAGAGTATGCCTGAAGTTGAAAACTTATTTGTGTTACAGTGACACTAGGATTTCATTCTGGGGTGGGAGGTATAATTGGGCAGGGAAGGACTCCTGAAATGCTTCGAAGGCCTATCTGTTCAGTTACCTGTTCTTAGCATTCTTCTTAGAGATATTTCCCTGTCTTGCAAGGTCCTTTATTTTGATGACTTAGCATCTACTTTCAAGTGCCTATGTGTATACTTATAAAACAAATATTTGAGAGCCCATTTATTCTACGCTGTGTGTTGTAGTGAGTGTCAAAGTTAGGAAGATACTAAAAAGATCTTAGTTGAGATTTCTCTAACAGCCAAATAGACACAAAGTATGGTTGCAAGTATCTTACCTGGGAGGGGTGGTGGCTGGTACAAAGAAACAGGGAAGTGAGTCACAGAAGGGAGACCAACCAGGGATATGTGCTTCTTCTACAGGAGGGAGTTTTTAACTGTTCTACAAATAGTCACCTAGTAAATATAGGGTCTGTAGGCCCTATGGCTTTTGTAATTAGTTACCCATCTCTGATTTTGAAGTATAAATGTAGTCATGAGAGACATGCAAATTAGTAAGTGTGACTGTTTCAATAAAACTTTATAAAATCAAGTTTCTGATTGGACTTTGGTCATAGTTTGCTGAATCATGACCTAGAAGGCTTTTGGCTGAGGCAACTGGGGATCTGCTGAATATCTATGTTTGCAGATTTGTCCTATGGAACCCCAAAGCCAATGTCAGATCCACATGCAGGGACTGGGAGTGTTATTTCTGTGCTCCTGCTGGTTCACCTCTAACCTGTCCAGCTTGTCCTGGGAGCATTGAGCATATTCCATAGCTAGCTAACACACTGAAGCCAAGAAGTATCTCCTTTTGAAGTGGGTATTAAATACATGCAGATGACCCTTTCGGTGACATGGGGATGTAGATGAGGTATCCAAGGCATGTATTATATAGAAATTCTATTTCATAGTAGGCTGAAGCATGCCCCTCTAAAACATGAAATCACAATTTCTGTTTGCCAGAAAAACCTATTCTAGATGTAACCTATTTTATATACCACCAAACACAGAGAAAGAACACCAGGTAGGAATTGTGTAGTACTGGAGATAGCACATCCATACCCACAAGCTGATAGCTATTGTGGGCCAAGTACTGTGATAGGCCCTTTAGATATTAGCAAAACCAAATCTTTAAGGTAGATGGTACCTTTTCTCTTGTCTTGCAAGTAGAGAAATTAATTTAGAGACTACACAATTTGTTTAACAAATTCATAGTTATCACACAGCAAAGGCTACCCTATCAGCAATTCATCTTCTTGACTCATTGTTTAAGATAGAACTAAAAATGTTATCAAGGTACTAGGCATAGATCTTTTCCAGGACTGATCACTCTGTCACACACACACACACACACACACACACACACACACACCACATCACATCACAAACTAGGTGATAAAAGAAAAGGGAAATGTTCTGTCTTAAAGTGAAGCATCTGAAATCAAGGCTCTGGCAAAGTTAGGCTTCTTTTGAAGGCCCAATATAAGATTCTTTTCTTGTTTCTTTGTTTCTCCTGGTGATGGCCATCCACTGTTGGACCGTAGTGGCATTATTCCTTTTATATGCATCTTCCATAGGGTTCTACCCATAATACTGGCCACTCAAGGTGTCAGAAGCAGGGGTTCCAAGACGAATAAGGCATAGTCCTGATTTGGAAGCAAATCCTAAGTGTAGTGGGTAATTCAGAAAAAAGTGAGCAGATAAAGAAAATGTAATACAATAAACCCCAGCATTGTTGAGTTGGTAAGATACATTGTCTTCTGGCTCCCTGATTTTTACTTTAACTCTTGTCTTTTTATCGACCATCATTTATTGATCTCTGGGGAGAGTGGGATGAGGTTTGTTTAAAAATAGTGGCAATCATTACGTCTAGACAAGGACAACTTCCACTTCCAGGCTTAATTTGCCCATCTGTGAAGAATATTGGCTTTGGAATTTTTTTTCTTGCTTGTTTGTTTTTACCAGAGTTGAGTTTGGGCAGGGTTCTGTGGGCCTTCTTCCTATATAGAAGTCCCAAGCTCCTTCTTCCTCTTTAACATCCAGAGCACAGGCTTTGAAAACTTCCAAAGCTTCTCCAAAGAAGATGTCAAGAGGAATGCTTTGCCTGGGAGATGCTGTCAGCCAGCGCAGAGCATGAACACAACACGGCCAGCAGTTGTGCCTTTGAGACTGATTTGTTTTCTGGCAAGGCCAGCTTTTTGATGGTGGTTAGGGACTCTGCAGATTAGTGAGGTAAACACATTTTCTTTCTTTGGGTTTTTGGAATACAGGTGTTAGGAATGTTTGGAGAAAATACCCTGGTCGGTGGCCAGAAACTGGAGTATTTATTGTAAGGAGAAGACCAAAAGAGACGTCGTACGTTTTAGTGTTTTTGTTTGTTTTTAATTATTTCTTTTTTACCTTGACTCTAAGCCAGACTAGACTGTTCATAAGAATCCAGACTTTCTGGCTCTTTCCACTTGTCTTTTCGTTATTTTTTATTTAACCTCTCTGAGTTTCAGTTTCCTCACCTACTAAGTGGTTGTGACAGGGAAACTTGACTCATTAGACTATTGTAACATGGGTAAGATTAGGTAAGCAATGCTGCTTATAAAGTGCTGCGCATGCCACCTGACGGTCACATCCAGTCCATGTGTCCTCACTGAGTTTCCCTCTAATTATTGAGCCTTGCAGGTGACAAGAACAAACTAAAGGGCATTGGTACTTACTGTGCCAGATGTTAGTTGGTTAGCAATGGCAGATGTAGGATCTCACTTGATGTTTACAACAAATGTGGGGTAGGAAGCAAGACCTCGGCTTTAGAGATGAAGAAACTGATGGCCTGGAATGTTAAATGGCTTTCCAAAGGCTCACAGTGGAACATTGAAGGAGTTAAACTTTAATCATATTCCCTCCATCAACAGTGCCTTTACCTGAATGTCACTGGGATAAAATGAACAAGAGTAATTTGTAATGTGTGCCAAGAGGAAGAGTTCATAAAGGATCCACTTAGGGCAGGTCCTTGAATGTTTGTTTATGTGCATGCCTTTGTACAAACTCATTCGGTGACAGCTACCTCCTTCAGAGGATTTCATGGTAAGCATCTTTGGTGAAGTTTTAGTGGGTACAGTCACTGCTAAGGCAACAGATAAGAATCATTGTATAATATGAATCTTGGGAATCTATCCACCTGTCCTCCTCTTGAGCCACCTTCAGTGATCCAAAAGACATTGTGATTATCCATCAGTAAGTCGGTTTTATTTCTTTGTCATGAATCTAAACTAGATTTTTCCAAAGTTAAGAACTCAGACTTTGTGGGGTGGTGGTGGCACATGCTTTTTATCTCAGCACTTCGGAGGCAGAGGCAGGCAGATTGCTGTGAGTTCGAGGCCAGCCTGGTCTACAGAGTAAGTTCCAGGACAGCCACAGTTACAACAGAGAAACCCTGTCTTGAAACACTTCCCCCCAAAAAACCCCTCAGACTTCAAGTCAACAAGATTGCCTGTGGATGAAAGTACCTACCACCAAGCTTGAGAACTGATTTCACCCCTGCGACCTATATGGTCAAAGGTGAGAACTGACTTATGCAAATTGCACTTTGACCTCCACTTTGAGAACACCCATACACACTAAAAAATGTACGTTTTTAGGAAGAAAAGGCCCCAGACACCAGTAGTTCTGCCTACCTAGCTTAGGACTCCTCATTCACCTTACTTTCACTTGTGTCTTGCTATTTCCCTTCTTTGAGTCTCAGTTTATTCATCTGTTGAGTAGCTAGAACTTTGTTAAGTTGATGTGGATGATTATGCATACAAGATATTTCTCAATTCAAATGCAGAGACCACACAGAAATTTGGAGAAAGAAAATCAAAACTTGCCTGGATGAACAACCAGATCAGGATGTAGTGATTCCTTCTAATGTTCATTTTCTTTGTTAGTTCTATCCACCAAAGGGAACTCCCTCTTTTTATTGACTTTGTCTAGTAACTGAATCAGAATTATCTCATAGTTGCTATCTATAAGCATAGCCTGGCCTCTAGCCTTGCTGGATGAAACAAATGAACAAACAAAAAACCCTAAACAAAACCAGAAACAAAGAACCCTGGAAATTCTTAGTATAGCAAGAAGAATGATGATTCTCCCAAAGATGTCCAACCTGAATCCTAAGAACTTATATGTACATTAAGCCACATGGCAATGAGGATCTGAGGTTGCTGATAGAATTCTGGCTGCAAGTCAACTGGCTTTAAGACAGAGTATCCTGGACTGTCTACATGGTCCAATACTGTCACAGGATCCTTAAATGTGGAAGAGTTGGCAGAAGTCAGAGCAGCAGGGTGGCAGTACCAGTATGACTAGATTTGATATTCCTGGATTTGGAAATGGAGTAAGAGGCCATGGGGCAGGATGGATAGCACCCAGGCCACAGGATTTCCATCAGAACTCCTAGAAGTAACAAGCCTGATTTTAGCCCCATCAGACTCATCTATGTTGGACTTCTAACCATAGCACTGTACCATAATATGCCGGTTCTGTTTAAAACCACTAAGCTTGTGATAATTTGCCATGGCAGTGATAGAAAACTATCTAGCATTTTCCAAGAGGTAAAGAGTAGGGAATATCCAGAGAGCTTGAGCTTGGGGTATGAACAGTGTGAAGACAACTGGTGTAGGTCATGCAAGCATGCAGAAACAGTGAAAGCAAGAACAGAGGGAAACCATTGTTTCTAAACCAAGATAAAGTGAACAGCTGCTCAGGGGAGTCATTGTGGAAACTTAGGAAAAGCCCAGATAAGGGGCCAAGTGGTTTCCAAACTTGACTCCAAATTCTTCTCTGAGATCCTGGGCGAGTCACTTCACAGTTCTGATTTTCTGTTTCTTTATCAATAAAGTCCCACAAAGACCTTATTGCTTATTTTTAAATTTAGGTATCAGCTGACTAAGGAGTTGTTCTGGATTAATGATCATGATGTGTAGGCATGGATGCTCTACATGTCCACATTGGCTTCAAGGTCAACATTCCAAGGTTTGACTAATTATTATGCCACCTCTGCCTGGCTTCTCATCTCAGTGAGAACCATCAATATTTGTCCAGCTGTCATGCTTGAGAACTTGAGTCCACCGTTCCATTGGGGCCATCTCCTATGTCTTTTGCATGTTTCTACCCGGCTTTGGTGCTTCATGCTCATGTCCTTGTCATGTTTTCTTTCTATTAACAGAATAAAGGGTGCTATAGTGTTTTTTTTTTTAATGAATGAATGAATGAATCAATCAATCAACTTGTTTATGCCCAACTCTGTTCTAACACAGTTTCTTCCAAAGCATAGCATGATGGTTCTGGAAGTTTAATGTAGCTTTCTGGCTTCAAATCTTTCTGTGGCTTTTTGCTGACCATAAGCACTAGAAACTGACTAGACTGTTTTGCTAAGAGACTCAGACTCAAATATGATTGAATTCTGAGACAGAGTGTTTACGAAGATATTAAAGTTAAATAAGGTTATCAGGGTGAGGTCCTGATCTGACAGGTTTGTAAGTAGAGATACCACTTTCTCTGCTATATGAAAACACTAGCCAAAAAAATGTACATATTAATAAAAACAAGAAAAAAATACCCTTCTAGAAACTAATTTAGGAAGACCTAGATTGCATAATTCTAGATTTTAGAAACTCGAGAAAGTATTTTTGTTGGTTAAGTGACCTAACATGCTGTATTTTATTATAACAACCCAAGCTGACTAACAGAATGAGATAAAGCTTTGAAAGCACTTTGCTTTTGAGCACCACATTTCTGACAGATGTCAATAATCCTGTGTTTTGACTACCTCTTACAGTTCCTGACCTGCTATGTTTTGTGAGTCCTAAGTCTTCCCCTCTTCTAGGAATGCCTGATTTTTGTTTTTGTTTGTCTCAGTATTTCATGATTTTCACTAGTAAATGGGCTAAAACTTCGTATTGTGTTATGCTGGTACTTGATAGGAGCCTGTTTTACCACAATAAAATACAATTATTCTCAACTATCTATGTCTTGAACTCAACAGATTGAGAGGGACACAGAGAGATTCTATCTTCCTTGCTACATACACTGTGGATCTTCAGATCTTAACTATCTTCCAGAGGCCTATGCATTAAAGGTCCTGAGTGAGATATCCTTTAAGAGCTGAGGTCTAGGGAGAAGAGGTTAGGTCATTGGTTACATGTCCTTGGAGAGGCCAGCAGGAGCCAAGCCTTATTCTTACTTCTGTTGCTCTCTGGCCATGAGGTGGCTAATTTTGCCCTTCCCTCATGATAACTGCCTTGTCACAGATACACAGCAAGAGGACCAGATGATCACAAACTAAACCTCTGAAACCATGAGCCAAAATAAATCTGTATTTCTTCAGGGGTCTGGAGATATAACCCAGGGCCTTCTATGCTGTCAAAGTACTCTACAATTAAGTTGCATCCTAAGATTACCTCTATTCATTATAAATTATCTCAGGTATTTGTTAAAATCTTTATTATTTTTATGGAACATGGATCCTGGCTCCTTGTATGCTTTGTAGAAATGTGTGTTGCCTGCAGGAATTACTGAATGGATTGTAACTGAAGCAAAGCGTCCATTTCCCTTAAGAAAAAATCCCAACTCTCCACATGACCTAATTCCTCCTATCCAGCCCCTTTAATTCTGCTTCTTCTTTGTACCAGTCATAGGGGTTGTTGTTCAAATCCAAACCACCTTCTATCTCAGAAACTCTGTGCATACTCTCCTCTCCCCAAAACATGTCCCCCATTCTAATCAACTTTAAACAGTTCTGATCAACCTTAAGTTACCTATTGTTTTGATTTGTGGCCAGATGGTTCCCCATGACAGGCAATCTTAAGTCTAGATAAGATCGCTTCCTCTGTTCTTTATTCACAATTTCTGTTTGCTTTTGCTTCTAAATACTTCCTTTGGTGAGTTGGAACATCCCTGTATGGTGACAGAACTGCAGTTGGGCTTTCAGGCTATGCACTAAGGCCGCAAAGAACAGGGAGTTTGTTTGCTTGCATGTTTGTTTTGTTTTCTGCTCTGTCTGTAGGGCTTCAAATAGTGCCTAACACAAAGCAGGCACTCATAATAGCACAAAAGATGATAGGTTATTGATGGTTACACATATAAATCAGTTTCAACTTTAGTTATTTTTCCCCCTCACATTATTTCATTCACTTAAAGTTACCTAACAAGAGCTCTGTAAAGATGAGGCCTTTGCTCCCAGTGGCCGGGTGGCCCAGTGGCCCAGTGATCTCAGGCAAGCTAGCTGCTTTCCTTGTGCTTTGGTTTACTCTGTCAAAATGGAGGTTAGAATAGTATGGACGTCATCAGTTTGTTATGAGGATTCAATGGGTTAGAACACATAGTGAGCTTAGAACAGCACTTGGTGCTGGTGTACAGGGGTGTGGGAAACGTGTTTTGGCTCTAGTGTTTGCCATTGTCACTGCTTATGTTCCACCCCGACAGCCACCTATTGTTTTATGGCTCCCTTAATTAAGGCAGAGAAACGCACTCACTGGTGAGTTTGTGGAGAAAGGTGGTTTGAAGCCTCCCTTCCTTGCAGGCGCTGTCAAGAAGGAGTTTGTGTTTGAAGAGTCCAGTTTTCCCTGGGTCATAGCTACTGTTGCTGCGGGTGGTTCTGACCAGTTGTGGGTTTCAGTATCAGGAGCCCTGAATGCCTGTGAGTCTAAACCTGGTCTTTCAGATCAGCCTAGGAAAGGCTGCATTTTGTGTAACCTGCCGGTCCTTTTGTTCTCATCGCCTACAAACTTGGAAATTTGTTAGATGACTGCATATTGCCTCCCCTAAAGTCTCCTCATGATCACTTTTAATTGTATAACTGTGCAGAAAGCAAAGAAGAGATAATCCCCCAAATGGAAAAATTATGCCAAGAAAGGGAAGAGCTAACACATAAACCCAGTGTTTCCTGGGATGGACCAGCCACAGAAAACTGATGTTACCAATGTAGTTATGACTATGACACTTCCACATATTAGAATCTCTAGACTCTGGGAACCAGAGGAGGTACATGTTAGTACTCAAATAGTGTCACAGCAGTCCTTTCTATCTACAGAAGAGTTGTTACAAACTCTGACTTCCAGGCAGTCACATCAGCATACATCAAATATGCACAGAACCCAAAAATCTTGATCCTGCTGAAAGTCCAATGCACTATCCATTGCACCATAGATTCTATATCAAAAGTGTGGCATGAAGCGGAAAGACTACTTTTAAGGATCTAGAGCACCAAGATTATAGTGGTAGATAGAATGGGCCTCAAGACCAGACAGAACAACTACTACAGGGGAAAACAAAATGTAGATGAGGTTTGTGTCACAGTGAATGGACTAACAGGTCTAGTACCATTGTCTAAGATGGTTTGTAAATTCAGCTAGGAGAACTTATATTGCAAGGACTGATGTGTGGGTCTGGAAATAAGGGAAAGAGGCACCAGGAAAGACTCATAGCATTGTGAGGACAATGAGAGTGATCAATAGATCTTGCTCTGTGCAAAATGGCAGAATAATGAAGCTTGGACCAGATAGATGCTCTTTTTCTGTAAAGCTTGATAACATTTTTATGAGTGGTAACCAGAAATAAATGGTAGACCACATTTACCAGTTTGTTACTTTGAAGAAGTATAATTTTGTTTAAGTCTTTCATTTAATGGAATAGTGTCATAAATATTTTGTCCTAATATATATTTTGTGAGTTCAGATTTCTTTCTTTCACAGATTCCTTCTTTCTTTTCCTAGCTCCCACTTCCTGTTTCCTTCCCTCTCTCCCTCCTTCTCTCCCTTCCCCTGTCTTCCTCTTAAAAATACATTGTAGCTTGGTTACCTGGAAAGGTCAACTCTGAAAAAATACTTTAACAGGCCAATATTTATTAAAGGGTTTTCTTGAGATAGAGATCTCCAAAAGTGGGAAATGTACTTGGAACAAGTTAGGGGAAAAGTTCTATAATGCAGGCTTGATAGCCTTATCCAACCCCATAGGGGTTCACAAACTAGATCACACCTTCAGAGTTATCTTGAGTTAGGCCAAGAAAGGTAAGATTATTTTTTGCTAATATCACAGCAGTAGGGAGGAATGAAACCTTAGATGACCTTGGGGAATCTATACAGCTGAAGGGTTTATAAATGTAGGCTTTTGCCCTCTACACTTCTGGACTCTGACAAGGACACAGACACAGTGTCATCTGGGTAGCACAGCTTGTGTTCACCACATGGGGCCTTAGTGGAATATCTACAGGAAAGTCAGCTAACACTCTTCTACTAGACAGATAAGAGGGAGCACATACTAGGATCAAGAGGTTCATTGCAGAGCTTTTGCAAGAGTCTAGAAATACAACATCAAAGTAAGACTAGAAGGGAAGGAATATTCAGAGGCTGATCCACAGAAATGAAGAAAGAAACAAATCTTTGCCAAATGCTTGGGAGCAGTGAGGTGGCCAGAAGCCCACTCTCCAAATGTCTTACAGTACACATTTGACTAGCTTTTTTTTTTTTTTTTTTTTCCACTAAAAAGTTCTCCAAGAAGCATTCCAGTCAGGAGCTGTAGCACACAGAACATATTTTTTTCTCTTGCAGTTTTAGATAAGCTCTTGGATGACTTTGTATAATTATAAGGTAACAGAAGTTTGTGATTTTGGCTCTCATTAGTTGTTTTTCTTATAGAATTACTTTTTTTTGCAATGAACTCACAAATAGAAACATCACACATCACATAGCTATATTAAAGTAGCCACTTAAACAAAAACTTGCCGACCCCAAACACTATATATCTCAATGAACATCTATAGAATAGATTGCATAAAGTGCAAGTAGTCAATAGCTATTCTGATAGTTAATATTGGATTCCAGTGAAATTTTTAATTTTTAAATTATGAGTGTTTTTCTTTTGTGTATGTCTGTGCACTACACACATGCCTGGTACTCAGATATATCAGAAGAGGGAATCAAATGTCCTGAAACTGGAATTACAGACGATTGTGAGCTGCTACTCGGGTGCTCACAATCAAACTTGGGTCCTCTGCAAGGAAAACCAGGGTCCTTAACTGTTGAGCCATCTTTTATCCCTCTAGTCAAGTTTCAAGATCTATGCTGAGCCTCAGTTTTCTAGTCTATAAAATATGTGCAGTGTTGTCTACTGTTCTCACAGTTTTACAATCCTATGAAGTATGCCACAAAATTAAGGAAAGTTGACTGCGTACGAAAAGCACCTAGTACTGTACCTAAGCAAGTTAGACCTTATTGAACAAGTCAGTTTTTTTCTGATGGGAGAGGAAACTAGATCAAACATTCTAGAAACTCTTCCATTGAATCCAAGTTTGAATTGGACTCTTGTGAAAAATGTTTTTGGGTACCGTTCATGTGCAAAACAATGGTTTTAAAAGTGCTCCTAGTTTTCAAGTAAAGGAAATGCCTGAAGCATTCACCTCTCTGCTCAGATTTACATGTTGAAATCAGCATGGAATGAAATTCCATGCCTGAGAGCTCCAGAAAATAGCTTGCTGAGTTAGAAGTTCTGTACTAGTCATCACAGTCCAGCCCTATTAAAAGAGCACTTTAAGTCTATCATGAAGTGACATTTAGGCTGATGAAAGTTTGTGAAGAAGAAAAGAATTCAAGTAGCAAGATTCATACTTTTTAAATAGCATCCTGCTTGGTGAAAACTAGAGGTGATAAGAGGCACCAGTATGTGGAAGTCCACAGACACATAATACCTACACCTGGAGTCTTGTCTACACACAGGACTTCAAGATAAACCTCCATGAAGCATACCAAGTAGAAGAACCTGAACTATGACTGTTTAATTATTCAGACACTGACACCAGAAGCTCTGCCTATGCGGAAGACTCTAAGTGACACCTCTGTGAAACATACAGAATACAATGCCACTGACCTGACTGTTTTATTCCTTAGGCATCAGAAGCAGAGAGTCTATCAGGGTTTGTATTTTTAGGCTTAAATCTAGATCTGAAAACATAGCAGTCCTTAAAAGAGAAAATGTGACAATCACGAATGAATAAATGATGAGTTAAATGTTCAAAAAATTTTATAGTGTTAACCTGTTAACTAGAAAACACACACACACACACGCATACACACACTACATATGTTTATATAACATGTTATATACAAACATATATATAGTAAATTTATGAAATAAAGTTTAAACATAAAAAGGTTATTAATTTATACTTAAATGAATTAGAATCACTTTGATAATCCATACTGTTTTGGTACATGAAACAAGTACAGCTAATTGAATACGGATGGTAGATGCCTTCTATATAATAAAATACATAAGAGTGTCAAGATCTCCAGAGGTGAAAAATGGCCTTTGTTGAGGGGGTCCTGGAGGAGAATGTCCTTCCTAGACAGTATTTCCAAAGATTTTAAGTGTAGATTGGATGCTGAGTAGAGAGCAAACTAGGAACTATGACCTTTCACATGGATGAGAGTGCTGAAACCAGAGGTCAAGTTTGTCCACTTATCTGACAGTAGGTTGGACACTTTTGATTTAATGAAATGCAACTCAAGACCTCATGCCAGCAGCAAGTCATGACAGCTCCTGAATTCATAAGGAACTGAACTGTGCTATTGTGAGGTCATTTAATTGCCTTCCAAGTGTTTCTAATCTCCTTTGAAAAGGGACTAATTTTCTCAGACTTAGTGGAGTGCCAAAAGGGCAAAGACCAGTAAGTGAGTAAAAAAGCAGGTAAAACAAAATAAACAAAGAGAGTCCACTGAAACACTTGACCAGCTCTGGCCTCCCAGCAGAGCACTGGGCATTTTATCTACCTGCAGTAGCTGCCTGAGGGCAGTGCTTGTTGCTCATTTTTATACCTTTTCCCTGAGGTAGGAAACTGAAATGGAATTTGGAGCACATGAGGGTACATCCCCACTTTGTGCTGTGCTTTGCAAGCAGAGAAATCTTGACATGTTTATTGTGTCTGGTAAAGTTTTAGAAAGTTTGCATTTAATCAGAAGGCTTAGAGGAACTGTGACTGCTCTGTGCATACAACAGCCATTTTACCTTCTTGTAGGTTGCTTCCAATTCTTCATGGACAGTTACCACAGTCAAACTAAAACTGAATCTATGTTTTGGAGAACACGTCCAAAGTTTAATCTATAGGTGGTTCAATTACGAAACTTGCTTAACAAAAAGATTCAGTATTCTCACTGTTTTTACAAACAATGATGCAGAGAATAAATGAACACACACTTCCACACCAGTGCGTGGATCATCTGAAGAATAATTTGTAGGATAATTTTCAACCCGTGGAAAGGTCAATTCCATGGGTTGAAACGTTTATCTAGTTATAATTTTTATAAATATTACTAACTGTCCTGGTTTTCTCACCACCACTGTTGAAGAGAGTCCGTTTAAAAACAAAAAAGATAAGAAGCCCGGTGGTGGTGGCGCACACCTTTAATCCTAGCACTTGGGAGGCAGAAGCAGGTGGATCCCTGTGAATTTGAGGCCAGCCTGGTCTATAGAGTGAGTTCCAGGACAGCCAGAGTTACAGCAGAGAAACCCTGTCTAGGAAGAAACAAAAGGCCAGTTTTCTTCTGATTCCTTTCAATCATGTCTAATCAACAGTCAGTGACACAGTGAGTCATTATCTGAATGTCTGTGTGAGCCAAGACTGTGTTTCTATGGTTTGATGACATTCACTGGCTATGAATGTTTTAAGGGTTAATTGTCAGAAAAGAACAAAAGCCATGTTGGAACATCAAATGGATTTGACTACAGCATTGATACTAGCAATCAGGCATCCCAGGAATCATGAGACATGAAACACTATGATTAATCTTTTAGCCAGTATGCTAGATTCTAGGCAGCAAATACTATTACAAGTTATGAAGTTTATCTGAGGCATAATGATTGAAGCATTTATTGCTTTAGCAACTACAAGATTACCCTTGGTGAACTGATATCAGTGAATTAAATCACAGATCCTTGATTGTTTGGAACACAAATCTTACTGCAAAAGGAACATACAGCTCTGAAAGGATAGAAGTACATATCTTCTTGGCTTTGTTGTGCAAACACAGATAGTCACATGACTTTCTATAGGTTTACTCTCTTTATCTGCTCAATTAGAATGCTTATCCTAGATTCCATTATTGTTGGCAATCATGTTATTATGTAACATATTCAAGACACCTGCACATCGTAGGCTCTCTGTCAAGGTTCAATTTAAATGCTAAAGGAAATTTTAAAATCTTACAATATAACAGTTAAACACATTCCATTGGATCTGTTCCAAAGACGGATTTGAACAAAGTTTGGTATTGGTGAGAGTTTTAAGAAGTACTGGAGGTCAGGGGATCAAGATATGACTGTTTGTTGGTCCTGTGCCTGAGGTGACTTTGTTGTCTTTAGGATTGTTTCCACAATGGACATATCTGTCCAGAACAAGTTTTGGTTGTGACCCCAAGCATGCAGCCCCTAAAAGAAGCAGTGCCCTTAGGGCTCTCAGACAAGGCACACACACACACACACACACACACACATAATTTATTTTAATTTTATGTATGTTGGTGTTTTGCCTGCATATATGGCTGTATGAGGGTGTCAGATCCCTTGGAATAGGAGTTACAGACAGTGTAAGCTACCATGTAGGTGCTGGGAATTGAACCCGGGTCCTCTGGAAGAGCAGCCAGTGCTCTTGAACATTGATCCATCTCTCCAGTCCCTGATAAGCCACTTCTTATCATCTCTGCTATTCTGAGATCTGACCATAATTATAGCTGCCCACCTCCTGATATTTATACTTATATCTTTTAAATAAATGAATAAAACAGAGATCATTCTCCCATTGCCATGTCTTTTACGTTGCTGAACATGAAGAAGGTTTATAGTAAATGAACAGACACTTCTCCCTCACCCTCAATTCCTAAGTCAACTAATTTGTGATTCTTAAGAAAAAAAAATTCTTATTTTTTTCGATTGTGTTCATGGATTCCTTGCACCAAAACCTAAGTGTCTGTGTAGGTGTCCTTTTAAGTCAGGTGCTGTAGAGTAGTTCTCTTCTTCCCTGTCAGAGTTTTGAAGTAACTAGGATACAAGAAAGCAAATCAGTAAATGGGGGGACTTGTCACAGATAAACAATATTTCTTAAAGAAAGATTGCAAAAAGTCTTGTTACTTCCCATTTTCCTACCTACACTTAGATGTAACACACTCTTGTGAAGTCGTGAAGTCTGAGTCTCCAGCTTAAAATCCCCTAATGTCTCACTCCTCAGTAAGGGGGAAGGAAAAAGACAGACCTGACTCCCTGACTGGAGATATTTGTGGATGAACTCCACCCAATGGACCAGGGATGACTAACTCCTGTCTGATAAACAAGAACTGGACAGAAGTAAAATGTGGAGCAAGAAACAGAGCATGAGGAAGAGGCTTTTCCCTCTAACAAAGAGGATAAAGCCTGTTTAAACTATATGAAATGAAGAAAAAAAAGGAAGTCTGAGATGTCTTAAGAAAGTATAAATATTAAAATGATTTTAATTCTTCATGAAATTTTTATGACCTTAATCTCATGTTCTCTCTACAACAATCCCATAGACTAACTGAAAAAGAAGAAGGAAGGAAGGAAGGAAGGAAGGAAAGGAAGGAAGGACGGAAGGAAGGAAGGAAGGAAACGAAGAAAGGAAGGAAAGAAGGAAGGAAGGAAAAAGGAAAGAAGAAAAGGAAACTATTATTGAGAACATACTGTTCCCAGGAACCTTAGTAGTCCCTTGGGTTGTCTTACTTGTTCAAGGTCAATGTCAGTGGCTAGAAGTGGGGGAAGTTCTACATGTAACTACAGGCCAGGGAGAAAAGGGTAGGGTGGTCCTGGGGTAAAGTCTCTCAATGACTGCATGTCTATTTGTAAATTTATAGTTTGGGTGTTGAAATTCATTTTACTCTATTATTTTTAATATGCCATTTTTGTTAACTTGGAGAAAGTTTCATACTTGCATAAAATGTATTTTGGTCATCCTACCTCCCATTCCTTCCTCCCTAACTCCTTCCAGATCCATCCTCACCCTCCCACTGCTTCCCAACTTCCTGTCTTCATTTATTTTTATAACCCACTGATTCCAGTTTGTGCTATTCATATGCTCATAGATTAGGAACCACTGGAGTATGGTCAACATAGCAGGGGCCACATTCTTAAATAAAAGTGACTCCTCAGCCACACAAAATCCATCAATTGTCAAAACTCTTTAGTTAGTGGTAGGGGTTCACGGTCACCTCCTTAACTCCATTCTGGAATGTTGAGTGCCTTGGTCATATGTAGTAACCGATCTGCTGTGAGTTTATGTGTTCAGTTGCTTGCCATAAGCAGAAAACACTATTTTGAGTTGGTCATCCCCAACTTCTAGCTTTTTAAATATTTTCATCTCTTCCTCTTGATGGTCATTGAGCCTTGGGGAAAGGGGTATGATATAGATATCCCATTTGTGGTTCAGCACTTGACAAACATGTATTCTCTGTTCTTTGACCAGTTGTGAGTTTTTGCATTAACCACCATACCCTGTGCATGTCTCACACACACACACACACACGTTGTAGAAGTTTATTTCTAGTTACACTTAAATATAACTGTTTTTGTGCACTGTTGGGTGAGGGGCTTTCTAGGGTGTTTTGTATTGTTTGCAGGTACTGGATTTCTTTGGGGATTGTTTAATTGCTAATGAACTTCACATGCTTTCAGTAGAATACCTTAGGAATTCTGAAAGAATAAAACACCTGAACTCAGAGCTTGGGGTTCCATTGTTGATTGAGTATGGTGCTGGCCAGGGTGGGGGTCCCCTCTGCTGAGATCTAGCAGGGCTTTCACGTATGAATACACCTCCATCTCTTTCTTGCTGAGCCCAGACAGTGGCTAACTACAACGAATGGTGCATCAATGTGGGCCCAACATCTTGCCAGCTCATCCAACGTGGAGACAAACCAGAAAAAGAAATGCCAGACCTCAGAGTCCAGTAAAGTACACTTGGAGCAGTTCCCAGAGGACAGCGATTAAAGTATTAATTAAAGGAAAGCTCTATAAGAGAGAGTTATAGATGAGGAAAAAAGCTCCAAGGTGAGAGCAACAGAATGGAGGCCCTTAGAGATAAAGGATTCAGCTGGGAGCAGGAAAAAGCAAGGTTCTTACTGCTTTTCCTGATCATGGAGCTGGGGTATTCCTTCCTGCCACTGCTGGTGATAGTGTGCTACATTGTATATGTGTGAAACTCAAGATGTGGTGTTTGAGGTCTATGAAGAAGGATATATGTTTCCCTATAGCAGTGGTGAAAAAGACTGCCAAACTGCCAAGACTTTGCCAGATATTCTTCCCACAGGCCCAGGCCCAGGATCCCCTGCTCTGGAAGCCTCAGCTTGGAGCCAAAAAGCCTCTTAGTTAAACTGAACAGTTTTTTTTTTTCCCTGCAAACCTGATCACAAGTGGTTCAGGCACTGGTGATAGTGATGAGAGCCCCACCCATGAAGGAACCCTTCCTGCAGACAAGGACTAGACAAGTTATTTTTCCTGGAAACTAGATTCTATCTTAAAACCCAGAAAATGTTTCCTAAGGGTCAGGACACAGAAGCTGTCTTCTAGAACTGGCTGAACTTGGTACTGTAAGAGTACCAAGTAGCACCCAGCTGGTGCTAGTTCTGAAGGAATAAAGGGGTCTTTGGAGAGCAGCTGAGGCTTGGCACTATGAGAGGCCAGGAGAGGCCATTAGTAAAGGTGCAGTCAAAGAAATAGTTGAAGGCCCAGATAAAGGGGTCATGTAAAGAAGTTGAGGCTTGGCACAATGAAGAGAGCCCAGGAGAGGCTATTGGTGAAAGTGTAGCCCAGTTGCAACAAAGGACCCCAGCAGTGTTCTGAAAATGCCAGTACCATGGGACAACCACCAAGAGCAGCAGCAGTTGAGTGAAGCCAGCCAGACCCTAGAGGACAAAGCAAAGGGCAGAGCCAGATCCAAGTCCTTTGGAAGAGCCCAGAAGATCGTGAGTAAATTCCAGATAATTGGACATTGATAATGTTTTTCTGTTGTCCAAAGACATTGAGAAAAGCTTGATAGATGTTTGATAGATGTTTGGTTTCATTTGGTCCTATGCACTAGCAACACTCATGATTGTTTCTTTCGTAAATGTTTTTGCTGGTGTAGTGTTAATTTGCTTTATATAAATAAAGCAGAATTTTTTAAATTAGCTTATACAAAAAAGTGGAAATGTTGTGGAAGTTTACTTTTAGTTATATTTAAAATAATTGTTTTTGTGCACTGTTGAGTTGGGGCTGTCTAGGGCATTTTGTATTGTTTGCAGATGTGGGATATCTGTGGGGATTGTTTAGTTGCTAATGATCTGCATGTGCTATCAGTAGAATACCTGAGGAGTTCGGAAAGAATAAAAAAACCTAAGCTCAGAATTCAGGGTTCCACTGTGAGTATGGCCCTGGGCATGATGATGGTTCCCTCTGCTGAGGTCTGGTAGGATATGCACTTAAGAATATGCCTTCTTGTCTTCTTTGCTGAGCCACCCACCAGCCTAACTACTACTATTACTACTACTATTACTACTATATACACACACACTCCTTCTCTGATGAGGTCTGAGAGCTACACTAATGTATGAGTAGAGAGGGATATGAGTTTAGTGAGTACTTTGATTTGTAGTTCATTTAAAATAATAATAATAATAGGCTCACACATTGGGCCTATGAGCTTCCAGCACACAGGAAAATCTTAGCCATATTTGTAGAACCAAGCCTGAGTTTCCACCTGTGCACTAGGTCTTAAATACAACCAGAAAGTGTCATAATGTTCATGCCATTATTGCATCCATGGACATATCTTGCCATGCCTGTCATTACTGTAGTTCACAGAGTTCACAGCGGTAAAACTGCTAATGACTTTTCCTACCAAATGCCTGCACAACACATTTTGGTAGTATGAAAACCAGCCACTAGGTAAAAGCTTCCAGGTTAGTACCAACTATGGTACTATTCTGGCATTCTCTATGCTCTATGGCAAAAATATGTGGTATCTTCAGGAATAGGGTTTTACTTTTATATTTTGGTAGGAAACTAAGAGCAATGGCAAAAAGCTTGTATATTTTTGCTAATCTCTGGGACACCCCAACCAACAACTTGAGAGGCATTATCCCATACCTGGTACTGGGATTTTTATTTGTCAACCTCTGGCTTCAGGGAGGAACATTATCTCTTGTGTAGAATAACTCTACCTCTTTTATAAGAATATGGACACACATACACAAGCTCAAAAAATAGTAGGTTTCTATATGTCATTTTTCAAACCTCTTAGAGTTAGTTATCTCTCTCTCCACCCACTCCTCTGCCCTACTCTCCCATTCCTCTCTCAACTTAAACCTCTGTTCCAATTATATACCCTTTCCTCTTAATATCACTTGTATTCTATTATTCCCCATTAAAGCTCTTCCCCATCAATGTATAAGATTATTCCTCTAAAATTTTAAGTATGCATTATTTAACATTATAGTATTATAGACTTTAAATATATGGGCAGCAGATATTTAGAACTTATTCTTACTATTCTGAAACTTGATGCCTAATTACTAGCTCTCTAACCCTCTTTCTCAAGTCACTGCCCAGCACATTCTACTTCTTAATTCAATAAAATTAGCTATGTTAGAATGAAATAATGTACTCATACTACACACATACATACACAGTGCTCACACACCACACATACACACACAAACACATACACATACTGTGCATAAACCTTCATTTATTTCTTTGTCCTATGACCTGGAAAGATCCACTGCTTGCTGTTCCCCTAGCCAACTAATCTCTCTAAACCAGTATTTACAGATCCCTTTCCCTCTCCAGTCACATAAGCTAGCTTAACTTGCATGTACCCTTCAGGAGTAACATGTCTTGAAAGCCTGCTTCCTCTACTTTCACAGCTCCTTTGGACTCTTGACTCTTCTTCTCTCTTCCTTTCTCGATTTCTGTTTGGATGGCTGTCTCTCCTTGGACACTCATAAACCGTAACCTTGAAGAGCAAGGTCTTGAGCATCATGCAGAGCTTGCCTGCATACACAACTTGCCTCATTCACTTCCTTGTTCTAGGAACTTGGGAAAGTCTCCCTTCCTTCCTTTCTCACTTCCTTCCTTCTTTCCATCTATTCTTTCCTTTCTTTCTCCCTTCAATCTATTTTTTCCTTTCTTTCCCTTTCTTAGTCCATCTTCTTCCTTCTCTCCTTTCCTTTTCACATAGACTTATTATTCCTGAATATTTGTCTGGGTTATCACCTATTTCTAAGATTTTTGTAGGATGAAATGACTTTCATCTTTCCAGTGCCTATTATGGAGGATGGTGGTTGTACTAATTAATGGACACTCTGAGTCTCACATTCATACCCACTGTCTGTAACTGAAAATGTTCTACCAGCTGGTCTTAGAAGCTCTCCCAATCACAGGCCCAATTCTTGACCACTTTCAAACCATTGGGTTCTCAAATGTCTTAGTCCTCCTCTGACTACTCCTGCCTTTCTGGTGCATAGGCTAAGCTTGAGGTATCTGAAGATACCCAGAAAGGCATTAGCTATGATTTTCTAGTAGCAGGACTAGAGAGAGACATGATTAAGAAAGATGGGGATTCTGAGGGGGAGGTTTACTCATCCCTGGAGAGAGAGCACCTCCCATTCTGAATCACAAAGCTGTCAAAAGAGGTGACCTTTCCAGGTTGGAGCTGAGCAGAACTGCCCTTAGGGACACTAGACAATACTCAATACCCTGTCTGCTTGCAATTTCCCTTTCTGGCCTGCAGGACTATTTTCAGCCCAGGAGTCAAGTTTCATTAGTATCACAGAGGATTCCTTTGGGTTTCCTTATGCTGTTCAAAGAAATAGCACTGCTAAAGAAGGCAGGGCCTTGGGGTGAATTATGAATCATCTTCAGTGCTAGCAAACTAGGGCTCCTTCCTACCCCAGCTCTCTCACTTACCTGTTCTGTTTGTCTGCTCAGATGACTCAGATTTTGTAATTCTCTGTTTGCCAAATATACATAGTTGGTAATAATAGTATCTGTGACTTAAAACTACTTTCAAGATGATGTAACAGATTGGCATTATCATGTATTTACAGTGGCTGGGCATATTATGAAGATAGGTTAGTAAAAGGTGAAATGATTTTGGCTGAATCCAAAATTAAACACTTAGCTGACAATAGAAAGCAGAAGGGTGTGATGCTCACGTGGGTGACCTCTGACTGCTTTCAGATCCTATTTTTTCTAGGTACTGACTGTCAGCTTAGGTGAGATTCTGTGTCTCATTGTTTTGACATGTGAAATGTTTTAATAGTATCTATAATGGTGATGCTTAAATGGATAAATTTATGCAGAGTAATACCTAGTGGGTTGAAGACTTTGTATGTAATACCCATTTTTCTATGTGTCTCATGTATAAAGGCAGCATTTCAACCTGGTTGAAATTTCATAGCTTTTCCTTCATGGTTAAATTAGTTGATACGACAGCTCTAAGAATAAAACCTCACACCACAAAAACCAGAGCAGAAAGGACGGCTAAATCTCAAAGGCCCTAGTCAGAAACTTATTAATCTCCAGAATTCTTGTACTTTCCCATTTTTCTCATTTGACAGAACTTGTACAGGAAAATGTGAATATAGATCTATGATATTTCCCAGTTATCATTTCATCTCTGAGACTGGGAAACTGCCCCAGAAAGTAAATAAAAATACTGTTAAGAAAGAAAAGAGGAACATTGCTTAGTAGGAAAGTTGCAGTAATAGAAACATCTTTGCTTTAGAAATGATGACACAGAACTCAGATTGCTCTTGTGACTTAGCCATGACAACATGGCTCATGGAGTCATATCTGATAGATGCTCTGAGCCTCGGTTGTTTTGTTAATTGCCAAATATTGTTTAGTATAAGGAATCAGAATGAGAGAGTTGGTGTTTTATTTTGGGATTAGGGCATTATAGGCCTCTTTTAAAGAGAAAATATGTTGTTTCAAAGGGGAAATAGAGCCCTGGACTAGACTAAGTGTGAAATTGTCAGTTTCTTCAAATATCAATTTTCAATTAGGCCCTATTTTGACTTATCCATATATGTATTTACCTATTCACCAATCCATAAACACATATATCTATCTGTTCATCTACCTCTCCTTGTCATTCAATCATTATCCATTTATATATAATTCATAAATCAGTTCACTCATCCCAGTACCCAATTATATACGGAATGATGTACCCACCCATAAATTGATATTTCAATTTATAATCTAATCTACTTTACCCATCTACCCAAATAAATGTCACCATATTTATTCACACACTCACTGTGTTTTTCTCCCATCACTGCTCTGTTCATTTTTTTTCTGTTCTATATTATTTTTTCCTTCTTCTCTTTTTCATTCTAGTTGCCCATCTCTTAGTCATTTAACTGGATTATTCACTCCCTCATTGTATTAAGTGTTGGGTATTTTAGTTGTGAAAAAAACTTTACACTTTACCTTTTAAAAAACTCAAATTCTGTTTGCAGAGCAGGCAAATTCATTGCTAACCAGGGTTCTCAGTTTATGTGTCCAATATCCAGGTGACTTCTGTGGCTAAGAAGACAAAAGACATAGCTCTGTCAGTATAGCTCTGTTCCTAGATTTATAGCACCTTACAGGTTCTATGATATACAGACTTTGTTTGGGCCTAGAGGAGCTGCCTGTGATGACACAGGCATTCCGCTATCCAATCAAAGTCTTTGGAATGAGCAAAAACTTGCAGTTATTCAGATGTTTTAAAATGCTGAGTAAATCTGGCAAATATTCTCCCTTGAATATTGAAATCATGTTTTATTTAAGGGAAATGACTTTCATAAATTTCTGACCCATTTGAGCTTTATATCATTGTAATATTCTTTAAGAGCCAATTCGTGTCCAATAAGGCTTTTCAACTTGTTTAATGACTTTTTAAAATTCTCTTTTCTTGTAATCAAAACTGCATAAGCTGATTGGAATGCCAGAGGGTTCAAATTCAGTTCAGAGTGCTCAAGTCATGAATTCTGAGAGAATTTTAAGTTGCTAAAATGAGTTCTGCTCATCTATATTCAATCATGTCCACAAGGTTTAGTCCTATGGAGACTCACTGTGGACATCATCTGAGGCCTGAAGGACCAAGTTTTTCACTGAACATTTAATGTCAATTTAGGAAAACCTTGCTTTTGCATATGTATCTTGTCCCAAGCAGAGAAACTTGGCTAATGCTAATTCTGAGTAACTGAATATGAAGGGTGGAAAATCAGCTATGTTAGGACTGGGTAATACAAATGGTCTGTATCCATGTGATGAAAGAAGACACAAGCTCAGAGAGGCTAAGTTAGGTAAAGCTCCACTAGTAGGATATGGCAGATATAGCCAACAGAACCTTAGAAATCATTTCTGTCTCTACATTCTTTGCTCCACTATTGGTCATGGAGAACACTGTTTACATCATGAACTTTTTTGAGAATCAAAAGGAAGAGAGGAAGAGCCTATTGTCTTATAGTTCCCTCCGAGGGAATGCCTCCATTACCCAAGACTTCCCAGTCTTTCTAGCTCTAGAACACAACAAATCATTCTGAAGCTTTTATTCTTTGGTTTCTAGGATCAGCCTACCTTCTTCTCACTTATATTTCTAGTTCCATCATGTTTTACTAAATGTTTTCTTCATCCTTGCCCACTGTAGATAGCAACTTAGCTGTACTTTCTAGTATCATATTGCTAAGAAACCACAAAATCTCTGATGAAGACTTCTAAAGATTTGTGAGTGAATTTATGAGCAGAGGAATAACAAAACAAAAATCTGAACACTTTCTGGGTATGGGACTATGTCAAAGTTTCTGCTTGGACAGAAACTTGCCTTTGGACACTGAGCAGACTCCTATTCTTTCCCTTTGTATCTTTCACTGAATCATCTTTTGGATATATTCCTGAGACTCAGCTATGATTCACTCCAAGGAATACCTTAGTTTCCCTTCATTTATCTCTTTTCTTCTTCAGCTAGACTTCTGGAACCAGATAATAGTGACCAGAAGTGGCTAGAGCCACCAGCTTATACCATAACCAGAAGATGACATTGAAGAATGAAGGATTCACAGAGTAGCCATGCAGGCACATTAACAACTACTCTTCATCAAAGGTTCATGGAATTTGGTCTTCATTTATTCTTCAACCTTCCCCAGATTGTAGTTGAACATTGCTGTGATGGCTCAGCAAGGAGACAAGGAGGCATTTTCATATCTGCAAACCCTGCCATACCTCAGCAGAGGGAACTACCATCATGGCTAGTGCATACTCAATCGACACTGGAACCCTGAGCATCTGAGCTCAGGTGAATTTATTCTTTCAGAATTCCTCAGGTATTCTATTGACAGCACATGCGGATTGTTAAACAACAACCACAGAAATCCAACACCTGCAAACAATACAAAATGTCCTAGACAGCCCCTCACCCAACAGTGCATAAAACAATTATTTTATATATAACTAAAAACAAACATCCTCAACACCAGATATTATGCCCTGTCCCTATACAATGGTTGATCGCTCTCTATAGTGCCTTCCTCTTTAATCTCTCTTTGTCAACTAAATGCAAGTGTCATGGTTTGCATAAAACCTTTAAAGAGTGACATAAGCAGAAATAAATGCCCTCTGCAAGGATACATTTACATGAAATAATACAACCAATGTCTTACATGGAAACAATATGTGCTGCCTCTATTTATTGTATTCTTCTGTCTGGGTATTGTTACTTTATATATTAAAGCTCCTGATCTTAACCTTTAGGAGGTATTATTATATTCACTTTTAAAGATGAGAAAATCAAGGAAATATTTTTTGTGATTTTTTTTTTTGTTCTAGAAGCGTCAAGTTTCTGAAAGTAGAATGATATCCCTTAATCTTAATCTCTATGTTATAGTTTACCTGGATAGTATTCCCATTTATGTTAATGGGTTTACTCTGACCTGGTGGATACAGTCATTGAGAGATGATTGGATTATGGGAGTTCTAACATAATCAATACATTAATCAATTAAAGGATTCATAATTGAATGGATTACTGGGTGGCAGTGGAGTCTAAGAGAAGTGGGGCCTGGCTAGAGGGCTTAGGTCACTAAGGACAACCATGAAAGTTCTACCTTATCCTTGGACTCTTCCTCTCTTTGTCTCTCTCCTGGCAACTCTGAGGTAAGAGCAGCTGACTTTGGAGTGAAAACACTAAATCCATGATCCCAAACCAACCATTTGTCTTGAGTGAAACTTCTTTGGGTATTTGGTCACAGTATTGAAAAGTGACTAGTATAATTTTCCTATAGAGCAGTGGAAAGAACAGGTGCAGAGTCTGGAACCAGACGTTTCTAGAACTAGACTGTGGGATCTCACACATTAATGGCATGGTGATGCTATTAACAGAAGAAGTGGAGTAAGGATAAGCAAAACTCACAGTCCTGGGCTCAGATCTGGGTGAGCTAAGAAGCACCTCAATCCCTCCAGAACTATTTCATAATCTATGGAATGGTTTAACAATAGCACGGACTATTTGTTTTCCTTAATATCAATTCTCTTATTTCTCCTTAGAATTGGGACTTAGTACCAGAATACAGAACTTATTTTACAACTTCCAATTTATTTTTTAGCCATTGACACATGTTTTAGATGATGATGTGCATGCTAAAGTGTCATGAGTCCTTGTGCAAATATTTTTGAAGAAGTACATGGATTTTTCCCTTTGTCCTTTCAACTTTATGCTGTCTGCAGCATAGGCTTAATGATTAGGGCTATAGTTGTCATTTTGGACCATAAAGATATCTTGAGAATGAAGTCACTCAGAGTATCTGCATAATTATAAACACAAGTGTCTTCATGAGGACTCATTCTACAGAAGTTAGGGTTCTTGAAAGATTTTTAGAGCAAAGTCAACCTGTAAGCCTACATTGTGTCTTGAATCTTAGAGTAGAAAAATACTTTTGTTTAAAGTAAGGTGTTATTTTAACCATGTAAGTAATTTTTTGTATAGTATTTATATTAGTGTCATGACTATTAAAGCCAGTCTGTTCAACATTCTTTACATACGACAGATACCACCATGTGTTCTTTCCATGTACAGTGCATTCCCTAGCCTTGTACATTATATATATTCCATACATTTCTAAGAATTATAGTAAATAAAACTTATTATCCAAGAGGGAACTTTTACTAAAAAGTAATTGCTCATCATAGAGATGCAGAAAAGTAGTCTAGAAACTTTATTAAATGAAACTCTTACCTGGAATGAGGCTGTGCCTCTGAAAGAAGAAACATACAATTAATTATTAAAGATCTCACTATGAAATTTCCCTAATCATGGTTATGTATTCGTGATGTATATCACCAAATATTTGTTGATCACAGTCCTGGCAAGGTTCTAATATATTACATGTCCAGTCTTCCTTATTCCTAAATCAAAGGTCTGGGAAAATGAAATCCAGGAATGATAAGCAAGGTCACAGAAAGAGAATATCACAACCAGAACTCACACAATCGTCTATTTCACATCCTATACTATTTAACTTCTTTCTCTGTGGATGTGTATATGTGTGTGTGCCTGGGTGTGCATATATGTGAAGGGCAGAAGTCAACTTTGGATATTATGTCTCAGGAGAAGTACATTTCATTCTTTTTTTGAGTCTTATTGGGACATGGAGTCCACTGATTAGGCTAGGTTGACTGCCTAGCAAGTCTCAGGAAGTATCCTGGCTAGTGTTTAGGCTATAAATACACAGCACCATGCCCAGATTTTTTTTTTTAATTTTGGTTTTTCGAGACAGGATTTTTCTGTTGTAACTCTAGATGTCCTGGAAGTAACTTTGTAGACCAGGTTGGTCTTGAATTTACAGAGATCCACCTGCCTCTGCCTCCTGAGTACTGGGATTAAAGGCATGTACCACCACCACCTGGCTTCATGCCCAGATTTTTATGTAGCTTCTAGGGGTTGTGCTTAGGTCCTCATGCTTGTACAGCAAGCACTTTACTCACCAAAATATTTTCCAAGTCCCTTAAAAATCTCCTTTAACACCTTAGAAAGGAGGCCATGGTTTTAAGAAAAGCAGAACCTGAGCAAGCTTAGATTTGCCTCAGCTACGACTAAGATGGAAAGGACTGACATTCTGATCTTCTCCCATCCCTGAAGGCACTTGCTCTTCCTTTTGTGGGAGCCTCAACATGTTCTGGATACTTAGTGAAGCACCTAGCCTGAGCTCATTGGTCTAAGTTGTAATAAGATAGTTTAAGGAGCTGTAGCCTGTCCTTTGTCCATCCAGTATATTGCAGTGATATACATAGTATTGCCACTCAATACTAGCCCTAACAAATCAGTTAGTAGATGACCACTGAGTAAAGCAATGCTAGCTGGATTCTTCCAAGAACATGAGAGGGTACCTGCTCAGCAATCTTCTCAAACTGAGAAGGTCAAAGCTGGTGACTTCTTAAGGCTACACCTGGACATGAGGATAACACATCTGAATTGTCAGGAGAAACTCATCCAAAAGATACATATAGATGACATTGGATATGAAAGTAATGGAAGAAAATATTGAGATGGAAAGATTTAAGTGGGGATGAGTATGGGAGAAAGAGGTAATTGAGTGACTAAAAAAGGAGAGTTAACTAAAACTAAAGATGTATGAAAAAGGCATATAGAATTTTGTAAGCTAACTTGTAAAAAATGTAAAGGGTTTGAGGGGAGAGGTAGATAATGCAGCATTCAGGAGTCAGAGGTTGTTAAACAAATCTCCCATTTCTTTAGGTCCTTAGTCACAGCATGCTCAGAGGTTCTCAAAATAATATAGGCTACTGCCTTTCCTCTTGGTCATCCTCCAGAAACAGATGATTAGACCATATTGCCAAAGACACCACATGCCTTGATTGCATGATATCAAATAAGAACTGAGTTAGAAGATTACTACAAGCTGGCTAAATTTCGCGGTTCCAGAAGATGCTATACAGGCTGCTGTGGGGATAAAAGTCATCAGTAGTCTCATAACACTGTTAACCTTTCAAGTTGTAATACCAACCGACTAGGCAGGGTGCATCCGCTGCTGAAGTGGCAGCATCACTGTTAGGTGAAGACCAGCACTTCCTATTTAGATTTTTTAGACCCATTCCTCAGGGGAAAAAAGCAAAAACAAAAAGCATTCCTGTTACTCTAAATCTGTCAAAAGTTTATTGCTTGGGATGCCATAGACTTTAAGGGAGGAACTCAATACTATTGTTTTGATATAGGGACGATATGCCGAATTGCCTTCTAAATATTCATGTTTTTTCTTATAAAACAGAACTGCTCTCAGCCTGGGTCAGAGAAGTTTCAGCAAGTGACAGCTAATGCCGAGAGAGGCTTACAACCAAGCGATGAGAATAAGCAACGGTGAGTGCTCAGCCCTGAAGGGTACATTTATATCACACATGCCCCGCTATCCCAAGGCTCGGGGAATGCCATAGAGGAGTAGGCAGAAAGAATGTAAGAGATGGAGGATAGGAAGGAGTGCTTTGAAATGCTGTCTTCTGGACATGACATGACTCTTACTCCCATGAATTCATAGCAGCAGTGGCTATCTGTACAAAAGCTGTGTAAAACTGTATCTACCAACATTCCATTATAGATGGGAGAGAACTGGTTGCTGTGGGAAGTGCAGTCATACTCCTCCGTGATATAGCCACTGATAAGTTGCTTTTCTTCAAGTAAATAACACTTCACCCAGGCTTATGCTGGCAATCCTAATTAAATGCAGTCATCTACACAAATAAACAAACAAAAAATGTTAAAGTAGGAGGGGAATTTGTTGAAAGAAGGGGTTTGTTGGAATGGGGGAGAGGATTACAGAGGATAATAGGGATGGATATGGTCAAAGTACATGACACATTTCCCTCTCTCTCTATTGTGAAAGAATATATTAATTTAAAAAGGTATTGTCTACAATTTATTTCAGAGACAATGTTATCCTGTAATAATTATCATGCTCCTTTCCTGCCCACACTTTGACCATGCCATTTGGCATATAATTGGCTTTACCTTTCATTGATGGATGCAGGCCTTCTCTGTACTCTGTAAACCTGAGTTGACCTGGTGATGTTATTTGACCAATGAATGTAGCAGAGGTTATGAAGTGCCAGCTCTAGGCCTTTCCTCACTCTCTTTTGAGACTTTGCCAACTCAGCTCAAACAAGCTGGAGCCTGCCTCCTAAGAATGGGACTCTTTAGGATGCAGTGACATGCCTGTCTTGAAGCTACACTTGGTCCCAGTTGAATTACGGATTTAATGGATGTCTCTTATCATTTCCACTTATAGAAAAATAAACTTGAGTCTTTGGGAGGTTTGGTGATTTAATTAAGCTTATAATTATTAATTGAAAAGTGGGAGAGCCAAGATCTGACCTCAGGTGACCCAGAGGTCAAACTTGTGGTTTCTTCCATTTTTACTTTCCTAAGGCTTTCAAAGGGGTACTTTGATCTTATTTTTAGAAAAAGATGAATAATTTTTCTATGAACACTCAATTAATACATAGAAGAATTAAACTTTAAACCTGGGACTTACTTCCTCCAAAGCTCCAATTTCCCAATGTTCATTAGTAATAAATATGTCTGAAACAGAGAACATGTTTATATCTATGTTCTTTCTTTGTTTTAGAAACATGTTCTGTTCTGTTTGACTGTTTTAAAAACCCATGTTTTGAAAACTCCAAGTTGTAAGAGAAAGCATGTTGTGAAGGCACTGGTGAGGCTGGTTGCCCAGAAAAACCAGCTGGGAAACATTTCAGTGTCAATCTTATTTGAGCTTTTAAATTAGCAGTGACTTCTAAACCTTTTGAAGTAGCTGGCCTGGGATGCATAGATTGGGAAAGTAATCATGACAGGACAGTAACAGCATGAATGAGCTTCCAAACATTTCCCCTTTGGCCTTGGCACTGGGCAAGGTAGAAAGGAGGTAGAAGATTCTAGTTGATGTGAGTTGCTAGAAAGACCCATTAGTCTTTCCTTCTCACGAGCAAAAGTCCAGGCAGAAGGAATGAATTATTTGTGACACTGCCCAAAAGCCACCACCGACTTCAGAGACCACCCCTGTGGCCTGTGCACACTGAGCTAACTAGACTACCTTGAGGGCTATGATGCAAGAGGCCTCACAGATTACAACCTCAGAGCAGAACTTAGTTACACTGGACTGTGCTTCTCCACCTGAGATCGTCAAGACACTCATTTCATTCTCTGAAACTTTAATGGCCACCCTGGCCAACATCTATGAAAAGGTTTAAAGTATAACTTTCCTTTTAAAGTTATTGGTGTGTCCTGGAATTTCTCACCAAATAAAACTTATCTTTCTACCATCCATCCATCCAACATCCACCCAGCAAGCCAATATCACATGATTTCCTACTCTGTGGCTGATTTCACCAGGCATTGTTGTAAAGAGGTCTGTCTCCCTTTTCCTCATGATGCTCAAGTCTTGTGAATAATATACAGATACCCATTAGGAATTCCAAGAATGTGCCTGAGGCACCAGCAAAGCCCAGTTGCCAAGAAACTTAAGTTAGTCTGGTATTTGCAGACAGACAGACAGACACACACACATACACACAGACACACACACACACACAGAGAGAGAGAGAGAGAGAGAGAGAGAGAGAGAGAGAGGGAGGGAGAGGGAGAGAGGGAGATAGACAGAGAAACAGAGAGACAAAGACAGAGAGATACACACAGAGACAGAGAAATCACAACCTGTTTGCATTTCTTTATATATATTTGCTGTTGGAGAATCTTTTTGTTAAATTACATATTTGAAGAACTGTAGTCTTCAAAAGACTTGGGTTTCAGAAGACTCAACTTTGTTCTTTTTAAGAGGAGACAGACTATAAGCAATTAGCTAAATTTTCTGGTAAAGAGATAGCCCAGTGGTTAGGATCACTGGCTGCTGTTTCAAAGGACCTAGGTTTGATTTTATCTTTCACATGGAGGCTCACAACAGTAACTCCAGTCCCAGAGGATCTGACTTCCTCTCCTGGCCTTTGAGAGCACTGTACTCATAGACACACATGCAGGCAAATGATCCATACACATAACATATAAAATGTGCCTTAAAAAAGAATGCTTGTGAGCTATAAAATGATAAGCCTTTATATATATATATATATATATATATATATATGTGTGTGTGTGTGTGTGTGTGTGTGTGTGTGTGTGTGTGTGTATGTATGTGTGTGTGTTCATGTTCCTAAGCATGCATCAATGCATGAATGCGTGTGTGTGTGTGTGTGTATGTACGTGTGTGTGTTCATGTTCCTAAGCATGCATCAATGCATGAATGCATGTGTGTGTGTGTGTGTGTGTGTATGTACGTGTGTGTGTTCATGTTCCTAAGCATGCATCAATGTGTGAATGCGTGTGTGTGTGTGTGTGTGTGTGTGTGTGTGTGTGTGTGTGTATTTAGTCAAGGAGTAGAGAAAAATTATTACTCCTTCTTTCCTGCATGGTCTCCTGATGCCAAGGGCATGCTTTGACTCTCTAGCTTGACTTCTGCTTTGGTTTACCATTTGTATATCTTCTGCAGATGCATTGGGTCCTCTATTTGCTCATATTCTGTCAGCAACCCATCAAGGTGTGCCCATGGTATCTTACTACAAGCACAATTTTCTGCTTGAGATTTTTTTTTCTATATCACAGTCAGGAGCATCAGAAGTGCCACAAAGTGCCAGGAAGGTAGTGTCTCTAGGAACATTCTTTTCTTCAACCATCTATCAGTTTTTCTGCCAATTATACTACATTAGCTCAAATAAAGTTTTTACACATCTGCCCATCTGAATCTAATCCTTGCTCCCAGGGTTATCAAATCAAAGGTGATTCTCCTTAATACAGAGCCCAGGACAGAATTAGACTTAATAAATGTTAAACAGACAAATTAGTAAGTAAATAACAGAATGAAGAGGCAATAATGGCTGATGACAGTTTTTCCTCTTTTTGTATTTTTGAAATTAAATGATAAAGTATTGCCCAATAACAACATGTTGAAAGAGAAAAATTCAATCTCTTTGGGACAAAATTAACACAGGATCTTATCAATACAGAGTGGGAAGCATCAAGATAGGCCTTGGAGACAAAAAGAAACTTTGCTGATGGCCTCTTTTCTTTATCTTCTTGATCCTGGACCCTCTTCCCCTACCACACCTATACAGATAGAAATTACAGTTTGCCTTCCCTTCATGGCAATTTTGGTCAGATTTATTGACTTCTTGGAGGATATGGTCTAGAATAAGACTAAGGATACAAAACAAATCCTATATAGTTCTCAGAAAAATTATGACATCTGTTCATCAGCTTGTATGTTTGTAAAATGTACATTTACTCAGTTCAATTATTTATGAGTTTAGCCATTCTTTAACTTGTTCTTTCTTTCCTCTCTAGCTGACTCAAATGCTTTTGTAAAAAGGAGCTGGCCCTTAAGGACATTGTCCCAAGGGAAAAGATGCCTGGGTTGGCGTCCTGGCTGTTACTTTATATTCATTCTTTATTTTTCCTTCATTCTCCCACTATACGAACTAGGGATAAATAATAACTCCATGATGGGAAGGCCACATGTTTGCAGTTTATACTCCATGAAGCTTACTGAGCACAGTGCCTGCTCATAATCTCTGTCAGGGGCAATTACGACTATCCTATTTTATTTCATATTTTATATGTAGGTGAATTTTCTTTACTATTTCATTTTCTTTTCTTGTGTTTTGAGCTTTTCTGTCTATAATAGAAAGAACACATTATTCTGGGGACATATTACTTCATGTCCAGATTACAAGTTAATTCTGAAATCCTTACTTTCATGTATCTCTATTTTGACTATTACCCAAAATAAAAATGATCCCTAAGTAGGCAGTGTGTGTCCTTTGTAATCTCTTTAATTTCCTTTGAAAGATGATTGTCCAGGACCTTGAAGCCCCTCATTATCTGTCCACTCTCACACAAATGCTCTGATTTCCAGTAGTCTCACTTCTGCCTTTCTATGTGACTCATCTCTTTCTGAAGTTGAGAAGAGATTAATCCAAATCACTCCAAAGCTAATAGCTTAACGGAACAGGCATTTATTAAACCATAGGAGTGTTAAACATCAGGTTTCTTGGTTTTAATTGCAGATCCCTAAAGCTGTCTATTCCTCTTTCCCATTTTATGGTTATCTGAAAATAGAGGCTTTGCTCAAAATGTGTTATGCTTATTCTCCTTTTAGCAGCTACTTTATCTGATGCTAACACTATAGCTCATGATGATGTATTTAGGTAAAGTTATAATTTGTCAAGACTTTCAATTATGGACATGTGGGAAATCTATGATTTTTTTAAGTATATGGATAAGTATTATTTGATCTTATTTTTCTTATGTGGAACTTTGCTAAAAAGAGAAAGATAATATCAAACTTATTCTCATTCAACCTTCAGAAATTTGATGACATCCATCCTAGTGATTACTTTATAATGAGCCATATACTGAGCTTATTCCTATATATTCATATACCATCTGTACTAACTTTGTATAATGTTTTTTAACTAATTACTGTAACCACATCTAAAATAAAATGCTGTTACCTTCTACTAGAAAGTCATGTTTGCCCGGAAAGTTGTAGAAATAGAAAATGAAGTGAAAAACTTAAAAAATAACCATTTTAGATTCAACATATGAGTAAGAGCACACAATTCGTAATTTTCTGTGCCTAGCTCACTTCACTCAAAATGGCGGTCTCAAGACTCATCAAGGTTGCCATAAGTGATGAAACTGCAGCCTCTTGCAGATGGAGGGTGCAGTCTTGTGTGCATGCACCACATTCATTGTCTTTATCTTTCCATCAGCCAGTAGGCACGGAGATTGTGCCCAGATACTATGGATAATGCTGCACTAAATCAATAAATAAAGGGTTACATGTTATTTTCCAAACAAAGTTACTTGTGATTTTTTTCATAACAAAGTACTCAATAATAATAAATAATATTAATAATAATAATTAATAGGTGAGCAACAATGACTCAAAATGGGCACTGACAGAAAGTAATTCAGTGCCATTGTCATAGATGATGACAGTAATAATAGCTGCCAATGACTAAGTATTATCTGTACAGCAGGTACACTTCTAACCACTGACATTTTCTCAAGAGTGACATACAATCATTATTTTTACTTTTTATAGGAAACTGAGGTACACAGAAGAAATGACAGCCAGTAAGTGATGATGAAGTCCACATCAGACTATGCACTCCTTAAGGTCCTATTAGTCACTCCTAGCTCATGTTCAACCAGCTCAGCATTAAGTCCCACTAACTTGAGGCAGGTGTCATCTGACCTCATTCTGGGTGCTCCCATCTCCTACAATACCCTTTTCTCTAGGCTTCCTGGTGACTTCAACTTTGCAGTACATATATTTACCTAGGCATACCTACTCATGAGGACTGGAGGGCTAGTGCCCCATGAGGAAAATCTGACCAGAAGGAGTTGGAACCAGGCAAAGTAATTCTTCCCTGTTTGTTCCCTGGACAAGCTATGAAGGGAAGCATTTTCTTGAAGAACAAAACAAGCTTGTGTTCTGTACTAAGACTGTACTAAGGGCCTTGTGCATGTTAGGCACCCACTCTGAGCCACAATTTCAGCCTTATTTTCTACTTAAATTGACGTAATAATAGTTGTCCATTGTTATGTAGTGGAGTGGTACACTCACACACAATGTGTAATGATAAATGGGGCAACTATACCTCATCAAATATATTTATCATGTCTCATGTGTTGAGACACTCAAATTTTGTCTAGCTCTTTGGAAATATATAGTGCATTATTATTGTTATGGGTAAACTATTATACTATAGAACAATAGAATATTTTCTCCTGTCCAGTTGTACTTTTCTTTCATCCGGCCAACCTCTATCCCCAGCTTCACTCTTTCCAACCTTTGGTGCCAATGGATATTCTCTACTTCAATGAGATTAGTGTTTTTAGCTTCCATATATGAGTAGGATATGAGATATTTATCTTTACATGTCTAGAATAGTTCCCTTAACATAATGTCATCCACTCCCATCCATTTTGCTGTAAGTGAAAGGATTTTATCCTTTTGTATATCACATTTTCTTGATGATCATCTAGAATGGTTTCATGCCTTGACTACTTGGATAGTACTAAAATAATTGTGGACTGATGATATCTTTTTAAGATGCTGATTTAACTTCCTTTAGATATATATCTAGTCGTGAGATTATTGTATCAGGTAGTAATTCTATTTTTAGCTTTTAATGGTATAAGGAGTTCAAATAGCAGCATAAAATACAGTAACAATCCAGTTAAAGTAGGAAATTTTTCTCAACGTAATTCTCAAACGAAGCAATACAAAAGGCCAATAGATATTATGAAAATGCTCATTTTCGCTTGTCATCAAGGAATGCAAATATGCTGGCTAGTTTTATATGATCTTGACACAAGCTAGCCCTTTGTGAAGAGGGAACTTCAATTGAGAAAATGTCCCCACAAGATTGGCTCATGGGCAAGCTTGTTGTACATTTTCTTGATTGATGATTAATGTGGGAAGTTCACTGTGTGCAATGCCATCCTTGACTAGTTGGTCTTGGACAGTATAAGAAAGCAAGTTGTGAAATTCATGAGGAGCAATCTAGTAAGCAGCACTCTCTCATGTGCTCTGTGGCAGCTCTTGCCTCCATGTTCCTGCCTTGAGTTCTAACTTCTCCCAGTGATAGACTGTGATATGGAACTCTAAACTGAAATAAACTCTTTCTTCTCCAAGTTGTTTTTGGTCAGCTACAATGAGAAATCATCTTATCCTTGTTAGAGTGACTGAAATTAAAGAACAAAAGCAACAGATCCTGGAAAAGATATAGAGAGCAAGGAATGCTTTTATACACTGTTGGTGCATATACAAATTAATTCAGTCTCTATGTAATATGGACACTACATCCCCTATTGACTATCCTGTTTTACTTCTTATCTTTTTCTTTTCTCTTCACCATACTCTCTGGCACTCATAATAAAACATGTTCATGAAGATATTTACCTTTAGATCCTTCCTAAGGAACCCAGGATATGATAGCTTTTAGGTTTATTTGATTCCAAAGCTCATGTCCAGGTCATTGTGCTATACTGATTCAAACTATTTTAGGTTAAAGTTAAATGGGACAAGTACATCTTTGTGTACTTAAAGTTAAATAGGACAAGTATATTCTGTGTTCTCCTTCATGCATGGGATCAACACATTGAAGTAGTGTATAGGATAGTGCTTGCTGGAGGCTAGAAGGGGGAGAGGGAGAAGTAGAGAGTCTTTTCAGTAATAAGCACCTAATCCAATAGGTAGGAGGGATGTTCTCCAGCACAGTGGAGTGACTGTACTTTATAAATTTAATGTCTTCTAAAGAAGACAAGAGTAATTCATATACTCTCATCAGAAAAATGATTGAAAGAGGTAGAAATATTAATCTGGTTACTCCACATTTGATATATTTATGAAATTATTACAATGTCCTTTGTAAATGTATCTAATTGTTAATTTGGTACACACATATCACAAACACTTATGTATCTCACATGTGTATATATATCAAGTGTTTTGTGTGTGTGTGTGTGTGTGTGTGTGTGTGCACAGGATGGTTTGCCTTCCTGGTGGGACATCTTTTAGCATCCTGGTTATCTATCTCTTCCCTTTCCCATTTCTCTAGTTCAAATCCTTATCTTGAGCTCTGTTCTGTTAGTGAGGTAATTAGGCTATTCTTTCTTTATCCTTTAAGGGCTTTTTTCCTGCTGCCTTCTGCTCTCCCTGCTTCCTTTCCTGGCCAGCTGCTATTCTTTCAGAACCCACTTCCTTTGGAATTATAAGATCCCTCATTTTCCACTGCTCTCAGGTGAGACTAGGTCTCTGTCTTCTGTACAGCACTCTGATGTGCCCACCTTACTTGGTAACATTTTCTTCTGTGGTATCTCAGCCCTAGGAGGGGCTGTCATTCTTGTGAGCACTGGACTAGGCTTGGTGTGATGTCTCCTCTAGTGAAGAAAGGAGTAAACATTCAATGGACAGAGGGATATCAAGAAGAGACATGATATGCAAATCATGGAAATGTGAAAGAATATGACACCAGCTTTCCCTGGAGTCCACTGGCAGTGTGACCAACTACACTCTCTAGGGAGTGAAGTGGACAAGATGGGGCAGGATGTCAAGGGTTGTCCTGCTGATATGGATTCTTTCACATCACAGAGATTAAACTAGAGAAAGTTGAGCTGAAATGTGGGCTGATGTGAGTGACAAGGAATGGAGATGGTCCCAGAGCATTTGGACCCAAAGTTCAAGGTGTTACTTGTGCTTCTGTGTCTGACTTATTGTCTTAAACCTCAGTATCCTTCAGAGAATTATCATTTTTCTTCCTTGTTGCAAAGATGGAATGAGGAATTCCAGAAGAACAAGGAAGACCTACTCAGTGGAGAACATAGTCATAAAGATGTCTGGAGTTATTTCTTTTCAACATGATGAGTTCAAGTAACAATGATGTTTTCTGTTATGTAAATACATTTAGAAAAACTGATTGGCTTCTTTTAGAGGCCTTCCTTTATCACCAAGCACAGTGACTGGTGGATGAGAAAATCTGACTGATTCAACTTGAGCCACTTACCCACTAGCATCTGAAGTGACATCAGGATCTGTTTACGGAAATGTTCCTACTCAGATCTAGAGCAAATAGCATGCAGAGCCTTGATTGTCATACCCTAGAAACAGAAGTCAGTCTTAAGTTCTAAGCAGAGAGACAGAAGGCCAGATTATATTTTCAGAAGGCAAACCAGATGCTAGGTGGAAACGTGGTTGAGAAGAGGGAGTGTTGAGAGGATACAGAGAGTGCAAGACTTAATTGAAATAATAATGCCAGGGTTCAAGTCATGGTTAGCATCGGAGTTGCACACAGGATTTATGAGAATGTGGGTGGACGAAGGAAAGAACCCATGTCCTTGTGTTCCCCAGTCTTTCCCAGGAGGCTACAGGGAAAACTAGCATATTTTCTAGAAGTAAGCCTACTGTTTCTAAGAACAGGGAGAGTCCTCTGTAGTTTTGCTCATTCTAAGCTCTGGAAACCCACAAGTCTTAGATCTATTCTCTCCCACAGGAGTAGTTGGCTGGTAAATTTTGAAGAACAGGCTTCTTGAAGAACAGATGTCTGTGGTGTAGCTCCTTCCAGCATGGCTGACTTCAGACTGTCAGTCTGAAGGCACTGACTGCAGAGCTGGGGAGAAATGTTCACCCTTTGGTCTTCTGAACTTAGTGCAATGACCTCCCTATGCAGACCATATAGCTTGGAACCTGGAGGTAAAGAAAGTCTCTCTTACTAGAGTTTAGTATACATATTCCCTTTCCCAAAGGCCATGATGAAGTCTTAACATCTATTACCTTAGAATGCTGGCTTCTAACCTTCAAAAGTGCTGGTCACTAGGTTTCTATTATATGATACTTTTTATTTACTTATTTGTCATTTCATATATATATATATATATATATATATATATATATATATATATATATATACCTATGTCAGTTTATATGTATCACATAAGTGTAAAGAACCCATGCAGGCCAGAAGAGGGTGTCAGATCACCTGGATCTGGAGTGAGAAGTTGTTGTAACCCACTGGGTGGGTTCTGACAATTAACCAAGGTCCCGTGTGATAGCAGGAAGCTTTATCAATGACTGAGCCACCTCTTCTGCCCACATCCAGTTTTTAAATAAATGGTTTATTATTACAATTTTATTTATTTTATATATGTGTGTATGTATATGTGAACATGTATTCCATAATACTTGTGTGGAGGTCAGAGGACAGCTTGTAAGAGTTGTTTTTTCCTCCTATCATGTGGGATTTGGGGATTGAACTCCAGTTATCAGGCACGGGCTAGGCATCTTTACCCACTAAGGCATCTCACCGAGGCCCAGTGACTTGGTTTTTAACAGGCTATGATGACCACTTTGGGAAATTACTAGTCTTTGTGCTTTCTTATACTATATTCTTCTTAGTTTGAAAAATGACTGCCCTTGGGCAAGAACCCTATGTGCTTGTATTTTATGGTTCCAGTGTATCCTCACTTCACATATTCTTCCACTGAAATCAGGTTACAGGAACCTAATGCAATCAGGTAAACTGAGTATGGTGGCATATTCTTGTAATCTCAGTACTTGGGAGGCAGAGGCAAGGGGATTGTTGCACATTCAAGGCTAGTTTGGTCTACTAGGTGAGAATCAATCTTAAAAACATACAAACAAATAACTCTGGGAAAAAAGGAGGCCATTTCCTTAGAAACCTATGGGAGTCTTTATACCAGTTGAATATGTATGGAGTATCAGACTGTGTTGATATTCCTTCTCTACATGTTGCCACACATACTTTAATCTTCACCATGATCTTTTAGCTATGCATAATTATTTTCATTTTAAAAGTGGTGAAACAGAAGCTCAGTGATGAGCTTAGGTAATTTGCCTAAGGTCATAGAGCTATTTAAGGACAGCAGTATGACAGGTTAGATGTGGCAAGTCATCTCAAATACCATGCATATCATGCTTAGCACGCCACTCTGTGGCTATTTTGTGGGAGTCCCAGTAGGCATAGTTGCAAAAATCCTCTATGGATTTCCCATCTACACTCTAATATAAAGTGGAAACTGAGGCCAGGAAGGGAGGTTGAGGGCAGTCATAAAATCTCACAGTTCAGTAACTATGAATTCTTTTAGTGAGTGCTTCTCTTCTGGCCATTGTCATTTCCATGTAGCAAGTAATAAAGGTTCTACACTGATATAATCACATCATGACTTTGGTTCCTAATGTTTGTGCAACATTAAGCTCTGAAGTGAATTTCTCTTAAGGCTCCTATCTATTTTTAGTCTTAGGCTCCAGAAAGATCTAGGTTCAAATTCCACCCCTAAGCCTTACCAACAAGATGTTGCTTAATCATTCATGAGCACTACTTTGCTTCTTTTACTTATAACACAGAGGCATTGAGAGGACTCAACAAACTAAAGTGAAACAGGTCAAGTTCATGGTCAGATGTCAAGAAAAAATGTGTGCACAAACTAGCTACCTGTCTTCTTCCCAGAAAGACAGTTCATCTCTGGGAAACTACACAAATTCAGAAACAGACACAAGAGCCCCAATCAAATGTTATAAACTGGGGGCTTAAATCTGGATGGTTGAGCTGTCCTTGATCACCACCCTGAAGAAGAACAAGAATGAATTGAATGGCATTTTTTTGGAGGGATATCTCAGTATGCTTTAAATATTTCTAGAGTCTAGTAATTATTTTTCTAGGCCCAAGCTGACCTGCCCTCACCTGACCAGCATACTACCAAAATGCCTGGGAGAAACTTCAGATGAGGAAAGACTTACATAGTTTATGGTTTCAGAGGGTTTGCTTCATTATGTGAAGGAGGGTATGACAGAGGAGAGCAGTGTACTTCATGAAGGATCATGAAGGAGAAGGGAAGGGAATGTCATTGCTGGTTTTCTCTTCTTGCCCTTATTTCTTCCAACTGGACCTGCCTACAGGGATGATGCCACTCCCATTTAGGGTGGATCTTCTCCTTTCACTTAATCAACCCTGGAAATGCCTTACAGACATGTACCCAGAAGTATTCTCCATCAGTCTCCTAGGTGATTCTAAATCCAGCCAAGTTGACCATAAAGATTTACCATCACGTTAATCATATTCCTTAATCTCCTAAAATATACTTATCAGAAAGAACAGCCCCAGTAAATTGAGCCATTCAGGCTTTAGGGATTTTACTCACTAAATCTTGCTTATAGCAGTGATGTGATTACCAGGAAAAAAAATATTAGAATTCTCTTTTCTCAAAAGAGTAGTTTGTTTTCTGTTCCTGATAGAAACAGAAACATAGAAGCCTATGCTTCTCTTTACTGGGACTGCCAGGTCTTGGGTTTATCTAGTTGCAGAGGTCTTTTATTTAAATATCAAATAGAAAAGATGCAAACTTCCTAATTTGGGAAGGGGAAAGAAGATTTTCCCTTAGATATGTGTAGTGTGATTTGCTTTTGTGTTTGCTTTTATTGTTAAGACAGGGTCCCACAAAACTCAAGCTGGCCTTAAACACTCTATATCTGAGTATAACCTCATATTTTTGGGCCTCTGGCCTTTATCTTCAAAGTTCTGAGATTACAGGCTATGGCTTTACACTATGTTTGAAAGTTTTGGGGAATTACAATTTTAAAAAACAAACAGAGATAAGTAGTGTATTAGTCAGTGTTACTTAGTCAGTGTTACCTATTACAACTAATAGGCCATGTGTATTTATTATTATTAAAATGGGCTCATGATGCTGGAGAAATGGGTCATCAGTTAAGAATACTAACTACTTTGGCAGAGGACTGGAAATCAGTTCTCATCACACTCATCAGGCTGCTCACAATTTTTTATAACTCCAGCTCTAAGATAGCTGATATATTCTTCTGGTCACTGTGGGCACCTGAATACACATGTGCATGTATGTACAAACACACACACACACACACACACACACCACAGAGAGAGCCATACACATGTACACATAAATTTAAAAATATAAAATGTTTAAAATAATAGTAACAATCAGCTCATGCAGGTTGAAAGTTTCAGGTTATACCATCTGTAAACTAGAAGTTCAGGACAGTTGATGGTGATATTCAATCTCAGCTGCAATCCTGGGAAGCAGGGTACTGATGGTGTAAATCTTAGTGTCATAGAACAAAAGCATGAGAGACATTTTGTGATCTTTAGGTCCTCAAAAGCATAGATGACACTCATGCACAGAAAGAGTGAGCTGCCTGGGATAGCCTACCATCTGAATGATACAAATATCTACAAATTGTATTTAATTTGGATATCTATTGCTCAATGAAGTTGACATTCAAAAATTAACTATCACAAATATATTAGTAGTTCTGGAGAAAGCAAAGTATTCCATGTTAATGTAATACTCTACAAATTAATGAATAATACTCTACAAATGAATGAATTTTTAAAACCTATGAGTTAAGAAGCCCTTGCTATGCAACTGTAAAGGCCTCAGTTTGAATGCCCAGAACTCACATAAAAGCTGTATATAATAGTATGTGCTGTGTTTGCAATACCAGTTAACCTATGGGGTGTGGAGACAGGGGAATTCCTGGGAGCTCCTAGAACAGCTAGCCACGCACACACAAATGCAAATAATGAATAGACTCTGATTCAAAAATAAGGTGGAAGGTGAGGACTGATACCTAAGTTTGTTTTCTGATCTCTGTGTACATGCTGACATTCATAGAAATGAAAACAGGAATACACATGCATATACTCAAACTCATCACACATGAAAAATGATTATAATAAAATACATGTATTTTAAGATATGACTCTAAGAAAATAAATAAAATGAATTCCAAATTATTACAAGTATCATAAATTCAAGCAAATAAGTCTAACAGAGTAAGAGCATTCTAAAAAGTGTTATGTTTCTTTTTTGTTTTTTCTTTGAATTTAATATACTTTGTGGATACTTTTATATCAGAACATACCATTCCTATTAGATATGTTCTTTATAAAGTTTCATGGTATTTAATGTACAAATACCATACAAATGTACTGTAAAATACAAATGTACCATAATTTATGTTTGTATCACTTACTATTAAACATAGATTATTTCCAATCTAGAAGATTTAAATAACTTTTATTTATTATTTATTTATTTCATGTATGTGAGTGTTTGTCTGCATGCATATATGTGCCCTACATGCGTTCCTGGTGCTTGAGGAGGCCAGAAGAAGGCTTCAGATTCCCTGAAACTAGAGTTGTAGATGCTTGTGAGCCACTGTGTATGTGCTGGGGGTCAGCACAGGTCCTATGCAAGAGCAGTATGTATTCGTATCTGTTTCTGTTGATGTTGTTTTGTTTTTTGGGGGGTTTGTTTGTTTGTTGTTGTTGTTTTCAAAACAGGGTTTCTCTGTTGTAATTCTGGGTGTTCTGGAACTCATTGTGTACACTAGGCTGGCTTTGAATTTACTGAGATCCACCTGCCTCTGCCTCCAGAGTGCTGGGATTAAAGGTGTGTGCCACTCCTCCAGGTTGTACTCTTAACTGTTAAGCCATCTGTCTAGCCCTCTTGTTAAGAGCATTTTGTTTTTTCTTTCCTAATCTACACTACAATGAGTCTCCTTGACTGAATTGTTGAGTGCTTGTGTGGATAAATCAACAGAAAAAAAAATTCTTTGGAGTGGAATTTCTGAGTTAAAAGATTTTCATAGTTCTGACCATTTGCCAAATTGACCTTCAAAGAAGTTATGCCAATTTATAGTCCTATCACCAGAATGTGAATATCTGTTTCTCACAAATCTTGCCAAAGCCATATTTTGTAATTCTTTTTAGTCATTGCCAATCTGATAGGCAAAAATAACAATATCCTGCTGTTTTAATTTACACTTATTAAGTCAATGAGTGAGATTAGGCCTCTTTTCATGTAGTCTTCAGCAAGTTATATTTCTTTTTCTGAACAAACACTTAATAGGTACACAATAAATATTTTTGGACAATTATATATATATATATATATATATATATATATATATACAGCCTGTGCTATTGTTCCTTTTATCAATCTGAATAAATTCATTATAAAGTAACAAATTAACATTCTTGTTATTTTATTTATAATTGTAGAAATTATTTTTATGTTCGTTATTTATCTTTCAATTTTGTGGGTGAATTTTGGACATTTAGAAATTTGATCTTTATCATTTAAAATGACCACATTTATTAAAATCTTGAAAGTTTTCCTTCATTTCTCTGCGTAAACACAAAGTTCTTGATAACCCTCCTTTTGCCTCTGGAATATTCTTTGTATGATACTTAAATTGTCGGAGTGCTCACAGATTTCATTTTGGCTACCGGGCTTCCATTCCATCCTCTCAGTTGATATTATGAATATTTACCTGCTCCAGAAATCCTTATCTATGTTGACTGTCAAAGGCATATATACCTGTCTGTCTCATGTGGCAAGTTCAGAGGGGACTCTTTGTACAAAGTGTAGAGATGTTGTAAAGGGCCCTTAGAGTAGAATTCTTCTACTGAGAGCCTCAGAGAGATATTCCTTCTCCTGTAGGAATTGGAACAGAGGGCACTAGTCATTAGGTTGTATATCAAGTGCTGGCATTTGGTAGGAAGAAAGGGATATCAACAGTCCTTGCCCTTGAACTTGAGGCTTTCTTTCAGGAATTTATGCACAAACTATTTTCTCCTTAGGTTGCTTCTCCATCTGGCTCTGCTGAAGTCTGGAAGGGTTTGTACTATGGAAATGCCTCTGTAGTTTCCTTGGTGAGCCACCACAGCAGTGTACTACTATATGAGAGTTCTCTAGGTCCTATGTACCTGGGCTGTGGTACCTACCTTTGGGCAATGGTGAGTCTAAAGTCCTTGGCTCTGTAGCCCGCAGCCTAGCTGTGGAGACTGCTGCTTCTGGTTGCTCAGCACACTACTTCCTCTCTGTACTTCTGGGAACAGCCTTACATTTGAAGAGCTGTCTCCTATTCATAATTTGCTTTATGTAAGAGACAGACAACTCCAGCCAGCACAAGGATTGGAATCTTGACTGTCTATCCATGGATCCTGATCTGTCCACCAAGAGATGGCAATCATAATAGCTCCACCTTTTTGAACACTTTACGTCCTTATTCCTTCCTTCCATCAGCCTCATCTTATTCTGGTCTCCTAATTTTCCATACGCTAGCCTTGAATCCATCCAATATGCATATCTTTTCCTTTGAGTCTGGCCCAGATTCTGTTGTGAATTGTAGAATCATAATAGATGTGAGAACTCACTGTGTCTGCCAGGGGTACAAGGAAAGGTAGGCTCAAAGCTCTGCCTAGGTTCAAATCATTGTTCTCTAAAAGGGACTTTCTGTTGGCCATCTGAGTCCATGGCAGGACTTTCATGGTTTCTAGACACATTTGGGGAGACTGGGTCCCTTTACCATACCAACAAATCCAGTTCCATGGATAGTCAAAGACTTGGTGAACTGTAAGAGTCCAGTACAGGTTTTATCAGAGGGTGGTGATTTTTGCCCAATCTAATTGTCAAGTGGTGATTGGGACCTTTGCTGACTGTTTGAAGTCAGAACTACAAACTCCTGCAATCTGTTTGTGATTACAAGGCTCAGCCTGCTCCACCAAAGGCCCTCTGGCACCTTTCCTTCTTGAGAACACATTCAGCACATTTTTAGAAACCACAGTGAGAAGCTCTCCCTGAGAAAGTGACTAAACACTGCTTAATATTCTGAAAGCATCAACAGTCACTGAAAAGCAAGCCATAAAATGCTTAGGAAAGCTGACGTGGTATAGGATGGGGGGAAGAGACAGCTATTGCTGGCCTTTGGTGGAGGTTGTAAAATACTTTGTAATGCTTCATTGTCAATGAATCCATATTAAATTCACTCCCCCTACTCTGCCCCATCTTGTATGCTGGAGCACTCTGGATGCTTCTGTCCTTTTGGATTCTTTGAAGATATATGTCAAAGGACTCACATTCTCTTCCCTTGCTATTCCCCCAATACCATGGACAGTAGGTTGAGTTATGACCCTCCCAAAAGGAATTCTTAACCTCCTTCTCTGTGGTACCTTAGAATTAATGATCTTAATTAAAAATTTCAGCATTACAAATATAATTATGATGAGGTCAAATTGGGCTATGATGGTTTCTTTATCCAATAAGACTGACATCATTGGAAGAGGAGAAATAAACAGTGTGAATGCCATGTGAATACAATGAAAAGACTGATATAGACAATGAAAAGTGTGATATAGATAAAACATGGATTAGTGTCCATTACCAGCATCACCAAAAATCATAATGTAATATAACAACTATGATGTCACTGGGTATTCTAGTTACTTTTCTCATTGCTGTGACAACATATGTAACAAAAGCAACTTAAGGAAGGGAGAGTTTATTGTGGCTCACAGTTTGAGGGTATAGTTCATTATGCAGAAAGAGTTGGTGGTGACAACAGCTCTAGTTGTGGCTACACAATGTGATGTGACTGATAACATTATATCTGCCCTCAGGAAGCAATGGGAATAATTTTGTTCTTTTGGCTTCTTTTTTATCAGTGTGGGACCCTAGACTAGGAGATAGTACCACCCACAATCAGAGTGGCTCATCCCTTTTCAGTCAAACATCTCTGGAAAGGTATTCAAAGATACCTAGAGATCTATCTCTTAGGTGATCCTAAATCTTGTCAAACTGACAATGTAGACTGACCAATGCACTAGCTGATAAGAATTTTCTATTCTTACAGTCTTCCATGACAAATATCACGTATGGGGTGAGTTGTTGATGGAACCCTCATTATTTGACTCATGACTGCAACTTGTGTGTAAAGACTAGTAAGGAAGCCAGCGACATAGGGCATAGGAATCAAAGAGGAATGTAGTAATATAGTAGTGCTGAGAGTGGGAGGGACAGACACTGGATCATGTAGACCATTGTGGGGGATTGTGAAATGTGTTATGAAAATACTGGGGAGCTATTGAAAAATTAATTTTCTTATTTTTTTCTTCTTGTTACTGTGTGTTTAAACATAGATTCTGGTTAGAGGAAGACTCTGATATCAGATATGCACATTGTATGAGGGCCTAGCTTATGCTCAGGTTTTATTTGTGGATATTTTATGCGGTGTTATTTATACAGTTGAGACTATATCATGACTTATTAATCACACATAGAAAAACAGGAATGAGGTGGGAGCTAAAGTTTTGTGTTGAGAAGCTATTATAATGATATATTCTCTCTCCAAATTCACATGCTAAGATTCTGACAAACGTATCTCAGATTTGGGGAGAAAACTTCTTCCAATTATAGATATTCAAGTTAAAGTGAGGGTTCTTTCAAAAGACCTGGAAAGATATCATTGGACTGTGTGCACTAATGCATGATCATGTAATGACACAGAGAGATAACAGCTACCTGAAGGCCTGCAGAGAGGCCCCAAAGGAACCAACCTACCAAAATCTTGATCTTAGATGTCTAAGCTCAAGAATAATTAGAAAATGAATATTTTTTAACCTTTCCAGTTGGTAGTTTTATTTTTTATTTCCACCAGCAAATTAAAAAAGAAATTGAGTAGGTTTGAGTGTGTTAAGGGGTGAGTATAAAGAGTGGCTAGTCAGGAGTTTTGTTAGGACCATGTTCAGAATGAGATGTTTATTGGATATCCAACCGAAGCTTCCTGGTGCTCTGTGAAACACTGCATACAGATGCTTTTTGTTATTGGGGCGGAGCATCATCTCCAAGGACAGTGGGGACAGGCAACCCTGCACTTGGTTATTTCTATGTAGATTCTGCAAAAGAGACTGAGAAAGCAGCCCTGTGATATTGGAGGAGTTAGGAAAAGGTGGTATGCCTAAGAAACCTCAATAAAGAAGTGATTAGTTGTGTGTGGTCGCAACTGCCATTAATCATCATACTTGGGGAGCTGAGGCAGTCTGGGCCACATAGTGAGCTTCAGATCAACTAAAGTGCATAATAAGACCCTGTTTAAAGTTTAAAAATAGAAAAATGCTGTCTAATGCTGTGGATATTTTGTATTATTAATAAAGTAAGAGAGATAATTGGTCACTAACGTTGACAAGATGGAGTTTGTTTATGACCTTGAAGAAATATTTTCAGTGGCCAGATGGAGAAAGTTTTTTTTTCTAAATCAAAAATGAGTAAAAGGGGAAGAAAGGTCTGAATCTAGAATTGTGCTTTTGAGGAAATGTGTTATTAAGGAAAATAAGAAATGAGGAAGTGACAGGGGATGACTGGAAACATTTTATGGTGGTTTTATTGGAACATCTTTGAGTGCTGTTTGGAAAAATCTAAGAGATGGGGATTTAAGTTATGAGAGAAAATATAATTGCAGAAGAAATATTCTGTACTAGGTGAGAACAGTTAGAATTCAGGTCAAAGAAATGGTCCCAGTGCTCCGGTTCCAATATCTTCTGCAAGATTCACTGTGAAGTCAAATTTCCCTTGTAATAGTATTGAGGGGTGAGACCTTCAAACTGCAGTCAGATCACAAGGCTCAGCTGTTACGAATACAAAATTCCATGATCACACGAATGGGTTAGGCACAGTGAGACAGTCTCTGATGGAAGTGTTAAGTTCACTTGCACCCTTTGTCTCTCTGTCTCCTGGGCTCTTCTGCCCTCCCACCATGCAAACCTTTGCCATATGTCAGTGCCATGTTGCTCTTGGGCTTGCATAAAACTTCTGTGATGAAATTTTATGTATTCTGTTACAGCAGAAAAAAATAGAGTAAGAGTAAGGCAGATAGGAAGAAGGATATTCATCTACTTAAGGAGAGGAAAGCTGTCCAGGCATGCTGGTACACAGCTTTAATTCCAGTACTCAGGAGGCAGAGGCAGCCAGATCTCTGTGAGTTCAAGGCCAGCCTTAGCTATATAGCAAGTTCCAGGACAGCCAGGACTATATAGAGGGACACTCTGTTTCAAAGGAGGGGGTACATGAAAACTTGCATTAAAAAAAATGACTCATCCATTGAGAGCTGGAGAAAAAGAGTTAGCTTTGTGAAAAGATCTAGGAAGGTATAAAACTGGTATTCCCCAAAGTGAGAAAGTAGGTTTATTGAAGAGTTAAGCCAAGGTTGTTAAGCAGGATTGAGTGGCAGGTGAAAGTTTGTGATCACAAGTTTAAAATGAGACTAGTGAATTTTTTATACTAGCCATATCCTGTTACTTATGTAGCAAGAGAGCATCTACAAGGATCAAGAGATTCTGTGGCATGGACTAGGGCAGGAGGAGGAGAAACTAATGTGAAGGAGTAAGCATGGGTGTCCAATAACTGAGCATAATTCAGAAAGTTGTGCGATTTGGCTATGGAATGTAGGAAAGGCTCATGTGCCCATATGTTGGTTCACCAAATGTAGCAGTGTCCAGATATTGACCAAGAAGAGGTTGTTTCATTAGAGTTCTGACCTTAATACTGAAACAATATGATTATAGATTGATAATCTGATGGTTTACTGGGAGGTGAGGGGTGCTCAAGCAGCAGCACCAAATTGAAGGGAGTGGACTCTTGGGGTTATCATCATTTTAATACTCTCCTCTGTTTCTCTCCTCCCTCCTTCACACTTTCTCTCATTTGTGATTACTTTAAAGAGAGATGTATTATCCTCTCCACCGTGATGTTCTACTTTGCTATAGACCCACAGGGATAGATCTAAGCATCCAGAAATCGAAACTTCTGAAATTGTGAGCCACCACATATCTTCTTTCTTTTTATTTCGCTCAGATATTTTTTCAAAATGATGCTAAGCATCTAACAAGATGAGAAATGGAGGTAATGAAAACTTAAGAGGAGCACACCTCTGGGGTGGGGCCGATAGGTTGATCCCTCAACGGAACCAATAACGAAGGGACAGTATGCACTGAAGAATGAGGTACAGGTAGAAAGGTGAGGAAATGATATGTTTGAATTGGAGTTGAGACAATTGTTGGTAAGGACAAGATATAGGGAAGGCCATGTGAAACATATGATCAGGCATCGTAGGTAGGAGAGGCAAAGAATGCCATAGATCTAGAAAAATAGAGTGTAACATATATATGTTAAAGTCACCAAGAAAAGGAACCTAGAAGTGACTTCTGAATTTTATCCCTTAAATATGTTCCTCTTGATATCTTCTCAATCTTAGTCAATATTGATTTGCTCATGTCCTAAACTTGGGAACAGAAATGAATCATCTTTTTGACTGACATTTAATTTACCAGTAATTAGTAGTGGCTATATTTTCAAGATATACACAGAACCCAGCCACTATTGCTTGAAATATTTGTCTTTAAGCTTTCCCCTGTGGTTATGAGTGTTTCCTGCTTTATTAGTCCCTTGGTTCAGTAAAGACTTTATTTCCTCTCTCTACTGCCTACGTTCATGGCTGGAGATATTTTCCATGTGTCTAGTTCTAAACATCAATTCCTTCTGAAACAAGTGTTCTGGCTTCTACTCTTTACCTTGTTTACAGAATACATAAAGGTCATTCAGATTCTATTAAGATCATATATCCTGTATCAGCTATTGTCTACAATAATGGCATAAGCACTTAATTTTAGCTCATTTTTGCCCTATCTTTTTTCATCAATGTTTATGAACATGTGCAAGACAATGTAAAGGAAAATGAGAGGAGAATGGCAAGTCAAATTCAGTAATTAAAAAAAGTTTTTACTGTTCAATTGAGGAAATGACCCAGTAATGGTTTCTACCAAAGGCAAGCAGTTCTATAGTCAGGGAAGCCTGATTTGATGAGTCTATGCTTCTCTGGGCAAGTGGAGGCTTCCCAGGAAGTAATAAGGCACTGTTGATCTTTCCTGCTCCCACCAATGACTCCTTTGTTCCCATGAAAAGTATTAGCAAAGTTTTTGTATAAGGTGCAGGGCAATGTTCCCTGGAAAAAGAGTATCACATGCTAAGAACTGTTCTTTGAGATAGAGAATGCCATTATAGTCATGTCTGTGAGAAAATAGAGGCCAGAATGACCCCGCTTGAGTTGGCTCCCAAATAAATGTTCTTTCTTACGAGGAGGATCTAAATGTGTTACCCTAACATTCATATGTTGGAAACTTACTTCTTATTGCAGTTTCGACAGGAGTAGGCTTGAATGGAGACATGTATGCCTGAACTTGAGCCTCGTGAATGAATTGATGACATCTTAAACTGCTGGCCAGAATGGACTCCCTCTGTCTTCACTCTTACCAGATGAGGAATAGCATTCCTTTCCACTAGATGTGGCAATCAAGGTGTTATCTTGGAAGGAGACAAGTCCTGTAATGGACACAAAACTGCTAAATATCTTGATCTTCAACTTCCTAGCTTCACGAACTATGTGTAGTAAATTTCTACATTTTATATATTATCAAGACTCTGGTTATAAAAACACAAAATTGATTTAAAAAACCAACTAAAGAGAAAGTGGAACAAACTCCAGCTCCCTACTCACGATAACACAAATTCTATTAAGATTGGACTCTGTCAATCATTTTTATTTTGAACACAATAGAGTAAGAGCGGGGAAATAAGAGAGAGAAAGTATTAACTCCTAACTTGGTTGCCTGATTCTCCATTGACCCTATTCATTTAATTCGCATGAGTTCAGATATATCAAACAGTTTCTTCAAGGTGATACCACCAGCCAGAAGCAGAGGTGGTTATAAATGCATCCATTTGACTCATGAATAGGTCATTTGGCTTATTCTTCTAGGTGGAAGGCTCTCTCAAGTTTAGTAATTAATACTATATCATTCTTTAAATTTTCTTTTAAAAGTTTTGTGGTTGTATCTGGTCTGAGCCTGTGTGAGTTTATGTGTATCATATACATGTGGTACCCGTGGAGACCAGAAGAGTGTGTCAGATACCCTGGAACTGGAGACACAGGCAGTTATGAGTCTCAGTACTGGGAGATACTGGGAACCAAACATGGATGCTCTGCAAAAGAAATAGCTGCTTTTAGCTACAAGCCATCTATTCAGGGTCTAATACAACACCTGCATGTGCCTGCGCACGTGCGCGCGCGCGCGCACACACACACACACACACACACACACACCTTTAATTTTTCTTTTTATTGAAAATAATTTTTTTCTCACACAATATATCCTGATTTTAGTTTCTCCTCTTTCTACTCTTTCCAGCTCCTCCCTAACTCCTTCTCCATCTGAATCCACCCCTTTTCTGTCTCTCATTGGAAAATAAACAGGCTTCTATGAGATAACAATAAAATAAAATATGATAAGATAAAACTAAAACATTGGAATTGGACAAAACAAACAGAAGAGAAAGAGCCCAAAGGAAGGCACAAGAAACAGAGACCCATTCATTTTCACACTCAAAAATACCATTAAAAAACTAAACTGGAAACCATAATATATATATGCAAAGGACTTATAGAATAAAAAGAGAGAAATGCATAAATAAATAAAATAAAAATAAAAATAAAAAAGAATATATTAAAAAAAAATAAAAAAGAGCCCTGACATGACACCATGAGGCAAGGAACCTCCAATGATTCTGTTGAGTTCATTTTTTTTGTTGATCATCTACTGCTGGACATGCAACTTGCCCTTAAGAGTAGTTTCCTCAGTAAGAATCTCTTGGAGAAAGCTAAAGCTAAAAACTAAAACTAAAAACTAACCAAATAGTTATCAACTGGACATTGCTTCTGCATTAGGGATGGGGCTTGTGTCTTCTTCTTTTAGCTCTAGGGCCCCATCTGAGGCAGGCTCAAGCTGGCACTGTGCATGCTGCCTGGGCCTCTGTGAGTTTATATGTGCATAGACCTTGTTGATTTGTTGGTATTCTCCATCCTCTTTCAGTGTTATATTCTTTCTGCCTCTCTTCTGGGTTTCCTGAGGGGTGGGATTTGATGGAGACATCCCTTTTAGGGCTGTGTCCATGGTCTTTCACCCTCTTCTTGTCTGGCTGTGGGCCTCTGTATTTGTTCCCATCTGATTCAGGAGGAAGCTTCTCTGATGATGGCTGACATTACTGAAAAAAAGCTGTATTTTAAATTTGTCCAAATATAGACAGCTAAATACAAGTAAACTGATATACTTATTTGCTAGGAGCATTGTTGAGAAGGGGTAGTTCAATGCCCACTTTTAGAAGCCTTGAAGAAAAGATGATGGTAATATATTAGGACTACTTTTGCAAACATGAACTGCTGTACAACAGATGATTAATAACCTAAAAATGAAAATGTCAGGCTTATGATCTAAATATTAGCCAGTGGACTTCAATTTATTTCAGCTAAGGATTGACAGTCATGCACAAGGCAGAAGAAGAACACCTCTGACATCACATATCCCTTCTAAATATCAAGATCTCCTTAAATAAGACATCTGGAAGCACAGGCAGGCTAATTAATAACCCATTACATAAGGAACATTTGCTTGTTTTAATTACTGGAAACTTCAGTTAAGTCTCTTCCACTGTGAAACCAAACCAAACCAAGACATCCAAGCATTTTTCTCAGGTGGTGGTTTATGGCTGTTCCTAGAAATCCTGGTACCTGGTGGTGAGTCAGTGCTCAGGGAGAGACCGGGGAAGAAAACAAACCTGGCCAGCCACACCACCACAGGAGAGAAACAGGCGCTGCCTAAGCAAGCTTGACTGATATAATCGAGACTCCCTTCCTCTCTATATAAAACTTTCTACTTGTTTACTTTTGCTTTTAGAATATTATTCAGACTGATTGTGACTGCTCATCAAATTTCTATCCACAGGGACTCCTCTTAATTCTCCATAAGCCTCTTCTATCCTTTTCAGAGGCCTCCTTTCACTGCAACTATGTGAAGTTCCCTCAGTTCTCAGAACATTGCATGGTCTTGTTTGCTTTCAGGTTTTATGCCCATGTTGCTTCTGTCTGAAATTTTATTCAACTTTTCTTGCCTGGAAACCCAACACAGTTAAATACTGATGACTTCAGTTTTGCCCATCTGGAAAACCTCCTCTAATCTCCAGCTCCCATTTCCGTCACACCCAGGTGTTACTCTGGGATTGTCAGTGGCTTCTGTTCCAGATAGCCCAGACGGGAACTTGCTTGACTAGTTACCTACATCTGGAAGAACTATTACTTCTTGAAAAAACAAGCACTGTCACTTACTTGGGCAGACAATGTCTGTGTCAAGAGATCTTAGGAAGATAAGGAAAGAAGTAGCATAAGTCATAGAGTAAAACAAGTGAATGAAAGGAAAATAAATTTCAAATGTACCTTAGTATTACTTAAGGGCTGATTGGTGGACAGATGGTTTTATAGCGAGCTTTGTTGCTCATAAATCATTAAAGGCACAGGACAGTCATCTGGAGGGAAGTGGACATCGTCTTTCTAATTTTATAACAGTCTGTGGCTAATGTGGGCAGTAGCGACTGTGCACATGCCATTGCTGTCAAAAGAACATCTTTCCTTACTTAGAATAGCTTTGGATGACTTCTTACATGAGGAAGATAAATGTTGCTAGAAGCATGGAAGTTTGTTTTCTTCTAGTATCTACTCACAAGAGTATCAGGAGTGAGGGAGTATCATCATCTGTTTGAATTGTATACTGATATCTGTATTAGTTACTTTTCTGTTGTTGTGATAAAGCTACAACCAAACTAACTTATAGAAGAAAGAGTTTACTTTTGACTTAATGTTCCAGCGGGTTAGAGTCTATAATGGCAGAGCAGAGGCATAGTGACTGGAGCAGGAAGTTGAGAGTTCACATCCTTTACCACAAGCATGAAGCAGAGAGAGAAAACTGTAAGGAAGGCCTTAAGCTCTCAAAGTCCATCCTGGTGACATACTCTCCAAGAAGGTCATGCCTCCTAAACCTTCATAAACAATTACTAACTATGGACCGAGTGTTCAAATGCCAAGAGTATGGGGGAAGATCTCCTTCAAACCACCATAATATCCTATACAATATGGATTATAAATAGCAGACAGTTCTCATACCTGTGTACATTGGGATGTCCAGTACCATGTATCAGTGGCTATAGCTTTCCTATCCTATATTGACTTCTCTCCCTGAGGCTTCCTTACATTTCAGTTGTACAGATTACCCTGTGTTCTCAGGACATTGCACACTCTTGCTTGTCTTCAGGCTTTTGTCCATTCTAACTTTATTTGGAAAATCACTCACTTTTTGCTGAGTCTTCATATAGGGAGGGTATACAGGGTCTCTCAGGCATCTTTAATAAAAATACTAACCCAATATATGTGGACTCTACCCTCTTAATTTCATCATCCCAAAGGTTGTACTTTCTAGATATATACCTTGGGATTATGCTTTCAACATGCAAATATTAATAAGACACAAATAGTTATATCACAGTAGGGGACTTTGCTTAGGAGAAAATAATTTGAAGGAATTGAGCTATTATGATAAATGTCAAAAGCCATAGTATACCCTGGGATATCTTATTGAATTGTTAGACTGAAATGCATGATTTAGAATTATACTTCTGTACATTGCTGAATGTTCTGGATACCTGGGGAAGGAGTGATATGGGTTCTAGGCTTAGGTGTTTCCTGTGGATAAAGGCTATGGGTTAGTACTAGGTGTTTGCAGAACAGATAATTCTTTGTGGTATAGGAAGCTGTAGATTGATGACTAGTTATCAAAATGTCAACAGTTATATTTCTTACAATTTTCCTTTGTTTTATCAGGACAGTTATTTTTCTTTTATTGAATCTCTGGCCTTTGGAAGTTAGTGTTCTAGGTGTCGGGATAGAGTAAATAATGGAGGAAAATGCTTTTCCAACTGGGGCTCAGAAACTTGATGGGGTATGATACATAATTTCAAATGCAAAAAGAGATGTATAATTATTTTAAGTTACAACAACAACTATTCAAGAAGTTAAGGTGGGTATTTTGCTAGTATCATGTGAGATAATTTGTGTAATTACCACGATGAGATATTTGAACTGAAATGTGACATACTATGCCTAACATGTGAAAATATGTAGGTGGTAGATTACATACATTAAAGGCAGTGAGTTCATACAGAAAGGGGGCTATGTAGTTTCCACAGGCGATTAAGAGGCAAGGGGAAGGAGAGATACTGAATGAGGCCACATTGTCTGTTTAACAGATTAGAAAGCTCATGAATTTTTAGAGCTAATTTTTAGAGAAGTATCTGATTCTTGAAGGGGAATATTTTTTTCCCCTTGGAGAAGGAAAAGAATACACTCTATTAGTCAAATTACAAACCATGATGGATTATTGATGTTTAGGTCATCACACTGGTAGAGAAGTGGTTAGAATGAGTCTGTTTAACAGATAGATGAGAAGGATTTATTACTTTTAGTACATAGATTTATTTTTTTGCACCCCACAGAGGCCATCCCATCAGATGTCATTGTTCACCTTTGTGTGCTGTGCTGCAATTTCCTACAGTGCTTTGTGGAGGCATCAGAGCAAGTCCTGGCCCCATTCACCCAGGCCCATCTAGTAAGACAGCAATAGGGCCTCTGAGAGCTATGGCCCTGGAGTTTGAGTTGTACCCAGCAGCAGAGTGGGAATTTAGAAACAGAATCAAAGTGTCACTCTCAGGAAAACAAACCACAGCTTTACCAGACTCTGGAAGAATGATTAGATGAACAGTAAGTGTATACTTACCACTGAATTGCCATAATTTCATTTGTCTAGTCATTAAGTAAGATGATTGTGAAGACTAGAGTCATATTTACATTTTCATCTTCATACATGGCATGGTATCATACTTAGTGCTCAGTAAACTCTCACTGATTCAATGAAGGGATCATAGAATTGTTTATTGAAAAGCATTGTCATGAATACTTTCGATCTTTTTCACTCATTAAGCAAGTGTAGAAGAGACATGATTTGAGTCAGGATTATTTTTTCTGTTTTATGTCTTAGTAAATATGCCTCTTGTCTATATGTTTAGCTGGATCATCTCCCACAGAAGGTTCGTGAATCCATGCCCTTGAATAATGTAATTCATATTGGCTAGAGGAAAGGCATATGCATTGGAACAGAATGTGAATATGCCTATTAACATTCTCCCAAAAAATGTGGTGCACCTCAGAAATCAGCTTAGAGGTTTACCAGGGGCCATGGTCAGCACATTCCTAGAACTCTTGAAAAGGGCAAGCACAGAATATCCACAACCATGAAGAAAATGGACTCATATAAATGCATAAGAGTGTGTGCACAGAGTGAAGACTGGGATGAAAAAAGCAGTGTTTACATACTGTTACATGGAAAATATTCACACCTCATCAAATCAACAGTCTTGTTTGCTGGCAACAGTGGGAATTTCCCCTGTAAAGCAGTAATAACTCTCAGCAAAGTATGGTGCATAACTCTATTAATCCTTCCCAGATCCCAGTGAGGTAGCTGGTGAGGGTGCACATTCCTGTCATTTCAGAGGAGAGCAAAATGACATTTGCCTTCCCTATTTTCTGTTTCTTAGGATGATAGAGGATAATTGCCATTTCCCATTCAAGTCTTGTGGCTCTTCCCTTCCTAATGTTACCTGACCTACTGCCCTTGAGATCGGGAGGAAATGGAGCCCAAGATGGGGAAAGCCAGTTTGCCAAGGCCTCTCAGCTATTTAAAGGAAAACCAGAGCCTGACTCACTACTCTTCTGTCTAGAAAAAGGGAAGGTAATAGTGCATGCTTCGTGTCCACATGCCTAAAGAGCAAACACTGTACTGTCTGTGGTTTTGCAATTGCTGCAACAACCTCTGGAGTCTGGTATTGTTATTATCATCACTACATTTGACCATATGAAAATTACAAAGATGGAGCATAAGCTTTCCAGATCTAAAAAGTGAGTTTGCTTGATGCCAAAGCTGTTGAGGACATTACAATGCCCTCTGAAATGTGTCCAAAGGGGAGATGGGAGCATTACAGTGTAGATGCTTTCTTCTGTTTGAATAACTATTTTTGAAAATTTTATACATGTATACAATGTATCTTGATTGTATTCATCCCCCATTTCCTCCCACTCTCTCAAGGATTCCTCCCTTCTGACTTACAACTCCTAACTTCATGTTCTTTTTATTGTAACACACTGAAACCAATTAGTTCTGTCCATGTTCACAGGGTTATGGAGTCACTCACTTGGGTATGGGCAGCCTATGTGTGGCCACCCATTAAAGAATAGTGACTCTTCTTCCTCCAATAGCCATCAACTGCTCATAGTTCCTTAGTTTGGGGTAGATCCTTGAGAGGCCTCATTCCTCTACACTGGATTTTAACTGGCTTGTACAGATTTTGTGGTGATAACCAGAGCTGCTGGGAGTTCATGTGTGTAAACCACATCTTGTCTAGAGAAAATAATCTCATGGAACTCCTTGTCCCTTGGCTCTCATTATTTCCTTTATTCTTTCTGCTTTTCTTTCCTCAATGATCACTGAGTATTAATGGGTGAAGTAGACGTGTGTGTGTGTGTGTGTGTGTGTGTGTGTGTGTTCACATGCATGTTGTCTCTATGGCAGAATACATACTGTTGTTTCTTCCCACCACAGCTAACAGTTGTGATCTCTATTAACCCTACTCATTGCAACAAGAATCCTCTCTGACTAAGGTTGAGAACAGTACAAATCTATGGATACAAAAATGAATATTTAGAAGACAGTTTCACAACAGGACCATTAAGCAAAACAATATCAGTAAATTCTCCCTTGTATCTATGACTTTCTTAGCCACACATTCTGACAGTATTTCATGGGTCAGGCATGTCTTCTCTCCTGTCAGGCAGGCCTTAAGTCCAATCCATGAGAACAAGAGAGCAGTTAGTCAGAAATAAACATATTTTCCAGCACTTTACCGCTGACCTTTACATCTGCCTGGCAGGTCCAGCATTGACTAGAGTGTTTCCTACTTGATAGAGTCCATCAGGTTAAAAATGGCTTTGAACACAGATGAACCTGGATTCAAATGCAGACATTGTCCTTGCTAGATGGGTGCCCTCATTGCTTTAGAAAGCAGGCTTGAACTTCAGTTCTCTCATTCATTACAGAAGTGAATGAAATATCCCAGAGCAGGATGTATGTATTTGAAAACACAATTGAAGAGCAGAGAGAAAGAGCTTGTGTCACTGAGGGATCGCTTTGTCCTTGCTGGATCCTTTGTTTTTAATAATCCTGTGAGAGAAAAGGCTGATAATTTTTGTATAGCCTTGCCTTTCTTGTCCTGAGTTGGTATATTTACAGCATTCCCAACTATTAACATCTCATCTGTTGATTTCCATTAATTATTAAAACCATCTAATAGGGTTCACATTCTCAAACATCATTGAAGTTCACCAAGTGGATTGTTGGAATTTCTTGGCCACAGGAACCATTTGATCAGACCATTGACCACTGAGTACATTTGAAAAATATTTCTTTTATTTTTGAGATTATAATATAATTATATCATTTTCTCTTCCCCTTCTTTCCTCTAAACATTTCCATATTTTTCCTTGCTATCTTTCAAATTTATGACCTCTATTTTTTATTATTTGTTGTTACATGCATATATGTATATGCATATACACACATATGTTCCAAAAATACATAAATGCAACCTGCTCAGTCTGTATAGTGTTACTTGTGTATATGTTTTCAAGATGACCATTTGGTATTGGATAACCAGTTGGTGTGCTCTTCCCTTGGAAAGACCATTTCTCCCACTTAGCATTCCTTACTTGCCTGAATGTCTTTGCACATTTTGAATGTCTACATCCTGCAAGGGTGCTGCAAGACAGGGCTTTATAAGCTTGAGGGAGCAGAAGTAACCATGCCAACACTTGTGAAACTTAGGAATGAATTCTCTGTGCCAAGGCTTCACCTCTGTGTGGTAGGAATAAGATATAGGAAGGTTTGAGAAGACTAAATGAGATAATGTACATAAAGCATTTACTCAATGTCTGGCATAAAGTAATGGTTTGGTAAACATTCAGGATTGATATCAATTGCTCAATGATTAATAAGGGAGACTCATATGTTTTGATTTCAATACAAGGTGGTATATAATCCACTCATTCACAATTTATACTTATTTTTATATTAATTATACTTGTGCACTATCCACGTGTGGTGTCAATTACAAAATACTGATGCATTGTATAAAACAACAGTAAAATGAACAGCTGCACACTACTATTCAATAGTTTGATGCCCACCACATTCACACCCTCAGCATATTTTCTTCCTTTTTTTCCCCAGAAATATCTATAGCCTGAGTTTTGTGTTTGACCTTCTTTTACTTTTCTCTTAGACATGAAATTTCTAATTTTTCCTGCAATGAATAAAGGCAGTGGATTCCCAACATCTTTGCCAATACTTGATATCATCAGTCTTAGTATTGGTCAATCTTAATGAAAAAATGGTACCTCAGCATAGTACTAGTTGGTGTTTTTTTCTACTATGATGAGGAATTATTTTCAACATTTATTATCTGTACATTCTCTTTCTTTGTTTGCTAGTATGATGAAAAATAAATTTCAATGTCTTTTATTTGTACATTCTACTTCTTATTTTGAGCCCCTTGCCCATCCAGATGTTGAAAAGAGATTCTGAGATTCCCTTGTATTGTATGCTGAATACTTTATAATTTTGCCTTTTACTTGTATATGGTATGACTATGGGTCAAATTTTATAATTTTTGCATGAGTAACCAACTTCTCTAAGATGAAGAGCTTATCTTTTCCCACTGATCTTTAATGTCATAAACCAAGTTTCTATATATGTGTGGATCTGTTTTTCTCACCTTTTTCTTCTCATGACACCAATATTAAATCTTATTAATGAACATGACATTAAATTTTGTTTTTAAATGTTTTTCAATAATGTTTTAGAAGATTGCCCATAAAGCCCTTCTGATATCTGATAGTTTCATGTCTAAGCACTTGGTAACTCATGCCATTATAAATTGTTTCTCTTTTTCATTCAATTTTGTTTTTTGATCATTTTAATATTAATTTATATTAAGAATTTTTGACACCATGGTAAGTCTAATGATGTATTTGAAGATTTTGGTTTCACTGTATTCAAAATCATATCATCTGTGAATATTGATAGTTTGATTCTTTAATAGTTTTAGAAACTTGTGATTCATCCTCCTTCTTATGACTTATTCAACTGGGACTTTCAATAACATTAGATGGAAGGAGTAATATGCTCTATTTCTTATTCTTGATATGAATACTCATTGGAAGTCTGATCTAAAACAGTGTTCCCCTAAAAAAGTTTTTCTTTTCTTTCAATATGTGATACTTTAATCCTAAAGATCAGCTAGGGATTTTCAGACCACCCAATAACTGAGATTTTGAATAAAGCTCATTACAGCTGAATTATGGTTAAAGAGTTTGGGAGAATTTCCTCCCTTCCCCATAGTGCAGTCTTGATCCATGATCATACCTTGTAATCATTTGAGGGGTAGTTTGTTTTATCTTTATCCATAAGCAAAGAACATAATATATTGGAGTTCCAAAGTTAGACATGTGGGACTCTCCTACCAGATTAGACTTTGTCTCCTTATTCAATGGGACTCTTGGGCAGCACACTCATGACAAAGATTTTGAAATGAAAGAGGAGAGTCTGGGGTGGGGGGCGGTCTTAGGTGATCTCTGTTTCTTATGGACAACATTGGTTGATTTTCATTTTACTTTCAGGAGTTCCAAGGATCTGACTTCACCATTGACATAGAGTCTCTGAGATTAACTGACTTAATTGTGATATCAGCTATGAGTAACAAACAAAAATTATGGTCTTTTCCCCACGGAGATTTTTTATTATATCTAATGCTATTGGGTCTTAAAATATGTGATATGGAGTCTCTTATGATATATTCCCAGAGATCCTAGTTCATGGTTGGTGGTATATGATTGGTGCCTATTTGTCCCCACAAAGTTGTTATATTGAAAAAAACACAAATTCTCCAAAAATTGCATTATTCTTTTCCCTGTAGAAAAACTAGCCAGAGAAGAGCAGTTATTGTAATCTTTAAGACACTATTGCAGCTAAGATAGAGCTTCAGCAAGGCTGTTAATAATATGTAAGGGGGGGAAATTGCTAGAATTCTGTCACTGATTTCTTACAATACACAGTGCTGAACTCCCCCATTTTGTTTGCTGCTCTGACAAGGTTCCATCAACATCTGCTTTTTTACTCTTGTTCTTTCTTCCAGGGTTAGAATTAGTTTGAGCAACTTTAATGCCTTATATTTACCCAAAGCTTTTAACATCTAGTGTCTGCTTCTCTGGACCCAATCATTGCTTTCTCTGATTTATGGATACTTAGTGTGCTGACTTGTACATATTTAATTCCTATTGTACATGACTATAATCAAGTGGAGCCTGTGATGTATATATAAAGGAACTTAGGAAAAGCAATCTGACAAAAAAGCAACTCTATTTGCAGACAGAGCTCACAGCGTGAAGTTAGATTACTTGGCTCTGTTTGTACCACTTTTCTCATATAAATAATACCACAGTACTACTTAGTTTACTGGGCTCCTATAAAGATTAAACAAAACAAATTATACACAGAATTTTTAAGTGCATGTGACATATAATAACATAGATATAAGATAACATTAGTGATTTTGATTATTAGATTTCTCACTTGGAATCATGAGCTGTCCCACATGGCATTCTTGGAGAAAAAGGCTAGATGTTTTCCTGGCTTTTCTAAAACTGTCTTTAGCTCCTTCATATCTGATTGATACTAGAGTATAATTTAAAGGGGAAAGAAGCTTCTCATTTGCTCTATATTCATTTTAAGTATTTATGGTTCCTAAATGTTTGCTAGTAGTTTTAAATAATTCTGATACACTCAGAGTTTCCTAGTATTTAAATAAAGTTAACAAAGTTGGTTGACAAAGCCATGAAATGGAACATAGGATCAAAGCACTTTAATAGGATTTTTGCTACTTAGTCAGTCTTCTTCCTGTGAGGCTTTGAGTTAGCCTGCTTCTTCTCTCCTTATGGACAACCACAATTGAGAGGAGAACTGTTCATGCTTCACCATTGTGCATGGAAATGACCCTTGCACTTGTCAATGTAAGTTCTCCAACTGGTTTTCCCTTGCTAAAATAATTACTGAGGTCTCACAATAAGATGACAGATTCCAAAGCATAGGAGTCATGAGTCCACTATGCCAGAAATATGGACAAACCTATTTGTATCTTTCTACAAAGTCAGAATTTATTGAATAGCAATAAATTCAACAGGTTAGTCATTTCAGTGACTGCAGTTTGTCATTAATCTGCCTTGCTTGGTAGCCTTGCTGAGGTGAATGCTGGTTCTTTTATTATTCCAGTTGACATTATTGGTGTTAACTCTCATGTCACAGAGCACACAGTAAATCTATCTTCTATCTATCTATCTATCTATCATCTATCTATCTATCTATCTATCTATCTATCTATCTATCTATCTATCTATCTACCTATCATTTATCTTTACATGTATCTATGTAGCAATAAATATGCACTAAAGAGTTCACAGCAGATTTAAACTGTTTCATAACTAGACCGAGGAAGGGCTTTTTTAAAATTAAGTTTTAGGTATATTTTTAGCATTTTAAAATTTTTATTTAACTTTATTTTATGTGCATTGGTGTGAAGGTGTCAGATCCCCCTCAAACTGGAGTTACAGACAGTTCTGAGTTGTCATGTGGCTGCTGGGAATTGAATCCAGATCCTCTGGAAGAGCAATCAGTGCTCTTAACCTCTGAGCTACCTCTCCAACCCTAAGAAAGAGTCTTTACTGATAAGAAGACAAACCAGATCAGTGCCAGAAAGGAGCTGTTACTGGAGTTGCTAGTGTCTGGTTTGAGAACAAAGCTATAGGGTTCAGTTGCAAGATGAAAGGCTGAACCAGGATCTGAGAGCAGGAAATGGGTTGGAAACAGAAAATAATTGGTCCAGGTCCACATGGATGAATAGGTAGACAGGTAGGTAGTCAAGTAGGCTGAACCAATGCTGAGCCAAAACCAGGGACAGTGTGGGGAATCTTCTGCTTGACATTCCTTGATGCATATACCAGGTATCAGCTGTTATGTCAGTGTGTGTCTGTACCACTGTAGTGTTAGGTATCCATCACTTTATGTGGGAGACACCTTCCCTTGGTCTTACACATCTGCTAAATTCTTGGGCCTGATTTCCCTGATATAATCTTAATATGTCCATGAGTCCCAGGGTCTTGATTCCTCAAAATAAATTTATAAGGTGATTCTCTTCCTATCCCCAGAAATAAGTAATTTATCAGTTTGTGTTGTAGGGTGGTACCTGAAACTGCAGTATCTGGGTCCGTCCAGTGTCTTCATTCATTCTTCCTCAAAATGCAGTCAAAAATTGCTTGGAAAATGGAGTCTTCTAGAAAAGTCATCCTCTGGAAAACCACTGTTTTACAGAACATGTAGTAACTACAGTAGAGTAAGGCCTAATTGAAACAGTAGCTGATCAGTTTGGAGTGACAACTCACACACAGAGAAAGAACAATCTAGAGAGTTCTCTGAAACCAGAAGGGAAAGGATTTTTTTTAAGTGGAAAATAACTACAACAAAACATCTGAAACCCAAACCTTTGTTGCATTTAGCTAATGAGATTTGGCACAAAGGTGGGGTGGGGGTGTTGTTTGTTAGTTGAGAATAACAACTCACCTATTAGTCTTCCTGAGCTACAGTTTCCCTGTCCTAAAAATAGCACTAATAGTCTTTTACAAGACTGTAACATTTTTGAAGGAACAAATTAAACAAGGTAATACATAAAAATATCCAAGATTGCAACTGGGTGAAAAGTAGTTGCATGTAAAGGGCAGTTTTTAAGGCTGTGATTAAGATGCAACCCATGGTGGCTGGGCAGATGGCTCAGCAGTTAAGACCACTCATTGGCTGCTCTTCCAGAGGAACTGGGTTTGGTTTCTAGCATCTATTTAATGGCTCACAACTCTGGTTCCAGGGTGATTGGAGCCCTCTCCTGGCCTCTGTGGGCACTTCACACAGTGGTGTAGCTGCATACACAGGGGTGAAAGCCCCAAGCAAGTAAACAAATGTAAACAAATCTTGAAGTGCTAGCCCAAAACAGAAATAGTGAATGAAGAGTGAAGCCTTAAGCTTTGAAAGCCCATTCTTGGGGGACCAGGTGTTCAAATGTCTAAGGCTGTGGAGAACATTTTTCATTCAGACCATCATACCAATGAAGTTCAGCTTTTGCTGTCCAAATATGCTTAGACAGATACAGTCTTCTACTGGAGTATGCTTGACTCACAGGGGGCAACATTCTTAGAGAAAACTGACTATCCCTCTCTCCAGCTAACAATATCCAAAAGTTCCAAGGTTAAGGGCTCCCCCATCCTCCATAGTGCTATGCTGCTGTGGTGGCTCAGAAAAAATAAGGCATATTCATAAGTGCAAGCCCTGCCAGACCTCAGCAGAGGAAACCACTATCCTGGCAAGTGCCATACTGGACAGTGGAACACTAAGCATCTGAGCTCAAGTGTTTTTCTTGATACAAAACTCTTCAGGTGTTCTACTGGTAGGACATGCAGATCATTAGACATCAAACATCCCCCACATAAATCCAACACTTGCAGACAAAACAAAATGTCAAGACCTAGGAAACCCCTCACCCAACAGTGCATAAAACAAATATATTTTCCATAACTAAAAATAAACCTCTACAACCATTTCCCATTTCTGTATAAGCCAATCAAAAAATTGCTTTACCTCTACAACACAATTTAACACTATATCAGCATAACAATTTATAAAAGGAACAATCACAAGGGTTGCTAATGCACAGGACCAAATGAAACCAAACATCTATCAAACCTATATCAAGTTTTTCACAATGTCTTTGGACAGTAGAAAAATTATCAATGTCTAATTATCTGGAATTCACTCGCAATCTTCTGGGCAACTTCAAAGGGCTTGGGACACTTTTCTGGCTCTACCCTCTGCAGCACACACAGCTTGTCTTTCAGTTCTGGCTGGCTCCATTCCACTGCTGCTGCTGTCCTTGGTGGTCATCTCATGGTACTGGCATCTTCAGAACACTGGGTCCCTTGCTTCAACTGGGATATACTTTCACCAATAACCTCTCCTAGGTTCTCTTCATGGTGCCAAGCCTCAACTTCTTTTCATGATCCCTTAAATCTGGGCCTTCAACTGCCACTGCTGCACTGAAGGCTGCACCTTCACCAGTGGCCTCTTCTGAACTCTCTTCATGGTGCCAAGCCTCAGTTGCTTTCCAAAGACCCCCCTTCATGCCTTAAAAACCAGTCCACCTAGGTGACTCTTATAGTCCCAAGTTTGGCTAGCAACAGGATATACAACCTCATCCAGTTCTAGAAGACAGTTTGTGTGCTGACCCTGAGGATAGATAAATGTGCAAGGCATTTTCTTGACTGATGATTGCAATGGGGGAGCCCAGCCTACTGTCAGCAGTGTCACCCCTGGGTTGGCAGTCCTAGGTGATAGAAGAAAGCTGGTGGAGCAAGCCAGGGAGAGCAAGACAGTTAGCAGAACTCTTCCATGGCTTTGCTTCAGTTTCTGCCTCCATGTTCTGCCCTGACTTCCCTTCATTCTCAACTGCAAACTGTAAGATGGAATAAACCCTTCCCTCCCCAAATTGTTTTAGTCATGGTCTTTATCACAGCAATAGAAAGCAAACTATAACACCTTGTTAATGGCATCTTTCAGCATAAGAACATCTGGTTTCCCTGATCCTGACATGAAACAATATTTTTAAAACACAATTTAAGCACCCTGAGTGCCAAGAATTTGGCAGAAGCAAAACAAAAAACCATTATAACTGTGTTGAATCTTCTTTATATTAGACAAAAAAGTCACATAAACTTAATTGGTACTTTCATTTGCAAAGTATTGACCCTCAAGTAAATTAAACTCACAAGAAAAGCAAATTATACTAAAGTCCAAAATGTTGAGGAAAAATAATCAGCCCTTATATTACACACAATAGTAAATTAAATTTAAATATTTACTCCTGCAGCATTCAAGCCAGTGATTTTAATTTTCATCAGATCTAAGGATTCTGAGTCAAAGTTTTCATAGTGGCTGTAATTTTTGTCCTATTAGCTGTCTAGCAGAATTAGCTTCATGTTACAGATGCTTCCATTTAGAAGTGACTTTTGAGTTGGGGTTGTAGTTATAACAGAGTTACTAGACTGCCTTAGACTGAAATGTTCAGTGATGCGCTTTTAAAAGGACATTTCTTTTTTTTTCTTTTCTTTTTTTTAACGGTTGTATTTCTTACTGGAAGTTGTCCTGTGTGGCAGTTAGCCAAATGTATTTATTCGGTGTTTATGATGTGTCAGTCTCTATGTTAAATGCTCTGACGAAAGAAAGAGCAAGAGAAGAGACAGTAGAAAAATGTAAGAACTCATTAATTAGTTATACAACTTGTGTGTCTTTGTGTGTGTGTATCTGTGTGTGAGGGTATGTGTGTGTATGCATGTATGCATGAGTATCTGTATGAGTGCACTCAGAAATCACGTGTCCTCTTAGAAACCTGCTGTGATGAGGGAATGATAAATGGGAAGTTTTGCCTTTATCACTAATGAAGTATGGAAGTGGTGGGATAAATCTGTCGTTTCTAGTGTTATATGTCAGTGAATCACCTTCAAAAGTCTAACGACACTCAGATAAAGTCACAAAATAGAACCAAACTTCAATTGACTATCATTTTACCAAGATATAGTCTGTACATGAAGGGCCCCATCAAGTTCAATGGACTTCTGAGTTAGCAGGAAAATGAATTTTTCTTTATGAGTCTCTAAGTACAAAATTCAATCACAAGAATATCCTTGGGACACAGATGAGTAGAACAGAATGCATTGTGTTGTGGACACTGGTATGAGACTAGTTTTGGGGGAAGTTTATTTTTAGTTATGTTTGAAATTGTTTTATGCACTGTTGGGTGAGAGGCTAGTCTAGGTCTAGGGCATTCTGTATTGTTTGCAGGTGTTGGATTTCTGTCGGGGTTGTTTAATTGCTAATGAAAATATCTGAGGTGTTTTGAAAGAATAAAAACACTTGAACTGAGATGCTCGAGGTTCCACTGTTGATCAAGTATGGTGCTGGCTGGAAAGGTAGTTCCCTCTTTGGAGGTCTGGCAGTTTGCAGCTCTGAAAATGCATCAGTGTCTTCCTTGCTGAGCCACACCAGCAGTAGTGCACAACTACAACTCATATCATACTTTCTCAAGTCATGCAGCCTCTGTGCTATGCTATGTATAAGACAGAATGTTTAAAATTATAGATGCAGTCAGAAGAATAAAATTTGTAGAAAACCATTTCAAATCAGAGTAATTTTGTGTCAGTCTATACACTTTAGCCTTTTCGTGTGCATATAATGTTTAATAGCTTAGACTACATTTTCACATGTATTATTAGGAATAACTCCTTCACTAAGGCACTACGAAATATTTTTTTGAAAAAAAATTATTCTGGAAGCTAAATAGTGTCCATCCTCTGTATGCCACTAATGGCATGGGAGATCTTCCCATGGACCTGAGTTCTCTAGCATCAAATTAAATGACTAGTTTCTGGAATAGCAAAGACAATAGCATTTAACCATCAAAGCCAGATGTATATAATTATCATTTATGTGACTCAGCCAGAGTGGCAATGAGAACACCTTGACCCATAGGGCAATGTGGTGGTAGCTAATAGGTGGCCTTGCTGTAGATGGACATATAACAAGAATGCTTGACTCCTTCCCTTCCTTTTTCTATCCCTTACTACTTCTCTTCTCCCCTTTCCTTTCTTTTCCTTTTCCTTAATTCATTTTATTCCCTAGTGAACAGAAGCAGAGCATTAACCCTATAGAGGAAAATCACAGTCTTTCATTTAGATTAAAAACGAGTTAATGAACAGGCTAAAAGATCTTTAATTGAAACAAATTTCAGTTTCCCAGGACAGTAAGAATGGGTGATGGGTGAATCTCAGTGTGCAACATATTTCCTCTGGTATTGTTTTTACTGTTTTAAAGGCTCTGAAACAGATTAGACTCGGTGGAGAACTCAAGAATTTCTGAATAGTAGAAGGATTATACCATATTCATTTTGTATAACTTGTTTGTGGACCAGTGATCACTCTTTTTCTACTGGAGCTGAGGCTTCCTTCCATTCAAGGGAAATTTAGTGGAGTCTTGTCTCATTTGATGATGAATGATAACATGGAAGAGTAAGCAAAATAAACCTTTTCCTCTCCAGTTTTTTTCTTTCTTTTTCTTTTTTTTTGGGGGGGGGGGTCATGGTGCTGCATCAAAGCAATAGAAACCTTAACTAACACAGTGTTCATCAGGGTCACTGATCTATCAGTTTCTTCTTTTGTGTCTATGCATTTATTTTCTTATTTGAATAATACCAGCTTTACAAAAAGGAGGTGGGAATGACCCTTCTACCTATTATTGAATAATTTGAGAAGCATTGGTTGTAGATTTTTCTTAGATGTCTGGTAGAAATTTGCTGTGGATCCGTCTTTATCTGGAATTGTTTTAAGTCAGGAGACCTTTATTACAGCTTCAAGCTTTTATCTTTTATGAGTCTGTTTAAATTATTCATATCATCTTAGTGTAACTTTTTTGGGTTGGATGCATCTAGAAATCTATATATTTTAGTTTTTTTTTCAATTTAGTGGAATATAGGTTTTTAAAGTGCGTCATTATGATTTCCTGAGTTCCGTTTATACTTCCCTTTAGTCTCCAATTTTGTTATTTTTGAATCTTCTCTTTCTTTTAGGTGAGGGTTTACCAATCTTGTTTATCTTTACAAAGAATGAACTCTTAATTTCATTGATTCTTGGTATGTTTTGTTTTTATTTCATTTATTTCTAATCTTGTTTTAATTATTTCTTTTCATCTAGTGCTTGGGGGTTTCATTTATTCTTATTTTATTTTTCTATACCCCTAAGACACAGTTTTTAGTTTGAGTTTTTTCTGAGTTTTTAATTTATGCTGTTAGATTTCTGAACTTCTCTTTTAGGACTACTTTCATTTTATCCCAGAGATTTTGGTATGATGTGATTTCATTTTCATTTACTTCTATGAATTTTTGAAATTTTGTTCTTGATTTCTTCTATGATGCATTCATCTTTCAAGAATGTATTATTTATTTTGTATAAGTTTGTGTATTTTCTGGAGGTTTTTTATTCCTATTGATTTCAAGCTTTATTCTATTGTGATTAAGTAGACTCTAAAGGATTGTTTCTATTTTACTGCATTTTTGTGATTTGTTTCTTTTCCCAGTGTATGATCTAATTTTTTTAGAAAATTCCATAGGCTACTAAAAATAATGTGCACTTTGTAGTATTTGAGTGGAAAGTTCTGTAGTTATCTGTTAGGTCTATTTGATCTACAATGTCACTTAACTCTGCTGTTTCTTTGTTTATATTATGTCTGGGTGACCAGTCCACTGGATAAAGTCATGTTCATTCACAATTACAGTGTTGAGGTAAATCTGGACTCTAACCTCAGCTGTGAGTGTTTTGTGTGAGTTAGCAGCAAGAGTATGTGCCATGGGATTGGTAGGCTGTGCCCTTTGAAAGACAGCATATAGGTACTCTGTAACAGACTTGACATGACAGGGGTTTGAATGTTCAGCTATATGGCAGTGAACGTGGTATGTGGTAGGAGCAGGGATAGGGTAGCTGGGAATGCAGAGGGATGACCTCCATTTGGGAAGGCTTTTACAGGATCCATAAAGACTCTTATATACAGAGGTTTGAGTGACAGTAGTCAGGGTGATGGGTAGCATCTGATCTAGAAGATGAGCAGGGAATCACTGCATTGTATCCTAATACAATGGAGTTCAGGTGTTAGGAAGGGAGTGGGTAAAGCTGCTACTTGAGGAGTAAGCAAATGTTCCACACAGGTCTTCAGATGGCAAGGGTAGAATATCAGAGGTACATGGAAGTAAGGGTTGTTCCTACCTCTTAAGTGATCAGGTTCTTTGTGCAGGTCCTAGGATAATAGGCAGGGAGTACTAAAGGGCAGGGTAGGTGAGGGTTCTGCCTTGGAAATAAGAGGATCCTGGGATGGTGGGCTGCAATACCAGAGAAGAGTTCATTCTACCTACAGAGTGAACGGGCAGTTGATGCAGGTCTTCAGGAGACGGACTAGGATGGCCAAGGAAGGGAACAATGATAACTCAAACTGCAAAGTCATAGGTAGAGTTCTACAAAGACATCAGCCCAAAGTTCTAAGATGGTGGAGTTAGGATTCCAGAGGGAGGAGAGGGTGAGAAATCTACCTGAGAAGTAAGTTTTGTGGGTCCTTTAGGATGAGTAATAGGAGTCTTAGAAAATGGGGTTGGAGTCCCCAAAGGTGAAAAGAGGAGTGAGTCCATCTTGTCATGCTTTCAGGTTTCCTGGAAAAGCTTGAGGTGCCTGAAGAGGAGAAAGGATAGTATATGCAGGCAAACTAAAAGGTGAAGAGATTTATTACCCTGAAAGAACAATAGAAACAGGCATACAGGTGACAGGAGCAAGATATTATAGAAACTATCATTTATAGACAGTATGCTAGGGACAATAAATATGTTTGAAATAATAAAAAATATACTTTATTTATGTTAAAATTGCATTTCTACATGTCTAGTTACACATGGAAACATGTGTTTCAATATTTCAAGAGGAGAGGCAAACTACCACTTAAAATATGAAATTATTCCTAGGAGTGTCAAGCTAAGTTTTATTGTTATTATATCAACCACAGAGAGATAATGTTTTTTAAAGCTAAGCATTGAAAGATCTTTAGGGAATAAAATATAAACAAAAGAATGCAAGATAAATGAATTTAACTGCCAGCCATAAATTGGGTTAAAAAAGACAGGCAATAGGGATTCTTAATGGTACAGAAGAAGACAGTAGAAAACTCAATTTTTTTTAGTGCAGCAAGAATGGATGAAGAAATGGAAACCCATAATCTGTGACTCCCTTGGGCCCCACATTCAGCCCAGACATGATCTCTGATAGGGATAGACATTGTAGGACAATGGGAGAAATCTTGATTAAAGCAATGAATTTATTTTCACTTCTGTAGAAAACTTTTTAAACCACACTGATATTTCTTTTCTGATTGCCTGAAACAAATCCTAATATTCCCGATTTGCAGTATGGAGAGTATCGTTGAAAGTCAGCTTGCCAGTCAAAGAGTGTGTGTAGTTTCATAGGATAGAGTATCTAACATTGGAAGGTGAGGGAGCTTAAAGCCAGGATGGGATAGTTGTTCCAGAGTTTTATCCGGTAACTGCAAGGTATGATAACGTCTTAAAGGATCCACAAATGTCATTGTGAACTGAGGTATCAATCCTTCCCGATAGAGAGAGAAAATAAGTTGCTCTTGTGATCGATGAGCTCACACAGGTAGAAACAGCATATTACAGTTACAGTAGCTACCATGGGAACAATAGAAAATGAGAAGTGGATATTAGATGCCAACGATCCAGTAAGGAGTACTTTGACTCCTCTAGACAAGTCTCCTGAGAGAATCCAGACATATAATTTCACTTAATACAGCATCATCTCCTGAGTGGATAAATCTTTACCTATAAAGACCCAAAGAATTCACCCAAAGGCTTGGGCAATAGAAAACTAAAACAGTTACATGTATGTCTTAGTTAGGGTTTCTATTGCTGTGATGAAACACCATAACCAAAGCAATTTAGGGGGCAAATGGTTTATTTCACTCACAGTTCCATGTAATTGTTCATTATTAAAATCAGTTAGGCAAGGCAGGAACCTGGAAGCAGGAGCTGATACAGACAGAGGCCATGGAGGAATGCGGCTTACTGGTTTGCTCCTCATGGCTTAGTCAGCCTGCTTTGCTATAGAACCCAGGTCTGCTGGCCCAGAGATTACACCAACCACAGTGGACTGGGTCCTCCCCCATCAATCACCAATTAAGAAAATGCCTTACAGGCTTGCCTATAGCCTCATCTTATGGAGGCATTTTCTCAGTTGAGGCACTGTCTTCTCTGATGACTCTAGCTTGTGTCATGATGACAAAAAACTATCCAGCACAGTATCCAATCACATACAGTATTTAGAAAGTATACTAGCATAGAAGATGTTGCATTAAAAAATTAACTTTGTATAAATATGAGAATCACGTCTCATATCTTTAGCTCTTCATAGATACGTAGATAGGTTAATCACCTGACAAATCCAAGTAAAAGACCTAAGATCACTATACAATCTATTTTCTGTTGATGTAATAAAACACTTGATGCTGGATGACTTGTAAAAAAGAGTGTATTTATCTCATAGCTTTAGAGATCCAAGACCATGGCACTGACACCTGCTAGCAGTAGGTAGGACCTTCAGGTAACATCAAATCATGGATGTTATAGCAGCTTCATAGTAGCAGTGTGTGCAAGAGGCAGAGATTCTGTAGTGAGACAGAAAGCCAGGTAATATAGAGAAGAAAGTCTTGCTCTTTCATTACAATGCCATCTGCTCTCCATTTGAATTCTTTCCAGAGGCAACTCTCCTAATGACCTAATCCACTAGCCATTACCTCACAAGTGTTTTGTAACTTCTCAATATCACCATACTGAGGAACAATCCTCAAACATGCAAATTCTTCATGGACACACTTAAATTTAATCCAAATGATAGTGTTCATATCCACAGCAGGATCATTGTAGAGCTATCTGTTCCAAGCATGGAACCTTCTATAACAGTACATAATAACTTTTTATGTATTTGAAAGCTTAAGATATTGCTAAGATATTCCAATTTGAGAAAAGACCTAAATTTCAAAGAGTTCATACAAATCATTGATTGCAAAATATTATTATTTTATATCAATTATATTTTAAACAATATTTTGAATATTTTAGACAGTAAGATATTTCTTATGTGAACTGAATTTGATTTATTTTATTTTATTTTTTATGGTAGTAAAAACTGTTGAATCCTTTAGGAGCTTGAATTTACAGTCTATATATATGTTTTTTTGGGTGGAGGGGTTTGGACTATTTCAGAGTATTAGGGGACAGAATAGATATACCCAGCAGAGCTCTACCCATCTAGGGGACTACATCATTTTCCCTTTAAGCCATGCATTTGCAAAGTCACAGTGGAAACTGTAGATAGTGATGTTGTAATGAGGGATGTACACTGGAGCTGGCCTTGGCCAGTGAAGATATGAAGTCACTCTTCCACTAAATAAGGTGGGTGTGACTGTCACAATGGCCAACTGAGGGCCATGAAAGAAGAATTTTTGAGGGGAGATGACCCTTTTTCATTTGCCAAACAAAAAGTATGTTTTCTTCCACCTGTTTCATTTTCTTTATCTCCTTAGAACAAACTTGCAAATTCTTATTTCAAGAGAAAGTGCAAGAAAATCCAGGTTCCATAGAACTTGAGTGGCAGAAATTATTACATAGTATTTTGAATATAGTAAATGCAAGTGTATTGGAAACATATGGATTGCATTTCCTTTTAAAAGACATACATGTTTAAAACTTAATGTGAAAAGTACTTGGCAGAGGGCTGCCTTCAGCTTTCCAGATCCCTAGAGTATTCATGCATGTATATCCGCAAACTATTCAGAGAAGTTTTTTTCCTCAGAAAACCAGCAGGCCTTTCTCTATATCACTGTGGCCATTTTCACATGTGTCCTCTAGACACATGATCAAGGATTCAAAGATCCAGAAGCAGTAATAAGTTTCTTTAAGCAGAAACCTAAAGAGTTCAAAGGATGGTGAAAGAATCTGAAATGTGAAGGAAAGGGCAGTCTTTTCACTATGTCTCCTTAAAATAGAGACATGGACAGGGCTATGGGGAGTACAGAACACAATATTTCTGTCTCCAGTCTCTGCTTTTCTTTAGAATTATATGGAGCCATGAGGAAGGCTGCCCTTGTGCTGAAATATCCTTGAGTGCTGTGTTTTAACTGAAGAGCAGAAACACAGTGACGTCTTCGTGCCTGCACTGTCCGATGGCTGTCATCACACTTTTCCTTTGCAAGTGCCATTTTCCCAGCTGCCGCCTCTTGCCAGTCTAGGAGACGCCGCTAAGAAGAATCTTTCCTAGGGATGCTCTCCTGGATGGTTTCAGAGGGATAGATACTTTTCCAAGAGACTTTTCCAAGCCTATATCAGCACCCTTGATCCTAATGAATGTGGCCATTAGCTCCCTGGCCCATAGCTTTACTGTAGACAAATTCCTTGTGGAGGGAAGGATATCAGCACCCTCATCAACAAAGTCTGCCATGTCACAGCAGTCATTGGCCAGCCATATTTATGTAGTCCTTTCTATGCTAGACAATCACTGTGATGTAAAAATAAAAACATGGCAAAACCTGCAAAGGACTCAGGTGATTAGGAAATCCCCCGTCATTTTCCAAAGAACTTAAAATTTCTCACTTCACTCAGTTCAGATTGCAGGGGAAGAGAGTAGAATTCAATATTTGTACTAGAAACTAGTGTTTTTTTTCATCACTAAATATGCTTGTTTAGATGAATTTAATAAACACAGATGCTTCAGGCCACAGACAGATACATCCATGAATTTAGATCTGAAATTATCATGAGAAATGCTTTGATTACAGTGAAAGCTGATAGTAAGATGTAAAAAGTAGTGAGAAAAAAAGTATGAGCACTATAGACCCTGTAGAAAAATTGTGTATCCAGGGCACTATTAGCCCTGAGAAAGTTGCTAGACTTTCTCCTATTTTCAAAGGGTGACCTTAGGACTAAAGTTGATAATACCCAAAGCCTCCATCTGTCCCAGGCAGAAGGGCTGTCTTGTACCCATTTCCTTGGAGATCAAACTAATGCTTAAGGGCCAGTTTCTTCTCTTAGACCACTTCCTAGGGCCGTGGATGGCAGTGCCTCTGAGGAGGGTTCCTATGTCCCATTGGCAACCTGCATATTAACACGTGTACATTGCAGGCAAGCTAATCCCTCTCATGAGCACCTTGGCTTAGCACATTTGCCAGATCTGATAGGAGAATTTGACCTTTCCTTTTCTCCCTCTTGGCACACACTCCATGGAACCAAAATAAAGGATTATAAGGACTTGGGAAGGACTTTCCATCACTGGGCAATTTGGTTTAAATTTCCAGCCTTTTCTCTACCTTTCTTTTCCATCCCCTTCCTTCTTTCTCTTCACCATTTGGGACTTATGGCTGGCATAAATGCCCCTGGGACATGTGGAGATCGAGATAACTGGAACATGAGTGGAATTTTCCAAATTAAGGTGGCTTATTGGCTTTTGTTGCCAAGCAAACTGTAGGGGCAGGAGCATTTTGACATCTGGAAGAGGATTTTGCTTTTAGGGTTAGAGCCACACATATTCCAGTTTCCTTGAACACTGTGTGTCATGCACTACACATTACATCCACCCATTTTCAACTGCTTGCTCTTGCTGCTGCTAGAACATAAATGCAATAAATCTTAACTGAAAAGCTACGGACAGAGAATTTGCTCTGCAATCAATAGTAGTGAGAATTCACGTGGTCCTTCCCTATGTCAAATGTTAGGCTAGCCCAACAACATTCAGGAGTGGATCCAAGTTTTCTCTGAATTTTCTCTAAAACTTTCACAAGTTTTGCTAGTGAAGAATACTGAGATACAGTGAGTAAAACATATCCTTAAGTCTTCTCAGAGATAATGTAAAACAAGCAGGCAGAAGAATTAAGGTGAAACTCAGGCAGTCTAGATCAAAATCCAGACAAGAGTAACTGGAGTGGAAAGAAAATGTCACAGGGCCTATAATATGTAAAGGAACAAACAAATTTTACCTATAGAAATGATATGAAGGAAATCAATGTGCACTACACAACTTAGTCTTAAAAATTGTTAATTAGTCTTCTAAATATAATAATCCAAGTTTATTGCAACAAGAGAAGATATAGATTCACCTAGAAGAGAAGCCTCTGGCATGACTATAAGGGACTGTCTACCTTGGGCTATTAACATGGGAAAACACACCCTGAATTTGGGCTTCCTAATTCCATGGCCTAAAGTCATGGACTGAATAAGAAGAAAGCTAGCTAAACACCAGCATTTATTTCTTTATTTCTCTCTCCTTCCTGATTTTGGATTCAGTGGGACAGCTGTCTCATGCTTCTGTGGCCTTTTTCGCCATGGTGGAATATTTCCTTAGAATTGTGGAGCAAAATAAAACCTTCCTTAAGTTACTTCTTGTCAGGCCTTTGGTCACACTAGCAAGAAAAATAATCAAAATACTTCTGAGGACTTTCAAATAACTCCCCTCAAAGTCACCAGATATGAGAGATGTTATTAGATGGGTCTTTAAAAGTATACAAGAAAAGGTAACGCGTATGTGATGCAAAGAGGTAGAATCTGGACAGACATGTTTGGTGCCCTTGTAATGAAGAGAGCTACCATTTATTGAACGCTCACCAAATGTCAGCTACTATTGGAATCTCTTCAAATCACCTTTGTCGTTCTCTCAATAGTCCTGTGACGTAATTGCTACTCTTCCTCTATGATGAATGATAGCTAGTGACTTGCATAGGATGATGAGCAGATAATGGGTAGCAGAACAAGGTTTCAAATCCAATTCAAACCCAAAGTCTGTCTCCAGCGTCCATTCTCACTGTCATCATTAAGCAAGCCACTCGACACCACAGTGGCAAGAGTCCCTAATTCTGTGGTTATTCTTCCCCACATCTGTTCTTTTGACCACATACCCATATAAGCCTTACAATTAGCATAATAGCTTTATTTTGTCTGTGTGTTTGTCTTTTTTTGCTTGGGAACTACAATAGAAGCTAAAAGAAATAAATATATGACAGACAGAGAATGAGAAAGGAAAGATATGTATAGCATAAAGAGAAGTTATTAATAGACATTCTTGCCCACTGATAATCAATTTCATCCTGACTATGCCTCTACATGTGAAGTATTCTGTCAACCTTTTTTTCTTAAGTGAATGAATGACAAACATATGTATATAGCTTGCTATAAGTACTGGAGATTAGTATTTAGAAAAACCTTGAAATATGTTGTGGAGTTCTCTATTGTTCTATCTCAGTAGCTTTCTGAGAAGGCAGATTTTGAGAGTATACTCTAATACAGTAGTGCTTTGTTAATAGTAATATAACAAATAAAAATATCAGCATGAGTGGAAGGTCAGTCTGAAAATTGCTGGATGGTAATTAGGTAATTACTCAGGTACTTCTCCATTGCATTGTCTGGGACTTTAAGTGCTTACTGCTGAGGTTGAAGCGCTATTTCTAAAAGTATTCAGAATTACACAAGCATCATTAATCTTTGAAGCTAGTCATACTGAACAGAGCCTCCGTGATGTTGAATCCTATACTACATTATGACAGAAAAAAGTCAAAGCTGTGTGACCAAGGCACATACCATAAGTCTCAGATCTCCTTTCTGAGTGTACATATGTCTAAGTCACTACACTTTGTTAAGTTTCTTTTTATTAACTCTTTTTGGTATCAGGAAGGGACTCAAAGATTTTCTTACTGAAAGAATAGGTAGATTGATTAAAAAAACTTTCTTCTTTATGGTTGTTTCAAACAAACAAGCAAACAAAGCAAAGCACAAGGCTGAATTTTGAAAGGCAAAATTGAGCAGGCGGGACCTGAATTCCATATTGTAGTCAGGGAGAACTCTGTGTGGCAAGACACAGGTCTCCTTTTGGTTTGCCATTAAGTCTTTCTGCTGGCATGCTTTTAGCCTTGCTGTCCAATTCTCTAGGTCAGGAACTGGAAAGGACCACTTATACACCAACATCAATGGCCTACATGTAGTAACCATCTCCATTCTGAAGGCATTTCCATTCCATTCCTGGAATGACTGATAGATTAAAGCCAGACTCATTCCTGGCTTATTACCCACTAAGCAGGTTATAAAATACATGTTTATGAATCCATCTCAGGCTGAATTCCAACCAGCTGTTAAAAAGGGGCTTTAATATATATATATATGTGTGTGTGTGTGTGTGTGTGTGTGTGTGTGTGTGTGTGTGTGTGTGTCGTGGCTGTTGAATGTTTGCTTCTATTCTTCAATCTGCTAAAAAATTTCATTTAATTTAGTGATGTGAAGAAAGTCTATTAAAAGGACATGGCTTGTTGTACAACATTTTTTTTCTGACCTATGCACTGCACAGAATCCATTCTTATTTGGCCTCAAATAGGTGCAGGTTGAATGTTAGGTACCCACAGCCTCTCTGAGACCCATATAATACAGCTATGTGGATTTGTAAGTCCACCTCACTAGGAAATGTTAACTACTAACACTTTAGAAAGGCCTTCCTAACTGTATAGAAGACATTCATTCAATAACTGCATCAGTCCTTTGCCCAAGTGTTATGTAAATGTCTTTAAATATTCATTCATGTGTGTGTGTGTGTGTGTGTGTTTGTGTGTATTTATATGACACAGCAAATATTTTTGAAGGCCCTTACAAAGAAATCTGTGTCAAATGCCTTGCATGCATGTATTAGTCATCTTCTGCTACATATCCAATTACCACAACCTGTCAGCTTGAAGCAGAGAACATTATTACCTGTCAGTTCCTGTGGGTGAAAGGTTATGCTGGGTCCTTTGGTCAAGGCTTCAAAAGGCTGAAATCAACTCATCAGCTGGACTGTATTCTCTCTTGTAGATTCAACCAGAGAAGCGTCTGCTTACAGGCACCCTTGCATTACTTCTATAGCTATATAACTGAGGGTCCTGGCTTACTACCAAATGGAGGCCACCTGTCCCTAGTCCTAGGTCTGCCTGTAGTTTCCGGCCCTTTTCATGTGCACTTGACATCACATTACTTTTTCAGGGTCAGCAGGAGGCTCTCTTTCTTTCTCTCCCTTTTTTCCTTCCTCTCCCTACTCTCCCTTTCCTTCTCTATCCTCCTCCCTCTAACCTCCCAACCCCCACTTTACTAAAACAAAGTTTTCTTTAATGAAAGTCACTGGAGCATCTGGCATATATATATTAGAAGCAAGTCAGATATCTACCACACCCAGGAAGAAGGAGTGATATGATATGATATGATATGATATGATATGATATGATATGATATGATGTATGATATGATATGATATGATATGATATGATATGGTATGGTATGGTATGGTATGATATGATATGATATGATATGGTATGATATGATATGATATGATATGGTATGGTATGGTATGATATGGTATGATATGGTATGGTATGGTATGGTATGGTATGGTATGATATGGTATGATATGGTATGATATGGTATGATATGATATGATATATGATATGATATGGTATGGTATGGTATGGTATGGTATGGTATGGTATGATATGATATGGTATGGTATGATATGATATGGTATGGTATGGTATGATATGATATGATATGATATGATATGATATGATATATGATATGGTATGGTATGGTATGATATGATATGATATATGATATGATATGGTATGGTATGGTATGATATGGTATGGTATGGTATGGTATGATATGGTATGATATGGTATGATATGGTATGGTATGGTATGATATATGATATGATATGGTATGGTATGGTATGGTATAGAAGGCAGAGATTATGAAGGCCATAGTATATTTCTACATACCAAAATGTGTAACCTCAATTACATCTTACAATAACACTACAAGGCAGATTCTTTTATTCTTATTAGCTTTTAGAGACAGGATCATCCATCCAGAAGAAGATGGCAAAATAAGTATATTTGACTATAAAACCTAGGATCTGAACCCAGGTCTTAGAACCACATTGATCCTTTGCTTTAAGACACAGTGGAGATCTGCTATTTTCTGGATGTTGACTTCTTCTCCAATAGACACTTTTTTTTTCATTTCATCCTGATAACAATCCAGGTTTCATGGATAAGACAAGTTTTAAAGAGAAAGTTTATTGTTTTGCAACCTTGAACATCCAATTTTACTTCTCTGAACTTAATATTACTCACCTGTAAAATGATGTTATGTAGAATAGATGGGGGATAAAGGAATGTGGCTTAGCAAAGTGCCCAACCCAAATTAATAATTCAGTGCATGTGAGGTAGTATTGATTTAAAGACCAGTAGAATGTGCCTGAATATCATTTTAAAGTTGAGCAATGCATCAGAATAAATGGAGTGGGTCATTATAGAGGACCCTGCATCTGGCAGATAATTGAGAATATTTTGTACACACCATTCTGAAGCTTATGCCTTCTCATTTCACATCATTATTTTCTCTTACTATTAGAAGAGTCTTTTGGAGGTCACCAAAAATCTGAGTGAGTACATAGCCATTATATACTAGTACAAACATACTAGTGTTTTTTTGTGAGATTCTTGTTTCTTTCTACTCATCCACTGCATTCACCTCTTCCCTTTTTCCTTTTCCTTGTAGTATTTCCCATTGGGAACCAGAATCTCAACCATAGATATTTCTTTTGTGTCTCCCTGTCCCCTTAGTAGGACTCAGCAGTATAGTTTAAAGAGACCACACACACACACACACACACATACACCCACAAGAGAGTACATAGGCCCTCAGCCAACAGTTCCCACAGATGAACGCTGCATTGCAGTTCAGTCTTAGGAACTCCAGGTGCAGAGAAAACTCAGGAGGAGCTTCTGTGCTCCATATCTGTGGAAGATAAAAATTAAGAAATCTTTGATAAGCATGGTGGATTTTCCAGGAGATTTCCTGAGGCCGACAAGGAGATGAAAATGAAGACTTGATGATAATAGGGATTTCTGAAAAAAGATCTGAGCTTTGGCATCGAACCAGTCTGGGCTCCATTCCCAGTTCTCCCTCTTGCTAGCTCTATGACCTTGTTCAAATAATCTCTCAGCACTCCTGTCAGTTTCCTCATCAGCAAAAGGGGGAAATAATATTTCCTTCTTCAGATTTAGTGTGATATCCAACTGATGGAATCATTGCAAAAGTGATTCACAATGACACTGTTGATGGGAATTACAATAAAGGGCTGAAGTGCATTGCAAAAAAAGAAAAAATAAAGTCAAAGAATTAAGAAACTCTTAACCTTGAATAAACGTGGAATTTACATTTTATCTCAAACCTATTACTACTTCATCACCTTTTCTTTTGCAAATCTGATCCTTAAGAAATTATGATTACACCAACCTTGTGTGATGTGTAAGAAGGAAAAATTTGTTTGACACATGAACCCTCTTTGGATATTGTAATTGTTTAGAATAGGATGGAGGAGCAAAAACTGTGTGTAAAACTCGGCCTACCTCTGAATGTATATCTCTTTGGTCATAAAATATGACTGTTCATTGAGATCATCACCTGGGGTTCAAAAAAACAAAACATTTTAAACATCTGCCATTTCTAACCATTCGAAACAGCTATAAAAATAATCACCCCTCCAAAGGAGGAGTCTGTTGATAAAAAGAATAAAATAAAATGGTAACATAGGTTATGGGAAAAATCCATTGTAGTGAAGTATAGCTTGACTTTAAAGATGTGATTGAGTCACTACTGTGGATTTGTCATTTTGTCAACAAATGGATTTGTTCAAATCCCAAGCTAGTTTCTATGTTCCAGTGACAGGCAGCCCACATTTATATTCTGTTTTCTATCAATTTTTTTTAATTTTAAGTTTTTTATAAAAGCATGTAACTTATAGGACTCATAAGATGGTAGTCTTCTATGTGTTTTTAAAGGATATTCTTAGTATTAGGTGTTTCTTCCTCTACCTTTATTCTGCTCTGTCATTCTATTCTCTTCCCCATGTAAACCTCTCCCTCCAAGTCTGAAAATAGTTAGCTTGGTTTCATACAATTTTTCATGTTACTACTTTACTGTTCAGTTCATCAATAGTTTGTAATTTTTTCTGCTTTTTCATAAAGAAATATTTTTTTCTAAATTGCTTATTTCTCTTACCTGGATTGGCTTGACTTTGTCAGGACAATTTTGGAGAAGTCACAAAAGGAGCTTGATTTAGTCCTCTAGTGGAAAGATTACTTTATGTTAGTCACTGGTCAGACACTAGACCATTCTGTTCTCAGAAATAAGTCTGAGTGACAGATAAGACTTCCAAATCCATATGTTGCAAACAGGAATGAACTTAACTTCTTTCATTTGGGAAATTCCTATGATGCATGATTTTCCATTAATGTGTCTTAGACTATGCCTTAGATACTTTTTTGTTACATGTTAAAACACTCTCCCCGAAGCCTAAAGAGGAAAAGGTTTATCTGGTCTTATAGTTCCAGGGGGACACAGTCCATCATGGTAGTGAAGACATGGCTGCAGGTGAGGAAGACATGACTACAGGAACAGGAGGCAGAGTGTCTATCTTGCACCCACATATAGGAACAGATGGGCAAGAAGTGGGTCTGTGCTATAAAGCCTCAAGGTCCACCCTTTCTCCAATGAAATCTTCCCAAACAGTGCCACCAGCTGGAGCCCAAATGTTCAAACACTTGAGCATATGGAGGACTTTTCACATTCAAACCATAACACCCAGCCAGTTTCTTAATTGAAGCAAGGACTGGTAGGTCCCTGGTAGAGGTACATAGATACTGACTCTGTGATTAATAACATTCCAACAACTTACTGTATTTATCTCTTCTTAAAATGATCTTATTTGGCAAGCAGTAGAATGAAGGCTAGTCTTGTGTCTTTGTTGTAGGAATTAGGAAATACAGACCTATGAGGTGAAACCCACTGTGCAAAATTACAAGATGACAAAAGAATTCAGTAGTAGGCCTCCCTCAGTCAGTTGCCCCACTTTCAACCAGTATTCTACTTGTCTTCCTACTAAATATTCACTCAGTCTCACTAAGGAAAAGAACCCCCCACCAGGCTCTTCTTGAAGATTTTTTTGTAGACACTTAGTCTATGCCATAGGAACATTTTAATTTTCTGAAATCTAGTATTTTCTATTTGGGTCTCTTTCTACTTGCTCTGAAAGCTATTGTAAAGAGAGAAAATTAACTTTCCTTCCTGGTCTCCCATTTGCATTTTGCTTATGCAGCTGCTCTTCTGCCAGATCTCAGTGTTATTAAAGAATATTTTGTTATTCTACTGCAAGCATCTGAAGTTTTAGAAAACAATATTCCTATATTTATCTCTCTCTAAGCTACTGACTCAGTCTCTCAGCACTGACTCCACCATCTGTACTTCCTACTAGAGGCAAGACTGGATCTATACATGTTTCTACTTTAACAGCTGTTGCAGTCCACCACTGAAAAGTACTAAAGAAAAGCTAGAAGGCTTGTAGGACAGAGAGGCTGGTTCTTCTGCTTGGTTGTAATTTTCTGTAATCCCAGCAAAGCATTTCAATCCCCACATCCCACAGCTGCCTCCCACAGTTGCTCTCTTGCTCACCTTCACATAAACTGTTTTTGTTGTTTTGTTTTTTAGTTGTTCTTTTATTTTTCAGTTCTATAACACCTATTTCATTGATTTCTAATACTAACTCCTTCTGCTAAAATACCCAGTGGAAACAACATTTAGGAAACAACAGGAACATAAAGCAGATTGGTTCTGAAATGCCTTTAAGCTTACTTCACCCATTTTCCTCTCCAAAGGAGTAACAGAGTCTGCAAAGTTGAAATGGATCCAGTCCAAATGCTGACACTTTGGAGATGTGATCTGTGTCTACTGGTGGGATATTCACTTGTGGACAATTTTAATTATAGGAAGATTCCAAAGCACTGAATTTTGGAGAAGTTTGTATTATGTGGGATTTTCATCAAAGAGAAGTTACTTGTCCAATCTGCTGTTGATCTTGTTACACAGGTACTCTACATCTCAGTCTGGATCACATACTGCTTTGTGTACCTAGCAGAATAAGGGTCACGGTCCATTGTGATTCTTATTTCTGGCTGACTTGTATTGGTAATAACAACTTTGAGATTTAGTTGAGATGAGGCTGGTTACATGCCCTTACCTCCCAGGGGAGGCAGATCTATTCACTTCTCTTCTTCATTTTATTCATGAATTATTTCACCTAGCCACACATATTTGGATCCATCCATTCATTCTTTTATTTAATTTATTTTGCCCATTTTCCTTAGATTTGTGTTTGTCCCAGATACGATACTAAAATGGGAGATGTAATGAGAAAATTTAAAGGATACCAAGTTCGAGGGGCTCTGCAGAGAAGTGGGTGGAGTTCTATTTGAATTAAGTCTAGATGCTAAGAGAAATAAATCTGATGAAATCTAGCCAAAAGAAGGACTTGTAGTGAGAGAAAATCCTCAAGGAAAGATGTTCAGCTGCATACAGATGAAAGGATATAAAATGATTAGGAAAGTACCTGACTGAAAGCTACGGTATGCTGGGAAATGAGAATGGTAAAGTAGCATAGAAAAATGAAAGACAGAGAAATATGCCCATTTAGGTAGATTAAGTGGGTGTATGTTGCTTTTAAAGTGTGCTGCACACACCACGATGAAGACCAGGCTGTTAAAATTCAACAATACCTACTAATATAGCCAAGAGTCTCTAATATTCATTCACTCTCACCAATTTCCTAAAATAATGTGTTATTTAAGCAACTTGTGAAATATCCATCCATCTGTCTATTTGATAACTTTTTTTCCTAACCACAATTAATGGTAACTTGTAATCAACTCAATGATTATAACAATAAATAAGACTGCTTTCAGTTTCATCCCACAAAAATGATTAAATATGAATTTCCAGTGATTTGTTATTAGCAACACTTCTAATTGAGCATTGCCTGCTTTGGAAAGGTATAAGCAGTATTACTAAAGGTTTAGGACAACGTTTTAGAAAAGGCAGCTGACACAGACCAGAGATTTAGTAGGAAGTGATCAGACAAGGATGAGGAAGTAGAAGAGAGTAGTCCATGGGAAATCCAACATTTGTCATTTTGGGAATCTACTATTTGGGAATCTATTTTGAGAAATAGAGAAGTTTCTTATGATTGGATTATGGATGTGGTCAAAGGGCTGAAGAGATACACAAGAAGCAAAATTCATAGGGTTGTTTATGTCATGAGAAATCCTGGGAAAGTACAAGCATAAGGAGACATATCAGAGTTGCCATCTGGTGTCACTGTATGCAGTTCATCTGAGGGAGTACAATGGAAGCAGGTCTGAAGCCTGATGGTCATTAGTCTGGATTTCTTTCTTGGATATAAAATGATTTGGAACTATCCAATGATGTTCAATACTTGAACTGAGGATTAAGAGGTACATAGATCTATGGTTGTCAATGGTAGGCAAGATGTGGTTGAAATCTCTATTGATCTCAAAGTGTGCTTGTATGTGTCAGCATTTGGTTTAGTTGAGGGACAAAGTTATGGATAAAAGACAGTGAAGACAAATAATTCCTTTTAGATTTTGGATATGAAACAATAAGGTGGTGAATAGGCAGGATAGTAAGTGAAAGCAGGTAAGGAGCAGGAGAAGCTTTTGGTTCGATTTAAGTAACATTCAAAGTTCTAATCTCTGGATTCAGAGAAATAGGAGAGAAATTGAGAAGTATATTAAAGAATATGAGATATGGTTAGATATGGTTTACTATGTAGCTCTCTAAGATAGAATCACACTTGAGATTTGAAAGTATAAAATAAATTTCACTGTTAGAGAAATGAGGACAGTGTTTATAGATAGAGTTCATTTCTATGTTTTTGACTACTGGTTAATCTTTTAAACTTTTGTGTTTATTCGCTGACAGTTTCATACATGCATAACATGCAGTTTGATTGTTATAACCTCCCCTCTACTTCCCACTCTATTATCCACCTACTTTCTATAAGCAGCCTCCCCATGACTTTTTATGAAGGCTTTCTTTTATTTGATATCTACTGAGTTTGACTAAGACCATCTGTTTAACCATGGGTTTAGAACTATCTACTGGAGCCTAATAGGTAGCTACCTCATGTGGTATACATATGGCAACAATGACTATACCTCTCTGAGATTTCCTCAGTAGTCAATAGTTGAGCAGAGAGGGAATGACCCTGTAAGTGCCTCTGATATCCATGATTGACTGTTGATAGACTCAGTCTTGTGTAGGCCATTTCAGGCAGCCATACGTGCTGTGAAATCATGACTACACAAACTGTGCTGTGCCCAGAAGACTGCATTCCTCAGCTCTTTACCCTGTATTTTTGTATCAGTTACTTTTCTATTGCTACAATAACAATCACACACCACGACCAAAGGTAACTTGTTTAAAAAAAAAAAAAAAAAAAAAAAGGTTTACTTTGGCTTATGGTTCTAGTGGGTTGGATTCCATAATGGTAGGAAAGACAAGGAGAAGCTGACTGAACCCATTTGCATCTACAGGCAGGAAGCAGAGTGTGAATAGGAAGTAGGGTGAGTCTATATACTCACAAAGCCTGTTCCCAGTGACAATCGTCCTTCTGCAGAGCTTTACCTCCTAAAGTTTCCACAGCCTTCCCAAACAGCATCACCACAGGAGACCAGTGGTTTAAATACATTAGCCTCTGAGTGGGACACTTCTCACTCAGACCACCATACTTTTGTTGGTTAAATTTTACTGCTTTTATTACTTTCATAAGTTAAAAAGTAAAGAAATGCACTTTAGGAAAAAATAATTAGAGAGCTACTTAGCTGAGAATATGTTGGGTTGTATATCTTATAAAATCCACACATATATGCATAAGATAAAAGATAAGGTTTTAAAGTAAACGTCAACTAATAAACACATTTGAGCCAAAGACTTTTACTTGCAAAAATTTTATCAAGCTTTCTTCCTTCTGTTTTCCTCCCTCTTGTTCCCTTGTTTTTGCCTCCTATTAAATAATGATTAATATTATGACTGATCAGCTGAATGAAAAAGATGAGTATCCACTGCACTAGTATAGTGGAAACTCCCTGGAATCTATGAGGGTGAACCTAGGGAGGACTACTAGTAACAGGGGGATGGGGAGCTAGAATAGACATCTCTTTTAACAAGGTAAGACTTCCAGTGATGAGACTGGGACAGCAACCCTGCCATAAAACCTTCGACCTATAACATATCCTGCTTGCATGATCTTCTGGAACAATGGGAGAGGGATAGAACTCCGTGCCAAGGGAGGGAGCCTATGCTTGACACTGCAGGACTGTCAGGAACCAGAGATTAGATAGCCAGGAAATGATTCTAAATGATATTCTGCTATGCTCATAGATTGGTGCCTAGCCCAATCCTCATCAGAGAGGCTTCCTCCAACAGCTGATGGGAGCAGATGCAGAGGCCCAGCGCCAACACCCGGTGGAGCTCAGGGAACTCTGAGGAAGACAGGGAAGAGGAATTGCTGGGACCAGTGGAGTCCAGGACACCAGGAGAACATACTCCATGGAGTCAACTGACCAGAACTCTTAAGGGCTCACAGAGACTCAAGTGGCAGACATACAGCCTGCAGGATCCCCTACATTTATCTTATGATTTTTCTGACTTGGTGTTCTTGCGGAACTCCTAAAAGATAGTGTTAGGGGAGTCTCTGACATTTTACCTGTCCTTGGGATCCTTTACCTCCTGCTGGGCTCCCTCATCCACCCTTGATATATGGACTCCTGAAAGCCTAAGTTCTATCTTGTCATGCCCAGCTCAATTGGTAACCCTGATAGGCCTGCTTTTTTCTGAGGGGAAGCAGCAGTGGAGGATGGATCTGGGGAAGAGGGGAGATAGTGGGGTAGCTGAGAGGAGGGGAGTGGAAGAGGCTGGCGTCTGGAAATATTGTATGAGAGAAGAAAAAATTTATTTTAAAAAAGTTGAATAAACTTTTGGATTCGCATGTAGCTTCTGTTCCTCTTTAATGTAACACAGCACAATATGAACTTCATGTTCTCTGTCTCAGTTCCGATTGTCACAGCCTTTTTACCACCACCCAGAGGAATCTCAGTCTGATCCTTTTACAGGACTGACATGACAACATGAATTGTTTTTCCTATTACTGAAGTTTACTGTTTCTTTCCACATAAAAAAAATTAGTATATCTATACCTTGCCTCAGGGTGATTGCATATATACTGCTGGTTGATGCATCAGTTTACACATCCACCCACTATTCCTTAAGTAGCTCTCAGGAGGTTTTGTCCTGGGCATACAGAGGGAAATATACACAGTTCATAGACTTTCTAAAGGGTTTTTCAGTCAAATTTGGAAGCGTATTGAAGGAAGGAAGCATGAGCCATGTGTGCTGCATATGTAACAATCTCACAGGACTTATTCAAATATTCTGAGAAAGATTCACTTAAAGATCAGTGATATGAGTGCTGCTTGGGCCAAAAGGCTTCATCACCTCACTGAGGGAGTGCTGTATAACCCATGGGTCTGGAGCTGTGCTGAGCAGGTATTTCCTGTTTCCTCCCTGATTCACCTCTTAGAACACATCAAGCACATGAGGACCCTTTATCCCACATGAGAAGTCCCACAGGGATCAGAGTTCAGTGGGAAGCAGCAGCGCCCAGAAGCTGGGAGATACCAGTGGGGGCTCACATTGCTCCAGAGTGATTTGAAGAAATAGCAGCAATGGCACTTACTTCCCTCTACTGACAATTTAGGATTGGGTGATGCAGGGTTCTTTGTTTCTGCACAATGAAGCCATGCAGGAAGAACTTACATTATCACACCATTTTAGGGGAAAAGATGTGTGTATTTCACATGCATTTCTCTAGGTCAAAGAATGATGACAAATAGTGCTTTATAAAATCTTAGGTGACTGACTGTGTTCTTACCTACAAAGCCATTTGCTTCTTGTCTAAAGTATGGATGACAATTTGTTCAAAAGCAAGCATTAATATCATGCATTTTCCATAAGAAGTATTGATAACTTTTGCTTTCTGTGGAATATGGTAAAAATACTAAAACATTCTTAACAATTTTTTTCTTCAGAAATAGTGGCATTTTTTAAAAATGAATTCCAAGCAATGGCTGAGGCTCTAATATTAAGAATAATAGTGGAGGAAACAATGCCCTAGACAAAGATATTAACTGGAGCACTCCACTCCAGATAATCTACAATGGAATTATTTAATATCTCCTGCATAGCATTTATTATATTTCTTTTATTTTTCATATGCAAAGGAAACAAAAACTTACTAGAGAAAATTGAAAAGAACAGTCATAATCTACTTCATAATCTGTTGAAATTATTGTTTGCACCTATAATCTTCTCAGAGAGTTTTATTACACTTTCTTATTTCACTATAACAATGAGATTTAATATTAATATGCTTTTCCATATTCTATAATTTGTGTTGTCCATTTAACAGATTATTATGTTACTTAAGTTATTCCAACATTGCTTAACATAAAATATTCAGGGCAAGAAGAACTGGCCAATCAAGATGTAGAAATGGACAACCAAAAATGTAGAATTTACCTGAAACATTCAGAGAAAGGCACATTTTTAAAGACCAAGGTTTGCAGGATGTTTTAGTCATCAATTTTGTTTCAGAAAAGTCCAAAGTGAATATTACAGGTTTATTTGTTTGCTTGTTTATTTACTTACTTATTTATTGTATGAGTACCTGTATACCATTTACACACCTGCTGTCTTCATAGGTCAGAAGAGGGCATCAGATTTCCTGGAACTGGTGTTACAGATGTTAGGTGAATTGTCATGTGGGTCCTGGTAACTAATCAGGGTCCATTGCTATAGCAAAAAGTGCTATCAATTCTGAGCCATCTTTCTAGCTCCACTATAGATATTTTTAATTCACCATCCAACTCGTGTGTGAGTGTGTGTGTGTGTGTGTGTGTGTGTGTGTGTGTGTGTGTATGTATATGTAGGTTCACCATTTGCATTTAACTGGAACATGGTCTGTCACTGGACCTATGGCTCAAAAATTGTAGCTAGTGTAACTAGTCAGCTTGCCTTGAGGATTCCTTGTCTCTCCCTCCTGAGTGCTAGGATTACAGGCTCTGGGATTACCTGGTCTTGGTGATCTGAACTCAGGTCTTCAGTTTTGTGTAGCAAGGCATAATCTACTGAGCCATCTCCATTCAGCTTTCCAACTGTGCAGGTATAAAAGGCTTCCATTTGTAATTTAAGCTACCTTTGGTTCTTTGGTGGATCATCAAATCTTTCCTGCTTTATATTTAACATATCCACAAACTGCTGCTTCTTAGTAGAACAGTCATGTTTACTTCAGTCAAAGTCATTGTCATCACTCTAAGTTGGTCTCTTTCCATACTTGCTTATTATGGTTTATTCCTCATTTTTAGACCAGTGTGATCCTGCTGAATTCTATGTCAAATAATCCACTCTACTTCAATTATCTTACCTCTCACTCAGAACAGATTGAAAATTATTCTTTTGGTATAGAACCCAACAGGGCCTACTCTTGACCATGCCCTCTATCTGATGCCTTTGCCATCTTCTCCTGTTCCATTGGCTTCTCTATCTTCCTCACTCAAAGAGCCATTTTCTTGCCTTAGGTCCTTCACATATGACTGAACTCATATAAAAAGACCTTCCCATGTACTAACATAGTTTTTCCTACACAGCCTACAGAGTGGTTCTGGTTTGATGTCACTTCCTGAACACTTTACCATCTGCCTCATGCTGTTCCACATTTCATGTTTTCTCCTAACACTTATTAACCTCTTTTATAAAGGATTCTTGACTTATATGGATGTGTTAATAGTTCAGTTTCCCCATGCAGACCGTCAGCTTTGTAGGGATAAGACTGGTTGTTACAGGAGTAGATCCCTCACACACACAACATGGCAGTTCCTTTTTCACAATAGCTCCCTTCCTTATTTCCATGTGTAGCAGAGCCTTTCTATGTTACAATGTGCCTTGCTATCTTTGCTGAGCCAATAGGATGGGTATGGAAGGACCTGTACAAATTCTCAGGCCCCAATGGGAGCAAATGCTCTACAAAGATTTTTAACTAATGTGCCTTCCTGGGGAATAAACATTTCTCACCCAAACCCAAGCATCATCTTAGAAGCTCTGGTCCATGTTCTGTAATCTATTCATCATTTGTGCCCCTCCTCAAAGAAACAACTGAATCAAATGCTGTCTGTGGGATGGGATGCTATTATTAAAAATGTATACAAACTACAGAATCTATAGAAATACAGTTATAAAAGTGGTATTGAAGTAGTTTTTCTTGATCATAACTTAGAAGGTTTCAATCATTTTTAGTTGTTTTCACTTAAGCATGTTTAAGTGCTCACTGCTCTAGACTTATAAATGTTGATTATAATGACCTTTACTTAAGAAAGGGATGGGTGAAAATTTGAGAAAATGCATGAATAACATCAGCACATCAACAGCTCAAAGCTGAACTAGTGCAAAGTATCTTCACTGTCACTATAACTGGACCAAGTGGCAAACTGTGAATACCTCATCATAGGTCTAACATGCAGTGATGGAATGAGACAGAATTCACATTGGCACAAGGATTCCCAGAGTTCTCGCTGGGGATTCACAACCTCGCTGCTTCATACATCACTTCACCAGAGCAAAAGTTCATGTTTTAGCAGCTGCTACATGCAACTTACCAGATGGATACTGATTCTGTTATCAGTTAAAGCTGTGACTACCTGAATTGTCTCAAAAAATTGGGAAACTACCGGAAAGAGTTGACTGAGTAAATTCAGGTAGAACCATCCAAATGATTGGTGCTGTCAGGATTTTCTCTTATCCTGTCTTTCCCTTTTCAACTTTCCTTCTTCCTTTCCTCTCTTTTTTATCCATTTCTCCATTTCTGCCTCTTTTTATCCCCCACCCTGTCTCTTTCTTAGTCTCCTCATATCTAAACTTTAGTTGTCTTGGCTTGGATTTATCTTCAAACTTACTTTTCCTCCCATGAATCCAAGAGCCATTGTAATATAGAGATTTTGAGTTTTAGACAGGTGTCCTTCAGGCTGGAGAGATAGCTCTGCAATCAGGAGTGCTGACTGCTCTTCCAGAGGTTCTGAGTTCAATTCCCAGCAACTACATGGTAGCTCACAACCATCTATACTATCAGATGCCCTCTTCTGGCATGCGGATGTATGTGCAGATAGAGCACTCATATAAATAAAATAAATAAATCTAAAAGAGAGAGAGAGAGAGAGAGAGAGAGAGAGAGAGAGAGAGAGAGAGAGAGAAGGGTGTCTTTCTAAGGGATTCTTGTAAAAGTACCAGAGAGTTCTTCTGTTGGCTGGGATTGGCTCACATGTCTATCCTTAAACAAATTCCCACAGCTCAGAAAAGGAATGGAACAATTAGACACCTACAACAGGTAAGAAAAGCAACTGAGACCCTATTTGAGACTTTATTATTATTTTGTTATTGTTATAAAATGAGGGAGATTGTAAGTAAAAAGGAGTCATTGAGATACTATCAACAATAATAATAATGACTATATTTAATTGTATGTAATTTATTTTTGTCATTTCATAAAGTTTGCAAATGATATTTAGCCATTATCCAGTAAGATTGCCCCCCCCTCAAAAGCTATGATGATCCCAACAAATGGTGTGCAGATGGGACCTGGGACAGGAGACTGAGGCCAGATGTACAGACTCTTTGCTCTTCACAGTCCTCACCTGGAACCAAGTCAGTCAGGCATGTCCTTTTGCTCCTCATTCCATCCCCTCTGTTCCAGTTTTTAGGAGAAAGGAGCAACATTTGATACTCAAATTCTAGGGATTGGTGGTCCTGGAAGGATTCCCAAACCAGCATCTGGGAGACCGACTGCACACCCAACTCTGGCTGTAACAGCTGTATCAATTGGTTCAGACACTGCTGGGCTGCAGGTCCCTCATCTATAATCAGGAAGTTTATTTTCAGCTTTAACAATCTGTGATTATTATTTCCGTTTACTGATGGAGTAACTAATTACTTCATTATAGAATTTTTCAAGACCAGTTACCTCCTGTTTGGTTCAATTAGCAAAACGCCAACATGATTGTCATTGATTTTGATGGTTGGGCTGCCAGGGAAGAGCCCAGTAGGGACTATTTCAGGATCTGAAGCAAAGCTTGTATTTATTATTCTGAGGTAGTAGATAAAAAAGCAGAGCTTGTTCTGTTCCTTTATAAAAGAAAATTCTCATTTACAAAATACTCACTCCTATCATTGCCTTGCATCCTGCCGGGCCCTAGGATTTCTTTACTTTTCTCTTCACTTAAGAGCCAGAGAAGAAGAGCCAAGCATAGCCAGAACTATGCTTTTACTTTGGTCCCTGACCAGAGAAGCATAGAACACCAGAGGGAATATAAATTTCTAAGCTTTTTTAGTCCAACCTTTTGGATTCATATGCAACATGTAGTGAGTGTCTTAGCTTGTATCTTAGAAAATATATGATACCAAGACAGCTTTTGCTTTCATCTTTGATCTTTCATGTCCATATATGAGACCTTTGGGGAGTTTCTTAATTTTTCATGGCTTATTTTTATTATTTTTAACCTTTAAAATGGCATGATGATAATTATCAACTTTTACCCTGTGTGGGTGTGGTGGGACAAATAATGACTGACTGCTACCAAAGTCCATGCTCTAACACCCACAACCTGAACATATGTTATCTTCTATGACAAGAGATACTCTGAAGGTGTGATTGAAGATTTTACTTGCTGGAGAGATGGCTCAGTCATAAATAGCTCTTATTGCTCTTGCAGAGAACTGGATTTTGGTTTTAGTGCTTACATCAGATGTCTCACAACTGCCTGTAACTCCAGATCCAGGAGATCTAATACCCTCTTCTGGTCTCTGTGGCCTACAAGTATACATATATATAAATAATAAATCTTGAAAAAGAAAATAATTGTTATTCTGTAAGAACTTCTTTTCTGTCAGACACCATCATGGAACATTTTATTTCATGGCCCGATTCAATCTTCACAATTATTTGAATTAGATTCTGGTAAATCCATTTTACAGATGAATAAACTGAAAACTATTGAAGTCAGGTTATTGGCTTACAGTTATACTGAATCTTAGTGACAGTCTTGAAAGTATCACACAACTTCTTCGCCACTAATAGACTAACTTCCATTTCACAAAACTAGCTGTTGATCTGAATTCCATGTGTGCTGGCTACTCAGAGCTGGGTTTCATAGAACTCCATTATCATAGCAATTATATTACCTGGCTGGGTTGAGATGCTATAATTCTGTGAGATGGATGTTGCTTTCCCTATTTTCAGGGCTTGGAGACTTATAGAGGACCTTGTCTTGCTTACTCACACATAGAATGACAGAACAGAGGGAAGCTATGCAAGCTGAGGACCAAAGCCAGGGTTTCTTGGGTTCCATGTTGCTCCCACGCCAAGTTAGAAAGATGGTTGTAACGATGGGCCCTGTGATAATATCATTGTCTTTCCTCCCATGTCCTTTATCCCTTTCTCATCCTCGGCCTATGTATTCCTCATGTAAACACCAAAACTGGTGGTGGGGAATTTTGTGTCCTTGATGGAAAGAACAATCTATAGAGATGAATTGGTATGGAGCTATGACACCTGGGAAATAGGGTAGTCCTTATATCTGTCACCAATGTGACTTAGAACTGGGAACTCTTATGCTCAGATTGTCAGCAAAGCATTGGTGAACATTCTGCTCTGTGGACGTTGGATTAGTATGTACATGGAAAGTAACTTGTCTGGATTAGAAATGGATGGTTTGAATTGTAATGAGCTAGAACTCTCACTTTCTTATGTCACACAGGAGCTGTGGTACTTTGGGAAAGCTGTATCTCATCTCTGAATCTCAGTTTTCACTTTTGTAAAAAAATCTATGCCATCACAACCTTGACTGTGTGGATAGTATGAGTCAAGGGCATGAAACTTTGGCTCATGGGTCCTTTTCTCTTTCCATGTTCTCTGTAATCTCTATCTGTGTCCTCTGGCATGCCCCAGTACTTGTGAGTCATGAAATCTTCATTTTCAGCTTTTGTCTCTCCCAGTTATTGGCAGGAAGACTGTTTCTGAGAGATATTGAGCTAAATCAAAACTATAAACTAGTCCTGGTACTCAAGGAGGCTACATCTGAGAATAGAGAGATTGACAACTCTAAACATGTCTATATTGCATCATGTAACAGAAAGCATTGAAAAATGCTGGGCTGAGCATGAAAGTAAGGTCATAGTACAATTGCACTGGTAGAACTGGAGCTCTTGAGTCCTGGCAAAGCCTTGGTGGTACCAGTAGTAAGCCACAAAGAGATGATGAGGGAATGAGGAAAAGACAGACACACAGACACATGTACAGAAAAACTGGTGTCAGAGAGTTGTTCTAGCTCTGATTAGCTGGACTAACTGCAGCCCTAAACCTCACCATGTTTGTTGTGTACAACTGAAAGAAGAGGTGGATTTTGCTAATGGCAGTAGGAGGTCTCTAAACTGGAGCAGTCTAAGGTTGCAATCATTCTGAAGGAGGGAACTGTGACTGATAATTTTTACACATACTAGCCATTGGTTCCTAAACATTCATACTTGTACCATACTTGTTTTGCCATTCCTCTGAGCCTCATCTGGGGAAGGCTTTGACACTTTCATGGATCTGAGGCATTGATGTCCTTGATATGGCTGTATTCATGTCAATGTTAACAATATACACTTACTCGGGGCTTCCTCTACTCACCACAGTAGCAGAAAGCTGTTTTCAGGATGTTGTTAGTGAAAACCTTCTGGACAACATATTTAAATAGAGAGTTGAAACACAGAGCTAGCCTTACAAGATTCCAAGAGAACATATGAAATGAGAGAAATGCACACTGCAAAGCCACAGGCTTTCTGACCCTTTCCTCCCATCCTGAATGCTCCAGTTGTGATTTATGGTGTTGTTACTGCACCTTGACAGTGAGAGCCAAGGTTAGCCTTCATGAAAATCTGCCCCTGAACCACTTCTAAATAAGTGGCTTCAACATGTATCCTCCAATTAGAGTCTCGTTCTGTGATTCTCAATCTGAGACAGTGAATGTAAACATCTCTTTAAGGAGTTTCTCTCTTAAGAATAGAAATTGAGGTCAAGATCATTAAAGTCCCACAGGCAAATCTAACTCAACATTTCCAAAAATAAGCTCATTAACATTTTCTGCTCAAATTAGCCTCTCTTCCAGCGCTGCCCTTCAGGGGGAAATCCTACAGTACGAATCCAGGCAAAGGCAGAGTCCAGGGTTACCCTATCATCCTCTCCAGTCAACACTCTAACTTTGTTATCTCTGCCTCCTTCATATTGAACATGGGCTGACTAGCAAGGCCTCCTCCAGTAAGTAATTCTGTAGCCCTGGTGACAGTACAAGCTGATGAGACACGTTCACTCTTGTTTACTCAAATAGAACTTCTAATGAACATACAGCCATTCCACTGGAATTCATGCCCCCTTCAGCAGTCCTTTCCAAATATTGTCCATGCACAATAACATCAAATGTATACAGATTCAATGTAAAACTGCAAAGAAAGAGGGGCTTTGTATCAAGACCTTGAAGAATGTTGCTAAGTGATTTGTACACTTATTATCCTTCCTCCAGGCTCTGAAGAAACAAATATAATCTGTGGGGAAATGCATTATTAAGTTTAACAAAGAGCAAAGGCAATAGGTGAGATTTCAGAAGGGAAATTAATTAAGCCAAACTAAAATTAATGGTTTGGGCTTTGGGATCTTGGCAATGGAGAATTGGAACAGAGAAAGGAGGCATGCTAGCAGGGAACTGATTCAAGGGCCTAGATCTATCAGTCACCATCTGACTATACAGTATGAGCTACCACCCTGCTGGTGCTTCCAACACCAGGGTGGGAAAAGGCTATGTTTCTGGAAGCTGGGCTCTTGGTTTTAATTTTTACTTAAAACAGAAAATAAAGGGCTCCCCTTAGTCTTTTTTATAATCATTATTTATCATTTTAATCTTTCTCAAGGGCTATTATCTTCCAGACTGCTTTCTGTTTCCTTGTCAAATAAGCTGTTTATGTCCCTATACTCTGAATATGAAAATCGCAGCTGTATTCTCACTATATACATGGCTTGCACCACGTGGAATACAGCATGATGAGTCTTGATTCAATTCACCTATTTAGACGACCTACGTGGAGGTTCTTCATTTTTGCTGATGGTGTCAATCAAGAGCAAAGCTATCTGGCTTCAAGCCGTTTACTTCCCTGGGAGCCCTCAGAGCAGATAATTAACTTTAGTTCATTTAATAGATCAGAAGTTTTAAGTCAACTTTTCCATAGTTTCATGGATTTGTGAGTGAACAGAACCCAAAATTCAAAGTATGTGGATTCTCCGTTAGCACACTGTCTCCCACACTGCTGACGAATGAATGTGCTGATCCCACATAAGGAAGTCCTTCCACACATCTAGGTTTTTACAGTACAAACATGTCAATGCCGTTTTCATTAACCAGTACATCCAAAAGAAAAATGAGAAGCTCTTCTTCACGGTTCCTTTGCTTCAACTCATAATTGTTTATACTTCTCTTAAGTGTACCTCAAATTATTTCTGACTGTGGCACTTGAGGTGCCACAAGATCTTGACTTGATCTTACTATGTAAAGTGAAATAGCATATATATCCAGGATCATGTCTGGTACATAGTAATTGGCAAATAAACGTTAGTTACTATTATTATTAAGTATAATCATATTGGCCTAGCTTATAATCTTCTTTTGAATTTTCTTTTTCTGGGATAGGGGAGATGGCATCATAGTTCAGACTGTGGGTTGCTCCAAACCATTACTAGAACCCATGTTGAGAAGCTTATACCTACCTGTAACTCCAGTTCCAGTGTAATCCAATGCCTCTGAATTCTGTGGTTACTTGTACACCTATACAAACACACACATGCACACACACACACACACACACACACCCTATTTTTAAAAAGTTCTTTACCAAAAACAGAAATAAAAAGCAAACAAAACAAAAAAACTAAACTAAAGCCGGGTGGTGGTGGTCCACCTCTTTAACTCCAGCACTTGGGAGGCAGGGGCCAGCCTGATCTACAGAGTGAGTTCTAGGACAGCCAGAGTTACAACATGGAAACTCTGTCTGGAAAAACAAAGAAAACCAAAAACCAAAAACAACAACAAAACATTCTTTAAGTATGGGACAGTCGTTATACCTGCTGTCTGATTAATATGAAAAGTAAGCATGACAGTGACAAAGCGTAATATTTTACATGTGGTGATGTGGGAGTGACAAGCTATTAGCCCTCTGATCAAGATCTCTATTTCTGAAATCTTCCTTTCTTTCCCACAACCCCAGAGATTTCTCAAGCTTGGTGACATCTTATCTCCTCCAGGAAGTTGCTGGTCATCTGATCCTAGTTCATTCTTTCCTCACCCTGCTGCTCCTTTCACAGTAGTTGGAGTCTGTTGGCCATTGTCCTGCTACAGCTGATGTGCGAACAGAGATATGCGGGTGGGCAAGGCTCATTAATTCTCAGATGTCACTAAATATTCAGAAAATCATAACAATCTTTGTCCTCAGAGGGACTGACAAATGAGTACACCTTAAGCCTATGGAAAATAGCTAGAGGTTGTTGGAATAGTCTTTAATATTAACTGGATCTGTGCCAATGTAAGTTCTAAGGGATATGACACTTAAACAAGTGCTGTGAAGCTGAGGGGAGCTCACTATGTTTTCTTTTTATTTTTGTGATGGCCAAACCCAGGGATATATGTCTTTAAAATATTACTATATATTCATTAAATAGAGAGGTTCCATTATGATATTTGCATACCTTCTCCATTACTTTCTTTTCTATCCATTCTTCCCCCAACCTCCTTCTTCTTTCCCTATTATTTATTCTTCTTATTCTACATTTTAGTTTCAAATACTTAATTTTATTCCTTATTTCCTTTATGAAGGAAAACATGTAATATTTCTCTTTGTAGTATTGTCTTAGATCACTTAATATGGTGGTCTCCAGTGCCATCCCTTTAATGACATAATATGCTTCTTCTTTATGACTAAGTTAATCTCTGTTATATGTTGCAGTTTCTTTATCCCTTAATTGTTAATCTACTGACTGAAATCAAGGTTGATCCCATATTATGGCTCTAGTGAATAACGCTGTAGTTTTCGGAGGAACTTCCACACTTATTTCAACAGTGGTTTTGTACCCCTACTAGCAATTTAAGGCTGTCTTCTCCACTCCCCCACCCCTATACCAGTTTTGTGGTTGCTTCATGATAGTCATTCAGAGCAGGTACATTTTTCTGATGCCAACAGATGTTGAGAATTTTTTCATGTATTTATTGACCATTTGTACTTCATCTATCAAAGGGAGTCACAAATTTTCATGTAAAAGTTCTAGGAATCCATTATGTTGTAGGATCACAGAGATACAAAATGAAGTCCTGGTACTCAGGTATTGAGTCTACTCAGCATTATAATCAGTTGTGAACATGAGTAGTGTTCTAGATGATTGTAGCTCCCAGCTTTCCATTTGATTGGTCTGAAACTAACCTGCGCAGGGATGGCTGAGGTCCTAACTTCATCTACATGAGCAAAATGAATGTTTTATGTTTTTTAAGCCACTGTATTTGGGGAAGTTTGTTACAAAGGAATAGCAAACTAAGGCACAATGTTTCTAAGTTCTGTTGATAACATATAATTCTTTCAACAACTCTAAGAGGCATTAAATATTATCCTTACTTTACACAGAACTTAAAACCTGTCTCAGAAAGAAGAATTCATGAATCTGAAGCTAAAATTCTAAGAAGTCATTTCATTAGAGTGACAGGATCATCAAGTAACTAATTTCAAGTTCAGTTAATCATTTAACTCTATTCTAATTTTTTTTTCAGGACTAGTATAACTTGAGTCTTTATTTTAATCCTATATTCACTTGCTGGAGTTTTTGGTTCTGTTTAAAGAGTGTTTACAATTACTCTTGGAGTTTTATCAGTATAAGTCTCATATATCATCGTTTGCCATTGCAACATCAGTGGCATCTGTTAATTGCAAATACTCATTCAAGTTGAGGGTTTTTTCATATTTATTCTTATAATAAATAATCTATATTACATCCTGAACATTTTGCTTACTCTGTCATAAGACTCTAGTTTCTGTCTAAATTTGTTTAACAGTTAATTCACCAACTGTGGCACAAAATACATGTTTTACTTCCCCTTTGTGGTTCAAATGTCAATTTGTTGTTTAAAGTCCATGACATGATGTTCTAGTATCACTGAGTGACACCAGTCTATCACACGGGGTCAATAGTGGCCCCTGTGCAGGGAGACAATGACACTCAGCTCCTCCAGAGCTCAGGTCAAAAGAGGGTCAAAGATTTCACTCAGGAGTGACATCTGTTCTCACTAAATTCTGATGGCACTTGGTCAGGCATATTTTTTTATTATAGCTTTTAGAGATTTCTTCAATAGAATATTAATTTTATCCAGTTTTAAAGGAAATTATGATGAGCAGAAGGAAGAAAACAGAATGTATTTATGACATTTTCAGTACCATAGTCATTTTTACTCTATGATTCAGTCACTTTTTTTCCTACATTCTCCCAGATCAACCCTCACCTCCATACCACCTCTCGATTTCATGTATCATGTCCAAATCAAATTTATACTGTCCTAATACTCATGAGTATGAGGTCATTTATGAGGGAGCACAGCCTTAAAGAAAACTGACTCTTTCTTCTCCAGAAGCCACTAACTGCCAATAGCTCCTCAGTGAGGAGTGTAGGCTCAGGAACTCCTCTCTTATCCATGGTAGAATGTTGACTAGCTTGATATCGAAAGGGTCCTGTGTAGGCAACCACAGTTGCTGTGAGTTCATGAGTACACCAGTCCTATCTTGTCTAGAAGACACTGCTTATGCCCAGTTTCCCCAAACCTCTGTCTCTTTCAATCTGTTTACTCTCTCTCCTGTGATAGTTCCTAAGCCCACGGAGGGTTGTGTGATATAGAGATCCTGTTTGTGGCAATGCCCATGTCTCATTTGGGGCTGAGCATTCCATTTATTTCTGCCACTTTGATCAGTTGTGAATTTCTATGTTATCCGTTGTCCACTACTCCATGAGGTCTGGGAGAAGTACTAAACAACGTTACTAAACAGTTTTACAATTTCGGGGGAAATTTGATACAATGTTTATTTAGCAGAATAAAAGGAGCAAATTTACTGCTGGGGCCTGGGAGCTTACCAACCAATGAATTCTTAGATTTACAATATCTGTAATGTCTCCTTCTGGGGAGAAGGTCTTAAATCCAATCAGAAAGTGGTTGCTTTGTTACCTCCATAACATTAGCACCACTGTGGCACCTATGTACATATCTTGCATGTTAATCCTTATTGTAGTTGTCAGAGTTCACAGCTGAGTGTTGACTGTTGAGCATTATCCCCTAGCAGCCCACTCAGCAACTTCTGTTACTATAAAAGCTAGCCACCAGAGAAGAAACTTCCTGATCATTATCAACTCAATTTTCCATGTCCTGTGTGGTGTCTTCACCTTCAGCAATAGGGTCACACAACAATTTCTGGTGGGTTCCTTCAGTCCCTAAATAGTTGTTTATTAAGTAGTAAGTGTATGTTTTAAAAATCATAGTGCTTAGAGGCAGAGGTTTGCTTAGTTGTAGAGCTCTTGCATGGCACACATAAGGCCCTGGGTTCCATTCCCAACACTGAAAAGTAAGCACAGGGCATAAAGATGGACACCTAGAGATCACCTGTGAAGAAAGATGTCCCTGTTTCTCTTGTTGACTTCAGGACACCTACACAGTCTAGAAACTCCATCATCTCTTTGCTTTCATCTCCAGGCTTGATAGAAAGTCTACTTGCACCGGAAAATACAGATCATTCCAAAGAGAGAAAAGACCTCATACTGTTATTTCTTTTTAGTTGATGGAGAAACTTGCATATACAAATGGTGTGCACCTTGATATTTTGATGTAAACTGTGGAATGATAAATTCAAGCTAATTAGCATACCAGTGCCCCACATGTTTAGCCTCTGTATGTATGGTATCAAAATTTAAAATTTATTTCTTCATCAATTTTTAGGAGAGCAGTAGTATTGTGTTGACTGTGACCCTCATGTTGTAAGATGTATCTTTCTAGTTTCTTACTTTTTCTAACTGATATTCTGTGTATTTTGACTGACATGCTTGATCTCTCTGACTATTACTTTTCCTTTATTTTACCAGGGAACTGAGTAGCTGAATGCTGCTGGCCCTTATTCTACTAGTGTTATATTCCCTGGGAACTGAGGCTCAGACTCAGTTTGCTTGCCTGCCCATTTCAAGAATGGTAGTAGAATCTTCCCTTCTGTCCACTGTGGAAAAACTGCTGCCCCTTCTTTTGACAGGGCTGCATTTTGTAGAGAGAGTGAAGAGTACTGCTTTATGGGTATTGGACTCCAGGAAGTAGAATCTCAAATTCTGAGAAAAAGGAAGATGGATGTTTAGGACCTCCATTAACAGATGTGCAAATTACTGCAGAACCCTGGCTCTGAGGTAACTCCTTTGTCAGGTTAATTAGATCAAGAGTCACAGGCTTGTCTTTATCTTTAGATACACCCTCTCCACCCTTTCAAGACATCTTAGGAAATCACAGCTCATTCCCTAAGCCAAGTTAACTATAGCATGAAAATAAACAAACAAACAAACAAAAACAAGAAACAGTAGAAGTGGCGAACTTCTGTTTTCACTTCCTCTCTTCTCAATCCTGCCAAATCTGTTCTCCAGCTTCCCCTCCGTAGAGGTTGATCAGCAGGAAAACAGTGGTTTCAATTTACTCAGCAAGGGAGCGCTTTTCATGTTTAAGCTTTGAAATGAAAATCTTCTTTGGTCCAGCTTCTCTCAGCCCTATTTGAAATTAGCAGGGCCTGCCAACTAAGCCTGGACTAGGGGGAAGGAAACTAGGCTTGGATAGGAGGTATGGACAAAGCAACATCTTGACAGGTAAAGCGAAGAAACCAGTGGTGAACTAGAGACTATTCTGATGTGTCTAGGATGAAAGTATTTGTTTCACAGCCTATAGACCTGAAATAAATCGCTCCTTTGGCTCTCAGAAATAGATTAAATAGAAATATGCTCACTAATCCCAATGTCAGTGCTGGGAAGACTTGAAGCTACTTTTTGTATAACAAACCTAAGGACTTCCCCTTAAAACAAAAAGGACAGGCAGGGGCAGGTATTTCCCCAAGGACAAAACAATTTGATGAAAACTATTTTAACAAAGTCTTCCCTTGGGTAGAGTGGCTGTACAGGTAAAAATGTTATGTTTCCTCTTCTCTTCTATTCAAAACTTTGATATCATTTGTATGAGTAGCTGTTAGGTACATGGTGCTCAGTAATAAATGATTCACCCAGGATGCCAATACAGACTATGTAGAGTAGATGCTCATCTGCTGTAATATCTGAGTATCTGGTTTTAGTGCCTACTTGTACCTCTTATTAACTATGTGGCATTGGATAAATTATTCATCACTTGCAAACTCAGTTTTCCCATCTGCAAAATGAAAATAGCATGGCGTAGCCTGACAGACATAAGACAATATTCTACAAACTAAGCAGTTAGCATGCTCTAGATGTGCAGTAAATGCTCCAAGTCCAGTAATTCTAAACAAAAACCCTAGAGATCAAGGTAGAAAGAAATAGCAATTTCAGCTCTCTCTCGCTCTTTCTCTCTCTTTCTCCTCTCTTTCTCCCTCTCCTCCTTTCTTCCCTCCCTCCCTCCCTCCCTCTCTCCCTATTTATTGACATAGCTCTGGACTGATGGAGGATGCAGAAAAAGGTATCCCAGAAGTTAGCTTGAGGAAGCAGATGTGATAAATTTCAAATTTGTCAGTGGGCTGATGGTAGAGTAGGCTCTTGTGAAAACAGGATGAGGCCAGTAAAGGATTTTGAGAACCTTACTGAAGAATATGCACTTGATTAAATAAATAATAGGAAGTCATTGGAGGCTTTTGAGTAAGAAAATGACACACTGTGGCATTGCCTCCCCAGGAAGCTGTGAGAAGAGTAGGCAGAATGGAGGAAGGGTCTGGGCAGGACTAACGGAGTCTTGTGATACTGGTATTAGTGACCAAACAATGTGAATGGTTTAGCTTGCAAGTATATAGCATGATTCTCATTTTGCTTTTAGGGAGAAAAAGTTCATTCTTGCCCATGAAGCCCAATGTGAATGCTAATAATCAGGCTAGGAATGACAAGGAGACAGAATGTTCTTTCCTGTCTGCTTCACACCAGGGTGTTTCTCTAGTAAATCATCCTGCAGAGGCAATCAGCACACCTGTTAAGTGAGCCTTGGCATTTAATTGGCATTATCAGCCCCTGCACAGACACAGACAATGGATGGCACTGGTATGTGAGCAGGGTACATTTGCATTTCATAGACAATTGAGAGGATGGGAATAGAATCCAGTTAATCTGTAGCATCCCCAGGGAGAACACACCTGGCTGGAACAGTGAGTTCCTGGCTCCCTGCAGTTAGAGAAGCACAGGGATGCTTTGGCAACCAGGACTTTCATAAAGCTCCAGCATGATCTAAAGGAATCAGTTAGAAGTCCTAGCTGGAGCCTGTCAGGACTGTTGAGTAGGAAACATACCAGGCTCAGCCTCAGAGGCTTAGATTCTTGCTTTGGTGACTCCACTAATTTACTGCACCCTCAAACTTGGTTATTTATCTTTTGTGTTTTACAGATTATTTTTCAGGTAGAGCTTGTAAGAAATCTAAATTTTAGTCTATTGAAGGTAATCTTGGCTCTGGTTTATCTAAACTGGGTATCAGTTATTTATGAGCATCTTTATGTTCTACATCCTGAGATCATCTAGACATACAAGTTCTTTCAGCAAGATACAATTGTTTTTAAGAACTGAAGAACAGTGTTAGGGGTTTGTTCATTTGGTAGAGAGTTGACCTAGCATACCAGAATCCTATATTGATTCTCAACATGGCATAAGCCTAAACTGGGAGAGTGGAGGCAAATCAGCCTGTTATCCTAGATATTAAAGAGGTTGAAGCTGGAGGATCAGGACTTTCAGCTCATCCTTGACCTTGGGCAGGTCTAGGCCCATCTAGAATAAAGTATAACAGAGCTTGTCTCAAAACAACAAAAGAAAGGTTAAATCTTTCTTAAGTTTAGCACTCAGGAGGTAGAGGCAGACTGATCAAGTTCAAAGTCATTGTTGCCTTCATCATAAGATCAGGAGACCAGGACTACATGAGACCCTGTCCAAAAATGATAATTGCAGAGCATAGGGGGAATGTTAGTCATATACAACTATAGAACATTGATTGAGTCATAAGCACTGCTAGGCTATGTCTTTTCCACCTAGGTAACCCTCTATCTTCCCCAAACAGCACCAATACCTAGGAAACAATGAGTTTGTGGAAGACATTTTATATTTAATTCATAACAATCAAAACTCTTCATTGTCATTTTGATTTTTATGAGTTCTATAATGTGTTCTCTTTGTTTCTCATATTGACAATTTGAATTTTCCCTGCTTTTCTTTCTAAGTTTCATTTCATCCAATTGATATTAATCAATTTTATCTATCTTTCTATAGAACAATTTTCTCTCCTTGAGGTTTATATGTAATTTTCTTGCTTTAGTTTCAATGATTTCCATGATTTCTTTACTATGCTTTAGGCTTAGGTTAATATACTTTTTTGCTAGTTTCTTATGTTAAAGGTCAGATTGCTAATTTATTTATTTTTATTTTCATATATATGCTTTTGCTATAGGTTTTTCTCTGAGCACTATTCTTGACTTATCCATTTTGGAAATTTTTATTCCATTTTTATAAAATTTTATCTTAAGCCTTTTGATCCAAGTCATATTTAACAGTGTGTTTAATCTACAAGTAGTTGGAGCTTATCCATTTCCTCTTCTGTTATTGATGCTCATTTTGATTTTATTCTGGTCAGAGAGGATATTTTGTAAAATCTCTATTGTTTTAAATTTGTTCAAATTGGATCTAGGGAGTTGGTCAAGGAATGGCAGCTTGCCTCTGATCTATATTTCTAGATCTTAGTAAGCAGGTAAGATGAGAGGAGCACCCTGAACAGACAGCCTGACTTGACTCGAGAGAGGCCTTACATCAAAAACCTAAGGTGGATAACATCAGAAGAAGACATTCTGCTTTGATCTTTGGTCCTCCACATACACATGCACATAGGTATGCATGTCTTCATGTCAATGTGCACATACTTAGAGAAACATGTACACATATTAAACATGTACAATGTTAAAGTTGTACCTATACATGAATATTCTCTACAAGCCTGAGAAGAACCTGCATTATGCTGTGTTTGGATGCAGTACTTTGTAACTGTCAGTTATATCAAGTTCAAAAGTTCAGGTCATTTCTATTCTTACTGATGATTTTGTACTCACAATCTATCAATTACAGAAAGAGTATTGATATAGCTATTTACAATAGTTTCATCTAATTCATCCTGTAGTTCTATAATGTTTTGTTTTATGTATTTTAGTGTATTGTTATTATTTGTATACAAATTGAAACTAGTGTGATCCTTTAAAAAATGTAGAAGGTATTATAATAGATGTGGGTGCAAAATGCCATAGAAGTGTGAGTTGGAGAATGGGGTTTTTAAGCCAAAACCTTAAAGCCCTAAACACCACATAGTAATGTTTCCAGTTAGATAGATATCTACTTTAAGTAGATGCAGTATCACAGACGAAAGCAGAGTTATTGAAGAAGTGTTTGTGTTGCTGGAAAATATTAGGAAGGATGGTATGTTAACAGGTTTATTGAGAGAAGTGTGAAGGTTAAGATTTTAAAAATGAATAATGAGTATAGGTTATTATAATTGGAAGCCCTCAAGTTAATACCAATAGGAGCATTGGGGATTTCGTCAATCAGGATTAATTTTTGATGGGAATCACCCAATAATACAATATTGAACACTTGCTCTAAGCAAGACCCTCTGAAGGACTAAGAGCAAAGTATGGTTTATCATTCCCCATTAGACTACTATCTGTCAAGAAACAAAAAGGTGTGAGCCACAAGCAATCTAAAGCCACCCATGCATTTGTGAATGTTTTCATTAAATCATCTATGAATCTTCAGTTAACTCTAGTACATGTAGTATTACTTATCCATAAAATGAATAAATTTTGACCCATGTTATAAAACAGGAGGTCCTTGAAAAATATTTTACTTAGATAAAGAAGTTGTATATGGTAAGGCAAAATTGCAATAATCCCACTTATATGAAATACTTAACCAAGTAAACTCACAGTGACAGAAAGTAAAGAAGAGGCTATTGGGGATGCAGGGAAGTGGAAACAAGCAGTTATTTATTTATTTATTTTATTGGAAACAGAGTTTTTATAAAGGAGAACTTTAAAACTTTAGGATATAGATAGTACTGAAGGTAACATAATATTGTTAACAATTTAATGTCACTTTTTTATACATTTATAGATAAAATGGTCACCTTGCTATATATATTTTAACACAATAAAAACAAAATAAATCATCTTGGCTTTGTGCCTCCTGTACTTGTGGTTCTTTCTTAGTGATCTGACTTCCTAATGTCTTCATTGAACGTAGCCTCAGGGGTGATATTGTTCATGTATTCTTTTCTTATAAATCCATTCTTTTTATGACTGAACGTAGTATTAGGCCTTAACCCTATTGATTTGCTGAAGGACAGACATCATTCTCAAATCTCATTTTCATCATTTAACTATTTGCTTCACATTTCTACTGGGATGTCTAAGAACAACTCATTCCAAGCAAATTTGTTTGTCATCTCACCCACCCATTCACATTCAGCTCTGTTCTCTCACCTTCCAATTTTCCCCCAAGCAATGCCTTCCTCCCACTTGCTAACTTGGGAGTTCTTTCCTAGCCAAGCTATCAGAACACCCCATTTGTTTCTGTCAAAGATTTTTTTGCATTCTTACAACACACAGTGAAGATTGTCAATATGATCGTCTTTTGTTGGCATTTGTGTGTGTATGTCTCCTTTACTTTTCAGCTTCATTGTGCCATCAAACCCTTGAAGCTGGGAATATTTCTTTGTGTATTCAAAGTACCTTGCATAATGATGTTTTCTTTAGTAAATGTTTGTGGAATAAATGAATAAAACATAAGGCAGTGGAAACACAGTATGCAGACTTATAGTTACAGAACCATGCGTGGTCATGAAGACCCAAAGATTGGCCTCTTCACTCATTTTAACATTTTGCCCAACCCATCATCAGTTCTCACAACTTCTGCTTTGTTCCTTGTCAGCCATTGTTGGGGGAAATCTTTGCATGTATACTGGTTGGCCCAAGATCAGTCAATATTCCAACCTCAGTTGTGAGTTCTGCCCATAGTTCATTGTGCTTTCTTTTTCATGATTCCTGTTACTTTGCTAATATTCCACCTAAACAATTGACAATAGTTACAAACCCAAGTAGCCCTTAAAGTTCATTTCTATATACTCTGAGGACAATATGTAGGATCTCGTTTCATTTACATGCTAAAGTATTGCAAAGATTAAAGTTTTGGATAAAAATAGAATCCCAGAGGGAAATTTTAACCTTGACCTAAGTCCTTAATTCAAATGTACCTCTTTTCTGTCCTGTGCTGAGTTCATTGCTTTTAGATCCTAGTACTGACTCTGTCCTAAGGCCTCCAGCATGGTACTAATTCAACTGGACCCCTTAAGTGGCTATGTGCTCGCCTTCCCACTCCTCCTGCTCTAAGTCTCAACAGCTGAATCTGTAAAGAATGCAGCAAGAGGGACACAACTCATATTTGTCTGTGTTTTTATTGCCTTCATATCCTAAAGCTATTTAGAGACAGAATATAATCAATATTTTAGAGTATCTCTATCCAAGTCTTGGCATTCTGGGTCATTACTGGCATCCTCTTGCTCACTTAGATGATTCTTTATAATGCAATGATGTGCAGAAATGCAGTTTTTTTGAAGGCAGAGGCAATGTCTAACTTCTTCATAAATATTATGGCAGAGTAAACTTGGATTTTAATTCAAGTAGCATGATTTTTGGCACATTATTTAATCTAACCTGAGTATGACTTTTTTCATATTTAATTGGAGACTTAAATGTTTAAACAACAGAACTATTGAGGGAAATTAATGAAATCCTCATTCCCTCTCTCTCACTTCCCCCTTGACATTGCTTGTGGAGGAATCCCCATGTGCATACCTTCATATACTGTTGGCTGTTTTGTGCAGGCATTTCCTTAGTGGCCAATCTCATGCAGGTTGGATTAGTTTCACCAGTGTAAACTGATCTCAGGGTGACTGTCTATCACTCTTGCCTTGTATTTTCTATGATACTGAAGATTAGAATGCTCTGAACATAAGTATAAGAGAAGGAACAACTGTGGACTGCCCTAGACCAATGGTAAGGGATAATTAAATAATCCCTCTACACACTTACTGAGTGAACAGGTTTGGGAAATATTTCTTGAGGATCCTTAGAAACTCTCAAAGCTCATCACTTTCTTGTTTAATCTCCTTTATTTTCACGTCATAAAGTTCATTCCTGGGATTATATTCTTAAGTCATCTGCCTGAATGTAAGCCTTTGTATCTACTTTCACAAAAGCCAATTCAAGACTCACCCCATCAAAACAGTATATATCTGGTATATCAAATATTCCTAACAAATAATTTACTTAACATATTCTCTGCTTTGTAGTAAAAAAACCAAGTAAAAGATACAGCAATATTTCCCCACTGAGACTGAACCCTTGAACACTTTTTTTTCTCTTATCTGCCCCATTTAAATTCCCTCTTATTTTAACCATGGTTACCCTGTAACCATTCAGCCAATTGACTGAATGGTGAACACCTAGACCAGAGGCAGCCAATCTAGTCCCTTAGCTGGGAAGAGGGAATCAGGTTTATTCTCTAGAATTTGGCATCAGTATAAGTCAGTGGTTCTCAACCTTCCTAATGTTGTGACCCTTTCATTCAGTTCCTAATGTTGGGGTAACCCCCGACCGTAAAATTATTTTGATTGCTCTTCATAACTGTAATTTTGCTTTTGTTATGGATTGTAATGCAAATATGTGATATGTAGATGGTCTTAGGTGGCCCCTGTGAGAGGGTTGTTTGCTCTCCAAAGGGGTTGCAACTCATAGGTTTAGAAAAACTGTTCTAGAGCCTTCTGATCTCTTAAGGGTACCTACTTTTCTGGAGTGGGATATTCTGAAGCAGTTAATGGGTCAGGATCCTCAAGAAGTTGTTCTGAACTTGAAGGCTCTTAAAGAATACAATATGTTTCTTCAAGAAGGCCAGATGATGCCTGATAATCCCATAGTGTCTCGTTCCTATGGCGCTGTGTTCCTGAAGGGAAAAATCCTTCAAAGAATTGTAAATTTTCTGAAGTGACCCTGAGTTTTCCTATAACAGGACCTGCTTGATGTTTGCTACACCTAAGGAGGTCTAGAACCTGTCTGTTGCCTCACTACTAGTGCCTCAGTATGTTCAAGCCTATCTGTGAGACTATCCAAAGGTGGAGACACAGGAATACCCCATGAACAGCTTTCCTGATCTCAGGGGATGGTTTGAGTAGAATCCCATACATAGGAGCCACCTTGGAGAGACTTCATTTGTGTTATCAGCTTCCCTTCTCCTGTCCTAATTAGCTCTTAATGAAGCTGATACTCAGAGCTCTGGGATATGCTTAGTAGACCCCAAATCAAATCCACATAAGGCCCAATCTTAGTCACTGAAGACAGGGGATGTGCCAAAGAATCTTGGTGGTACCATATATGTGATACCTCATTGCTTCATTCTCAGGTCATTCGCTAGTCATGAAATGTGGGGGAGGTGGCACTCATGAAAGCCAAAGAACAAATCAAAACATCCTGAAAACCCAGACTCATTTGAAACAAAGAACTGAGGGGCAAGCAAATAGGGAAGAAACAAGCCGGTCCTGTAAGCTTAATGCTCTTTGAAATGCAGTTAATAATTATCCAGTTGTTTCTCTCAGATCTGATAGACATGTCCCTTCCCACAAGTGGCTTCTCCATCCCCCAGAAGTGGCTTCTTCATCCTCCAGATGTGACTTCTCTATTCCTCAGATGTGACTTTTCTAGCACTCAGATATGATGCTTAACATTCTGCAAAAGTGGCTCCTCCATCTCCCAGGTAGCACTCCTCCACCCCTGTTCAGAAATGACTTCTGTATCCTTCTCTTTGATTCCTCCATCCTTCAGAAGTGACTCCTCTATATTCCAGATGCAGCTCCTTCCTTCTCTGGGGATAACTTCTGCATTCTCCAAACATGGTCTTCCTGTGCTCCAGAAGTCTCTCCCCTATCCTCTGTCATGGCAATTCCATTCTCAAAATGTGGCTTCTCTATTCCTAAACATGACTCCTTGCTCAAGGGGACACCTTCCCTTTAAAATATTGCATTTATTTATTTGTTTTTTTTGTGTGTATTGTGGAGGAATAGAACCATACATGCCACAGAATATATGGAGAGATCACAGGACAGCTTGAGTGAGTCAGTCCCCCCATACAATCTGGGTTTTGGGGATTGAACTCAGGAAGTCAGCAATAAGTGCCTTTACCTATTGAACCATTGTGCTAGTCTAACAACTCTTTTTGTGGAACAGGTAAACAAATGCTTTTCATGAGTCCTGGATAGTGGCTTCTTTTCCTGGTTGCTTGGAGCAGCCGCTAGCACTAGGGCAAAAGCTTGTGAATAGAAGTAGGAAGCTATGAGCAATGCTGAGGTGTGCTAATGTGGGCCAGTGATATCACCTGAACCTGGTAGTCATGGTTTATAAGAAGAGGTAGAGTCTGTGTTCCTGGACTTGTTTCAGTAGCCCTCAGTCCACCTAGGATTCCAATCACAGTCTAACTGAGGTCCAGTCAGATCTCTTGGCAGCCAGAGTGAAACCATTTGTGTGTAGACGAGCCCTTGGAGAACAGTGTCTGAGGACCCCTGGCTTCAAGTTAGAGAAGATTAATCAAACATTCAAGAAACATTCCCTCCATTCCTGTGCTAGGAAAGCATAAGGAGGCTGCTGGGGATTGGATCATGTCTTTGTGCTTCCAAAGGCATGTAGATGTCACATTTCATGTACCTGCTTCCTTATTTGAGGGCTTGAGGCAGGCAGGTGTGAGTATATCTTAGCAACCTGGGACCCCATCTACATCAAGCTGTACACACACACCTATCCAAAACAGCAATTTGTTACTCAGCCCCAACAGCTCCTAGTAGCACCCTAGTAACCCATAATAAAACCCTAGTAACGTCTCCTTTGTGGCTAATCATATCCTGAAATACAAACTGGAACTAGAGTCAGCCTGCTGATCCAGTCTGGACTAGTTTTAGATGCATGCCTCACAAGATGACCTTTGTCCTCTGAGTGAACTTTTAGATAACCGCCCTACTTGGAATCTCATGACCATGGATGATCGTACATACATGTAATTAAAATTAGATTCATTATGGAAGAGTCATGAATGGTGAGTGACTAAAGGCTTATGATAACCCAAGCTGACTCACTCACCACGAGTGTATCACAGTAGAAAAGTCACTCAAGCCCTATCTCTAGCAGCCAGCACTTCTCTCCCAGAAAAGTAAGACCTGGAAAGTGACCTAGAGCTCGTGGGACAATCTTGCTCAGGGCTGCTGCTATCTTGCGTCTTATATATTCTGTACTTTCACTTTGCTTCTGAATAAAATCACTTGCCTCTTGATTTGTGTGTGTGTGCTTTTTCAACTCTTTGAACAAGATGCCAAGAACCTGGAAACGCCCAGTCCCGACAGACTACTAGCAATAGTCTTTGCAGATGTATCAGAATCTGTTCACTACAGAAAGCTCTAATCTAGTAACCAGTCTTACTAAGAAGAGGGACCGGTTTCAAGAGCTACCATGTGAAGAGAAGGAAGAGACTGGGATGGTGTGACCACAGTTTGAGAGGTGCTGGTAGCCACCAAACTGAAAGAAGACTTCCTAGGGCATCTAAGTACTGCAGCCTTGTCAACATCTCAATTTAGACTCCTGCTTCCGGCAATAAATGTCAATCTGAGGTCTGGTAATATAAGCCTATAGTTCCAGTAACTTGTGAAACTGAGGCAGGAGGTTTGAGCAACATAGTCAGACCTAAAAAACTAAAAGTAAGAAACCATAAAAACTTCTTTTAGTTTTCTGTTTTGAGCCATCCAGTCTGTAGTAATTTGGAATTCCAATAATTTTCAGTATGACCCACACTTATCCTTGGGCACTTGGAGGCCAAAACGGATCAGAGGCCATCTTTTTGACCGACAGGACCCCAACTCTGCATCAAATGAAATGGCAGTTCTGAATCCTGGACTGAGGAGTGAGGTAGTCAACTTGGCATTTCTCCCGGTACCAGGCCTGCCTGCAGGACCCCATGCACCATTCTTTATGTAGCACCCATGCAGCACTATTGTGTAGGATTCCTACACAATACCCCCTGTGTGGTGCAATGTGTGCAGCACCCATGTGTGATCTTACCCTCTCCACCTCTTTACTTCTAGAACGGTCAGGATGGATCTACTTCTCTAAGGATCCTTCCTAGGGTCGCTTCTCTTAGCTCCTTTTTTTCTGTCAGTCTTGGCTCACCAAGCAAAATGGAAGTCTTTCAGGGATATACAACACAGTAGGGACCCTGACCTGAGAATTAGAAGTGTAAATTGAAGTTTCCAGAGAGGAAAATAAACTGTCATACTTGTGCAGAGTCCAGAAAGGTGACTGACTGATTAGAAACTTCTGTGGCTGTGGAGAATTGGCTTGTTGCGGATTTGGAACCAAATTATGTTTCATGTTGTGCTATTTTTAGCTCTCTTAGCTATTAATTGCTCATCTCTGGGTTTGTCCTAACTAAGACCATTATGTAAATCCTTTTGGAATGTACTAATAGTCCACCAAGTTCCACCAACCGAAAGGAAGAATATCTTCAGATAACCTATTCAGATTATTCCATAAATTTCCTTGCTCTTCTGTAACCTGCCTTCCTGCTGTTTTGACTAATGTATTTGAAATGTGTCTTACTTTATGAACTTCCTTTGTTCTGTAACTATGAAAACATAAGAAACTGTTACCACGTTGGAACTCGGTATTTGGAGTAATCTGAACCCATGTTCCTGGGGTATGGTGACTTAGACTCATATTTGAGGTAGCAGCTGTTTTTCTTTGTTTGTTTTTTGGTTTTGTTTTGTTTTTCAATGGGAAGATGGCTAATGAGGAGCAATGGGATGGGTGCCCCAGTCCAGGGGGCAGAGATGGGGCTTATGAACACACCAGAGTTGGGAATGGGGCCAGGGCCATTCAGACACTGTATATTGTTCCCAGTGAAGCATTTCCTCCTGTCCCTCCTCCTCCTCCTCATCCTCCTCCTCCCCATTCTCCTCCTCATCCTCCTCCTCCTCTTCCTCCTTCTCCACCACCACCAGGGGTGGAATTCAGGGCCCCAAGCATGCTTGGCAAGTCCTTTATCACTGAATTATGTTTGCTTAGGAAAAGAAAAATTCTAGAGCAGTGGTTCTCAACCTTCTTAATACTGCAGTCCTTTAATACAATTCCTCATGTTGTGGTGACCCTCAACAATAAAATTATTTTTGTTGCTACTTCATAACTGTAATTTTGCTACTGTTATGAATCATGATGTAAATATCAGTTATGCAGCTGGTCTTAGGTGACCCCTATAAAAGGGTCATCCAACCTGAGAGGGATTGTGACATACAAGTTGAGAACTGCCGGTATAACTTAATCTTTTGCTTACCTTATTAGCTGGGTAAAATGTTGATTTTTTTAAAGACAATAAAAGAGAGCAGAGAGAAGATAGAACAGAGCTCAATAAAACAGCAATTGAGAAGGTAGATATGATTTCTTAGAGTTCTCTTATATATACTTCTAATACAGTTCCAGAGAAACATACACTCTCCTTTAATTCTTTGAGATGTATTATTGTCCTTCCAATGATCTCTGGAACTTGAGGTGATCTCAGAAATATTCTTTCCCAAAGAGTGTGATGCCTTCTAAAACAAGACACTCAACATGAGGGTTAGTTTCTTTTGCATCAGATGGGGAGATACTTGAAGGCAGACTGGGTTCTGTTCAGTGTTGTTTCTTCCATGTCTTATTCATGGTCCATATATGGAGGATTTACAACACATTGTTGATGAAAATTTGGTTAAGAAGAAAAACTCCAGGCTCAGCAGGTAAAGGCACATGCTGCATAAGACTAATGAATTGAGTTTGATTTCTAGGACTGGGATAAAGGTAGAAGCAAACAACTGACTGCATCTGAGCTATAACCCCCCTCTTTGTGTGTGTGTGTATGAGAGAGAGAGAGACAGAGAGAGAGAGAGAGAGAGAGAGAGAGAGAGAGGAGAGAGAGGGAGAGAGGGAGAGAGGGAGAGAAGAGGAGAGAGTCTGTCTCCTCTCCACTTGTAAAACAGAATAACTCTCTTCTTCATGTTCATCTTTTCTTCCTCTTCCTTTTCTTTTTCTTTTCCTTCTCCTCCTTCTTCCTCCTCCTCCTGCTCCTCCTCCTCTCAAGTTTCCTCAGCAGTCCTAAACACCATATTACAGACCAAATATATGCCTGCTGAGGCTCTAACACTTTTATGCTTCAGTTCCAGCCTTTTCCATTCCCATCTGCTTTACATACTGACTCAAGTTGTCCACTGTACAGTACTCTGGCTTCTGCTCTGCTCTGATCCACTACTATTGTTAAAGAAAGCCACACAGATGATAGTTTTATTCCTTGACAAATTGATTCTCTTTCATCTCATCTGGACAGTGCCAATAGTTTAGCAATCCATTCTTATGTCTAAAGGGATTTGACATATTTCAAAATCAATATTTTTGTCTTCTGTTTCTTTACTTAATCACTTAACCATCCTCCCTGAAAATGAAAGTTGATGAGGTACAGACAGGATTCTCTTGAAAACTACATAGTTTTCCAAGTTTCCATGTAGCTTCTTCCATTTTTATTTCTCCACTGCTTTCTTAAACCAGTGTTTACATTTTGACTTCAGTTTCACTTCCTTTATCAGATGCATTTCATCTCTTTCCTTGTCTTTGCTATTAGAGTTTTGAAACATCTTTTATGTACTCTGCCTTTGGTGGCACTATGCCTTTGGAACCTTTGGAATGTTCGCTCTCTACCAAACAGGATGCTTAGAGACTTACAAATGTCTTTGTGGGTATAGACTCTGATAGTTTAAATTCTTCATCTTTCTCATATATATCTAATTCTACTGATGACATCTATCATTTGGATTCTGTGGAACTTTTTTCTTTGTGTTACCCTACTACTCCATATGTTTTTCCCCTTTACATGAAAACTTTCTCTGAGCTTAAGCTATCTTTGTTGTCTTTTAAGATTGTTTCCTTTCCCATATGGCTATGAAGTAAATACCTTTCCTAACCCTAATCCAAGGGTTAGATTCCCATACATTTTGTCCCCAAATTTCTAAGTATATGCTGGGCAACTTCCTTGGTTAGTCCTTGGTGTATAGGTTAACTGTCAAATACTAAGCTTTTCTACATCTATCAAGCAGATTGAATCATTTTTTAACTTGTTTAGTGGAAAAGTGCTACAGAAGAGAAAATAAAAATATGATTCTGAGATTTGTCTAGCCTATTTAACATGCTGGTGATAATTAACAAATACAGGAAAAAAATAAAAACTAGAAACTGTGGATTGCATTCTCATTCCCAAGACAATTTGGTAACAGAAAAGGAGTTATTTATTGCGTTTCCACTATATGCCTAGAATTTAAATAAGCATTTCCTATAAATTACTGAATTTACTTTGTTTTTTTTTAATCTGGTGAAGAAACCACAGCTTCAAGATGTTAGGTGTGCTTTCAATATTAAATATCTAAGTACAAGACTTGCTCCTAAATCTATGCAAGTTTAAAACCTATGTATGAGGTACAAACATAATATAAAAAAACCAAGAATGCATATAGGCTTGAAAAATCAAAGCTAACACTATTGACCAGCTAAATCTTTATTATGACTGAAATGAAGGTTGTCGTTGTTATTTTTTTAATCTTTAGGATTTGAACTTTTGCCAGTCACACACCCTAGTCCTTCAATCTGGGATTCTCTTCTCTCATATATTATCAAGACAGAGACTTTGTTTTATTATAGGCTCACTTCCTCAAGTAAAACTCAGATGTTCCTTATTTGTATTAAAAGTAGACCTCAACATCTCTGGAAACAATAAGTCTGTTCTTCCTGTGTTTTTCTTAATAGTTTTTTTTTTTTAATTCTGTCTTTTTTTCCCCCTTACCCCTCTTCTGTTTCCTGCCCCATTCATCACACTGTCTTGAGTTTATTTTTATGTTTTTGGTTTTTCAAGACAGGGTTTCTCTGTTGTGACTCTGACTGTCCTAGAACTCACTCTGTAGACCAGGATGGCCTCAAACTCACAAAGATCCGCCTGCCTCTGCCTCCTGAATACTGGGATTAAAGGCATGTTCCACATTGCCCAGCCATCTTGAGTTTCTAAACTTGCTATTGACAATATAAACTTAGTAATTATTTTCTATGAATAGGACTGGTCAATACATTACATGCTAATAATATATACACACCCTTATATGCCAGCCAAAACCCTTACAGAACTTTCAGATTGTCCCCTTAGGGTCAAAATTATTCTGGGAGAATCAATGGTATCTATTAGTATCTATCTACATCTACACTTAAACCCACATTTATATGCCAAAAATGCATCTGAGTTTCCTGAACATCATTTCTCATTTAGTATCTGGTGTGCACTAGCATACACAAATGCAAGAAGCAACAAGAAAGGAGGAAGGGAAAGGATTTTTGTGGATAAGTGACTTATCCTTCTGTAAGATCTTCTACATTAACTTCTGTCAAAGTAAGAAGTTTCTCCACTGCAGGTTGGAAATGGCATTAATCTACACCTATAAATGTGAGTATTGAGAAGGCAGTATGACAACATGCCCCAAAACAATGTCTTTTGGGTATAGCATAGCACACTCTCATGAGTGCCTCCTTAATGCATTTCTTCATCTTTCCAAATCCCTTCTGAGTAAAGACCCCACTTTTCATGAAGTGCATGGAAAAGGCACTGTGTTGACAGTTTATACCTCTCAGATTGTGACTCCTGCAGTAGAGAGAGATAACTATGGCACTTAAACTTGGAGGTGAACTGATCAGTCCTTTCTATCTTGGTGACTGATGGTTACGAACAATTTAGGAGCATGTTTACATCATTGAGTAGCTGGGCAGCAGACAATTTATCCCCTTTGAGGTGATGGAAACTCCTAACTTCAGTTTTCTCTGTAGAGAGTAACAGGGTAGTGAGTGCCAATAAGGGTGCCACCTTGAAGCAGATCCTTAAAGCCAATCTTGCTCTTGACCCAACTTCAAACGTCAGACGAATTGGAGTAAGTTACTAACCTGCAAAGTCTTCAGCAGGGATGGTGTTGTGTGGCAGTGGCAGTAGCATTGCAGTTATCTGTCCTTTTGTTTTAGAGCTGAGGTTTATATGATTTTTAAGTACAATGATGAAAAATGATAATAAACACAAAACATCTAAATGCTACGAACAAGAAACCCAGAATGGTCTCCTTGGACAAGTTGTAGCAAATAGCTCAGTGGTACATGTGCCACACATCTTATAAGATGATGCAGAAGAAGGGAGAGAGACAGAGACAGAGACACAGAAATAGAGAGAGATTTTAGAATATACTTTTTTCATATGATTTAACACATCAATTCTCCACAAACTTCAATGAGCAAAACTACGAAAAAACAAAAAACAAAAAAAACAAACCCACAACTAGATTGTATGCAGTCTTGGCAACTACTTCCCTGCTAAAACTATATCATTATAAGAGAACATGCATCTTTTGTAGCTGGAATTTGTTAGGGGGGCATTTTCCAAGGCTCTTTATGTGCCATTTTATAGCAAGTGAATTATAATAGTTTCAAATGTTTTTTTTTTTATTTCTATTGAAAAGGGTTATAATATGGATTAAGTAGAATAGTAAATTCAAAGTGCTAGAGTACTGAATGGTACATAGTAAATACTGTAATTAATATTTTTTGGCAGATATCCTAAGAAATAGCCCTTTGCCTTTAGTAAAATGATTTCATTGTCATTGAGAGACTCCAGAAGAACCTCTTGTATGTTGACTTTCAATTTGGTCCATTTTGTTCCTCTGCTATTTATTTAATGCTTACCGCATCTGTAGAGTTTATTTCTCAGGAAGGACTGTGGCTGTTTTTTCCTTCTTTGATGTATTATGGAAGCCACTAAACAGTGAATAGATGTTAATAAGGATTATTCTACTTTTTGTTAGTAATCATTGTTCCTAAAATGACAAGACCGATAAATTCTAAGATGGCAATGAGCTAATCCTAGCAGTTTATCAATGGCTTCCATAACTGTAGCTACTTATGACTGCTATAAAATTGTTATAGAAAAATTTATTGCCTAAGTTTTCTAGACTGAAAATCTGAAATCAAAATGTCAACAGAGTTGGTTTCTTCTACAGATTCCTAGGGAGATAAGTATCTGCATCTCTCTCTTAGCTTCTGCTGGCTCATGGCAATACTTGGTGTTTTTGCCTGGTAGTACCATCATTCCAGAATCTATCTTTGTCTCTTCCTGACATTTTTCACTGTGTATGTACATCCATTTTTTTTTCTTGTAAGGGCACCAGACACTGGCCTATGTCTCACTGTAATCCAGTGTGACTTCTAATTAATTTGATTGCATCTAAAAAAATCTAAAATCTAAATAGCATCATATTACAGATGGTAGGATTTAGACTTCATCGTATCTCTTTGACATGTATCATTCAATCCACAGCATTAACTAAGTTAATTTTCAAGAGGATTACAATAATGTAACAGAAGGAAGAACTTTCATACTCTTTGTCTACCAAGTATTGAATTGGGTATTTTATATAATAACTATAATATAATAATTAATATCCTATAATATAATATAATATGTATTATAATATATATAATACAGTATATATATATATATATATATATATATATATATATATATATATATCTTAATAAAATTTCTTTTCTGTGAAGTAAGCTGTTTCTATCATCATCTCCATCATCATCACCACCGTTATCCCATTGCATTCATTGGAGATAGCTATCTATTGGTAGAAAAAGGTTTAGCAGTTTTCTCCAGAAGAACTAAGCTGGCTGAGTTGGGCTTGAATATCAATTCAAATCCATAGCAAGTCATCTCATCCAGGCCAGAACTTACTCTGAAGCCAGTGACAACACAGGCCCTCTTTCCATGCCCAGTCCAGATAGTGCTTGCATTTCTTCTTCTTGTTCCTATATGAAACTTTCTGTATCTATAGATGTGTTTGCCTGCTGCTCTTCTCTTCTTTCAGTTCATCTAGCTGCAGCCAAAGAAGAGAAAGCTGAAATTTCTATTACATCTGAGCTCTTGTTCAAGCCAAAGTTTCAATGAAAGCTTCTTCTCTCAGAATCTGTGGCTCATATGCTATATATTTGCAGAACAGCCGGAGACCTCCCTGCCCTGCCAGTTTGGCCTCAATGTTTTGCACAGTATTTTGTGATGAATTTATGTTATTATTTCTCACCTAGAGGTAAATCAGAAACGACTGTTGGGCAGAAGAAGCCAACTGCACTTTTTTTTTTGTTCTTTATTTGTTGATTTACCAATTATAACAATTACCTGCTACAACAAGTAAAAAGAAAAAGAAAATACAAAGACACCTAAAGGCATAGTTAATGATCCTTTCCTCAGGGCTGACTCCATATGCATAATCCTGAGGTTGCATTTTTAGTAACTTCAATTCACCCTTCTGCTTTCTCTTTCTTCTTACACACTTAATTAAGCATCAAACAATGTAGATGTTTAGACTTCTTAGTAACCAAGGAGATTCATATTATGCATATATGTTGAAAAATTCTATTTTACATTTGTTAATATATATATAATAAATATAGAAATAGTCATAATAATCTTTGAGGTTTTCTCTAGTGCATGTACTCACTTGTTATAATCCAGTTAATGGACTAAAAATGCTCCAGATGGCATCCTCTCAAATGCTCACTTTTGCTTGTCTTTACATCTGCATATACAACATGGTCCTTGTTGCCACTCTGTTTCATGGTCTGTTGAAGTTTAAGCTGTCTAACATGGGAAGCTACACCACAGTATCTTTACATGCATGTGCTTTAGTCACACTTTGTGAAAATAGCATTATTCTTTCAGCTCAGCTTCTAAAATCTTGTAGCTCCTTGAGAAGCCTCTCCCTCTTTCTTTACTGCACCCACTGACATCCTTCCTCAAACCCTTTTTTGTTCTCTTCAAAACACATTTAAATTTAACCCCTTAGACCTCATTAGTTATCTTCACCCATTGGTAGAATGTAACTGAATGGATTTTACTATATTTACATAATAAGATATAGAAGAAACATGTAAAAAGAAATCTGAGAAATAACAGTTAACTTGCTATAATTTCTCTTAAACACTGATAAGAGAAAAGTTAAATATAGGGATTATACTTATACAGGTAGATACATATATGTAGTTGTAATATGATGTTGCTTCACTAAAGACAATAATGAACTCCAAAACTAATTGTAAATTAATAGGGATCTGTACATTTGAAAATTGTTATAGAAACATGGACAAGTGCAAATGAAAAGACAATATCTAGTTATTGTGGTTTAGGGACAGGAGTTGGACAAATAAGAGGGAAGAAACACAGAAGAAGTGAAAAGTAGAAACAGAAGAAAGGAATAATTATAACATTTAAAAGAGTATTTCCAACTTGTACAAATCACAAGCTCCTCTATAAAAATGTGACAAAATGTATAAAACACTCTTGTGTATGCATGTGTGCATATGCATATATTTGCACATGCATTAGTTTATAGCAATATCCAGTCAATTGCCACAATTTATATTAAGTATTGTGATTACTATCTTGACAAAATCTGAAATTGTCTTATTTAGAGTTTCTATTGCTCTGATGAATGACTATGACCAAAAGCAACTTGAAAAGGAGAGGGTTTGTTTTAGTTACTCTTTCATATCACAGTTCATCAAAGGCAGTCAGGGTAGAAACCCAACAAGGCAGGAACCTAGAGGCAGGAGCTAATACAGAGGCCATAAAAAAACTACTGCTTACAGGCTTGTTCTCCATGGAGAACAATCTGGAGTAGCTTGATTCAAGCTGGTAAAAAGGAACCTCAGTTGATAAACTACCCCCATTAGATTTACCACATGTGTTTGGAACATTATCTTAATTAGTTACTTATGTGGAAGGGCCCAGGATACTGTGGGTATTGCCAATCCTGTACTGTGGAAAACAAACAAATAAATGAACAAACAAAAATCAAGCTGAGTAAGCCATGCAAAACAAGTAAGTAGCATTCCTCAGTGGTCTCTGCTTCAGTTGCTGCCTCTAGGTTCCTGCCCTGCTTGAGTTTCTGCCTTGGCTTCCCTCAGTGATGGGCTGTGACTTGGAAAGGTAGGCTGAGATAAACCTTTTCCTACCCAAGTCACTTTTAGTCATGATGTTTATCACAACAATTAGATGTTGGCCTGGAATCCAGGATGGTGCAGTTCCACCCTTAAATCCACCAAACTCAACACAAAGAAAATCCGGTGTTTCAGTTTGAAGCAACAAGCCAGACTAAATATCTGCTCAAGAAATCAGGCAAAAGGACTTCCTCTTTCTTAAGATGGGAAATACTTGGATTCTACTTTTCCATTAAAGTCTTCAATGGTTAGATAAAGCCTGTTCATATTAAAAGGAAACTCTGTTTTACTCACTATACTTATTGAAATGCCATTCTCATCAGAAAATATTTATATATATATATATACCTAGAAAGATTTTTGATTAAATATCAACTACTATGGCTCAGTTAAGTTGACATATGTAATTATATCAACATTTTTTTATTGTTTTGGATAAATTAAATCATCATTTTTTCATTGTGTTGTGCATTTATTGTGGTCTTCCCGACTCTGGCTATATATACATATATGTGTGGTCCTTGATTTTCTTGATTTTTTCTATTTTCTCTATTTCCTTTTTTAGTTTATATATTCACTTCAAAATATTCTATCCCTTTTCCATTATTTGAAACATCACCTTTGTTGTATATACTTTAAAAAAATAAATGCTGATATCGATTTTGAGGTTTGTTCATTCTCTCTGTCTGTATGTCTTATACCATTCATTTTCTAGGTGCCTCTGGTTTGCAGTCTGTTTTAGTTTTTGACAGCTGCTGAATGTTGTGATGTGGAAACTTGTTTGTCTATGCTGTGCACAAGCCCTTCGAGTTGAGATTCATTTGCTGATTTTAGCTGGGTTTGTGGTCAGCTGGTGTGTTGACTGGAAGCTGGACATTCTAGGATGGTGACACATTTCTCACAAGGAGTACATGTGTTTATACAGTGCTTTGGCAACACCTGTGGTATATACATGAGGCTGGTGTTGTTTCTAGGAGACACTATACCAGTGATTAGATGATATATAACAGGGAGAGGGATAAGAGAAACCATTATATTAGCCATTCAAGAGCTTCAAGCTTGGGAATGCCCAGATCTGTTCTTTGCAATTTAAAAAGCAGCCAGTTCCGTGCTATTTTAGGTAACTGATTTTCATGACCATTAGTGAGACTCCAGAGAACAGGAAGTAATGCCCTGGGTCCTGTTTATCTGTGTCTGAAATGCCCATCTTCTCATTGATTCATCCTTTCAGTAAACTATAGCCACTGTACCTGAATATGCCAATTATTGCATTAGGTGCTAAAAATATAACCATGGGTAAGTTCTAATCATCTTAGCTCTTTCAGTGTTTTCAGGCCCAAAGTATCTTGTTTTGCAAACTCTGATCTCACTGTACTCCCTTTTGGCTCTGCTTCCTATAGCTGGGGGCCATCTAGAGAGATAGAGGAGAGAAAGAAAGAGAGATTACAAACTTAAGAGGTCCTAGTTTACTATCCAGATAGAGACTTTACAATTCACTAGGCAATACTCAGCCAGCAACAGAGAAGCCTCTTCCTGCAGCAAATGGGAACAAATACAGAGACCCACAGCCATACATAACAGAGAATATGACCTTGGAACACAGCTCCAAATATTATGTCTCCATTAAATCCCTCCACTCAAAGCTCAGAGAACCCTATAGAAGAGAATGCAGAAAGAGTCAGAGGGGACAGAAGACACTAGGAGAACAAGGCCCTCTGAATCCTGAGCACAGCTCATATGAACTCACAGAGACTGAAGCAGCAAGAACAGGACTGACACCAGCCTGTACCATGTCCTCTGCATGTATATTAGAGCTTTTGGTTTAATATTTTTATGAGATTCTTGAATATGTAAGTAAGTGGGTCTTTTATTTTTGTGCCTTCTCTTGGGCTCTTTTCCTCATGTTGGTTTGCCTTGTCCAACTTCAATGTGATAGTTTTGTTTTTTGTTTTATTATATTTTATGTTGCCATGTTTAGTTATTATCTCTTAGAAGCCTCTCCTTTTCTGATGAGAAACAGAAAGGGATGGATCCAAGGGAAGGTAAGGAGGAACTGGGAGGAGTAGTAGGAGGGAAAACTGTAATCAAGATATATTTTATGGGAAAATAATCTATTTTTAATAAAAGGAAAAATTCAAAAATAAACAAACAGACCAACGAACACCCCTCCCCTCCCCCAAAAAACCAATTCACTAAGCAAGAGGGGACCCTGGAGAAGCCCATAGTGCCCCTAAGTAGAGAGAGAAGTTTCTCTAAACCATATGTTATGCTAAATCCTCACTGTCTGTCTGGATTTGAAATCACCTAGAAGATACACTTCTTGTTTCTGAAGATGTTTCTACAGAAATTGACTTGAGGAAAGAGTTGTGTTCTAGCTATAGCTGGCATCATTCCAGGCCCAGGGTTCCCAGGACAAACAAAAAGGGGAGAGGAGAAAGCAAACTGACCAGCAGAAATGCATTTCTCTCTGCTTCCTGACTTTGATGCAGTATGACTACTTAGCTCACGTTCTTGCCATGCTTTCCACCATGACAGACTGTACCCACCAACTCAGAGAGAAAAATAAACCTTTCTTTTTGTACATTTCATTCCTAAGTTATTTTGTTATAGCAAATGGAAAAATAACTAATGCTGCATCTACCATGGTTAAGGATGGTATCGCATCAGAAAAGAAAAGTCATCTTTGAATCTGAGGCAAACTCAGAATATTACCAAAACCACAATTTCTTCATTTGGCTCCCTCAAACTTCAGGGTCTCAGGAAGTTTACATATCTTCTTGATGATTCCTAAAATACTCTATTAATTCCTGAACTGACACTATCTTCTGCCTCTGGCCTTAGGTGTAGCTCAGGTGCTGGACCCCAACACTCTCACTGCAGCTCTGGAGCCCTATATGGTTGGGAAGAAGCTATGCTACTGACATTGAGCTTTCTTCCTTGCTCCTCCATACAAAAGCACGACACTATTTTCTTTTACATGGATTGTAAAATGTATTTGAGGCTAGAGAAACAACTCAAGACTGTTCTGATTCAGAAAATATTCAAAAAGAATGCACTTTGTTGTACCCTAAGTATGTCTTTATTATTAGATTGCCATATGCTGGTGTCACAGTATTTTACATGTAATTTTGCATTTTTGACCATTTTTGACAGTTAAACCTGTGGTAATACAGATGGATAAAGACCCAGAGGAGAACCTTGCTCAGATTTAGAGACTCTGCTTTTAAGTCATACCTGTGTTATTCTAAGCTTGATTTTAAGTCCCAGAACTTTCATCCTGTTCTTATATGATTCATCTGGTTTCCAGTCCCAGAGGGTTTCTAGTACCTGGTCTGTTTGAGGATCCCAAGTCAGCACCAGATTCCTTCTCTTTTCCTCCTTTATATTGTCCTTATCTAATGTTGTCCTTCTCATGGTTGAATTATGAAGGGGGAAGTCTGTCCCTTCCCATCTGATATCCTGTTTAAAAGCTGGTTGTCTAGCAATTATGAAGAGTTAATCTGTCAGATAATTGTAAAGCTATGACATGGATATTGAAAGGGACTTAGGATGCATGCATACTGTCTCAACTTTACAGGCTGTCATTCCACCAACATGCACATGATTGGCTTTATATTTGTACTTTCCAACAATAACTCTATTGTGCTTTTTAAGGTGTGTCCTAAGAGTATATGTATCCACTGAGTTTTCTTGCAGGAAGTAAATGCACAGAGTATACTCTCAGGGAGGGATAATTTTCCACACTTAGAACAAGTTTAATATTTTCACCTACACCTCCATATGCTGCTCCCCTTGTCCCTCTAACTTCTGGGGCTTTCCATGAATTAAAGCACAGTTAGTTTCAATATCCCTAAAGAGCAATGCTTTTGTATGTAAATAGGGAACCTAATCATTCACAAATCAAGTTAGGGGCAGTAGTCACCCTGTACAACTTTAATTTGCAAGTAAACTTGATGTCCCCATCAGGTGAATGACAGCTGGGACAGTTTCTGGCCTATGAGCTGTTCTTCTACCTTGGGTAGTGCAAGAGGGGTCATTCATACATTTCATCACTCACACATTTTTCAACTTTTGTTCATACTCTAAAGTCACCCAGAAAATCCCAAGAACAGTATTTGGCTTTTTTCCACTTTCCTCCTGGGAATTCCAGCTTGCCACATGTCTTGGCACATTTGCTTTTAAGTATTCCAACCTCCTTTGTCTGCGTTTTCTTACTGATACATTGACCATAAGAAAATGAAAGTAAGATTTCTGCCTCATTCTCCTTCTCATCCAGTTTTCTTGCCAAATCAGAGGCTACCACAGAGGTTACTTTCAAAATGTCTATTTCCTGTTGTAGTTCCTCCTTGGTGTTGGCAAATTTCTTCTGGGAGATAGCTCAGCCTCAATTGCATGTCTTACCATGCATGACAGGATCTGTGTAGCTGTCACTACAGCTATAAGGCACATCATCCCATACCATATAGAGGAACATGGCCCCATCGGGAGTCCCCTCACGGACACCTCATCCCTAGTCATCTTTGATCCTTATTCGTATGCCAAGTGTCATGTGATTTTTCCTGGAAAGGAATTAAACTAAAATTAAGTGTGCATATTCAAGATAATCATATATAAACAATTATGATCTTTATTCATATGACCTCAAACTAGAATCAACCCACATAACAGTCACTAAAGCCATAAATGGAAGATTCTGATTTATACATACTGTAAAGCAATGGATATAAAAGCTTCAGAGCATGCAACAATAAATAATGCATCAAAAAAGGATGGATTTCAAAGACATTGCCTACTATTAGAGGAGAAGACAGGCCAATATGGTGGACTACATATGTTCAAGAGTGACTCAAAATAAGCTACAGTGATTAAATTGAGAATAATGGGGCTGGGAGACTAGTGCATCCTTAAGTTGTCATTCACTGGGCCATGCACTTTACATATTGCATGCTAGTTTTGTCTATGCCTACAAATTTGTAAAAGAACAATAGAAGGTAAAACTGCATCCATATATAGAAAGATAAACTCACAAAATATCCAGGTCGTTATCATTATATACTTGAGTAGCAAACTTAATTTTGAGCCATAGGCAATAAAAATCCATAAGAATTTCTTGTTCACATTTTTTAAAACAGAAATTTAAAATCATCAAGATAAGTATTTTTAAGACAGTATTTTTCTACCAAAAATTTCTTTTAATTTTAACAAAAACCTTGAATTATATAATGGAAGAAAATCATTAGTAGAAATTCAATAAACATGTTAGGATAGTTTAGTATTTTTTCCCACCAATTTTTCTTAAAGCTGTCATTTGTGGTGAAATATAATGATGCTGCTTCCATAGAGAAGCACCTTACTAGAGATACAAAATGAATCTAGTTCTCAACATCCAGAGGCAAAGCCTGGCCCACCGTTTTCCACTGTGTTCACATACATTCACCAAGAGACCTTGTTAGGAGGGTGCCTCTGATTTAGAAGGTCAAGGTGGACTGAATCCCTTCTATAAGTAGGAATGCTGCTGCTACTGGACTATACTTCAAGTGACAAGTCTTAAACCATTCAGCAAGGCTGACTCATTGTGTTGCTTGCATTGGGATTGTTTGTCGAAAACAAAAAAACTGGTTTCTGGTTTTCCTTTCCATAGGAGGAAGGAAGCAGGATACTGTTACATTAAAAACAATAACAACAACAACAACATAACAACAACAAAAAAACAAAAAAAGCAACACCCTGCCCCCATGTAACTCAAAGGATTGTGGGTATATACTAAAGGTTTCTGACTATCAACCTATAGAAATTGTCTTATGGCATGCCTCTTAGACTACACTTCCATTGGATAGTTTTGACAACCAGTTTCATGTATGAGAAGAAAAAGAGATGGGGAGAAAAAGGGAGAGAGGGTACTTTTAACCTGTTGTAGATAGACATCAGTCACTTATTAGATATGCAATTTGACTCAGCTTTTTTATATCCTCATGCATACCCTGTGAGGTGAGAGGTACTGTATTTTAGAAATGAAATTGACGTATACCACTGAGTACCGACCTTGGCTTCAGCCCTGTACTGTACTTTAAAAGCAGAGAACTGTGAATCAGGTTGCATAGCAGCCATCTCCACTTCGTAGCTGACAGAAAACAGCCTTGGAGACATTCACATACTTCAGTCTATCAGGTTTCTCCAGATCTAGCATCATCCACTGTACCAAGGGTCTCCCTAAATGAGGTCACATAAGGAAGCAGTAAGACCAGGAGTCTACTGGGACCCCATGGTACATTGTGCCAGGCTGCTAGACCATGCCAGTTTTTTGGTCAATTTTTACTTTTATTCTAGCAATTTTGTCAGCTGCTCATCTTATTTTCCATTAGTTTTACTATCATTACTCTATCTTTCAATTAATTTGCTTTGGGGAGTGCTGATGAAAAGGGATGTATACTGTAATTGTTAGCACATGTACAATATTGCATAAGCTTACGGATGGTATGCAAAGCTCATAGGCTGACTTGATTCCCCAAACCACATATTCCATGTTGAGGAGAAGACTAAATAAAAAAGTTATTGATTTGTCTGGGACTCATGTTCCAACCTTCTTATCCCAAATCTGTGAACACTCATTTTAGGCCAGTCTTCAAAGAGGTGAGAGAGAAGAATTAGAGTTTTCCTTTGCAAGTGTTTTGGTCCTCATCTCACTACCAGCTGCATGAGGTCATTTGTATTCTGTCTATGAACCACAAATTCTAATATTGAAGAGAGGAATTAAAACAGGCTGTTCACCATGCATTTCCCCTCTCAGGTTAGTCTTATAGTTAATATGGTTCATAAATAGGGAAGACTGCTAATGTCTTTTCTCTCCCAAGAGCCTTCAGAGCACCTTCTGGGTTTATGAGAGCTTCTCAGTCAGTTGCAGCTTGACATTTCTATATCATGCAGCAACCAAGGTGTGTGGTCATTAGCTATAGGGTCTTATCATCAAGTCCTGATGGGCAACCAAGAGCAATGGCATGAACCATATCGGGGGGGGGGATTGGGGTTGTCTCTGAGGCTCCTTGACCTGCAGCTTGTAATGAGATATCCCATCATTGGCACTGGCGTTTTGGTTGAACAGCCCATGGTTTCTAGGATCAGCTTATTCCAGCCATTCAAGGTATCTCCATTCAAGTCCTATTTCTATATATCTAAACAAAGTGTATTTTTTAAAACTTAAAAGATAGTCAATTTTCACCTGGCTTTTTCATCTCCCCTTTGTTTTGTCTAACCCTTCCCATAACTCCCATCTTCTCTATCCCTTAGACTCCTTTCTGTTTTAATCCTTTCCACTTTAAGCATTATCCCACTTACTTTCACATCGCAAACATGAACACCTCCTTCCTCTAAGGCACCCTCCTTTTAATGATTTCTTTTGAGGTTCTGGGATTCTTCAACTTTAGCACAAAGAAGTATAGATTAGAAGCTAAGACACACATATGGGGGAGAACCTGTGTAATTGTTTTTCAGTGAAAAGTATACTCCAATTAATATAATATTTTACAGCTCCACCCATTAAACTGGAAGGTTTACAATATCATTTTTTTTGTTTTAGTTGAGTAAAATTTTGCATATATATCATATTTTCATTTACCCAGTCATTGATGGTCTTTGATAGTCATTGATAGTCCTGAGTGAAAAGAACATGCATAAATATTTGGGGGAAGTCTTATGTCTTGAGACATACTTTGAGGAACCTAGGTTTGAGAGGACATGGGGAAGGAAGAAGAAAACATGTATGGTGACATAGTTAAATCCCAAGCTCTGTAATCAGACAATTCTGCATCCTTCTAGCACACTGCCATGTTTAGTGCTCCAGGAGGGTCAGACTTCAGGGATTTCCTCTGCAAAGCTGTATTGCTAACAGTATCACTTTACAGAATCAATATAAGAGTATGATACATGAATACACATAGGTACACAAAGGTACTATTTTTTTTTGAGACAGGATCTAGAGTATTACAGGTTGGCTGTGAACTGGCTGTGTATTTGAGGATGACCTTGAACTTTTTCTGATCCTCCTTCTCTTGCCTTCTGAATACTGGGTTTATAGGCTTGTGCCACCATACACAGATTACATAGTTTTGGAAACAGAACCAGAACTTTGTGCATGGTAAGCAAACACTCTATTAATAGTGCTACATCCCTGGATCTCAAAAGGTATCTTAACTGCTGTCCAACAGAGTGAATGAAGTTTACTTTCTAGTTTGCAGATACACTGATGTTTAGAGAAACTTCTCACCATTTCATACTGTTTAAAGATGAAGACACTAACTTGGAAGGAGGATAAGAAGGAACTTACAAAACTATATTCTTTTAAGTTGTCTTGCCTTAAAAAGGCTATGGCTAGGGATACTAAAATTATACAAAAATTGAATACAAATTAGGGATCTTGTTGGTCATTTGATTTTATATAATTATACATTTCTTGCTGTAACACATTCATTCAAGTCCAAAAGTTTTAGACAAACTAATTCTGAACTTCTAAAAACAAAAGCAAAGAGAAGTATTGATTCATTATTTAATGTACTTTTGTTGGAGAAAAAAATTAGTTGTCTCTTTTGACTGTTCATTTCTTTTGTGCCATCAAGTGGTCTGGTGAGAGAAGACCACAAGCTCCTGTGTGTGTAGGGATCAACTGGAGAGAAGTACTCCATTCTGACCTACATTTTGCTTTTGTCCACACGGATCTTTTCATTCTTGCAGCCAGTGCTTTGGAGCTAATATAAATCGTAGGTCAAACACCTTTTGCGTTAGAGATGATTCTTGTAAAGTAAAGCTCTTCTCAAATCACCTTCCAGGATAAAGCTCTATGTGAATAGTGTAGTATGTCCAAAGACACACTCATATGCTTAGCACCATGAATTGGACTCTAAACAACTGTTTTCAATAGTATTACTCCAAAGCTTCCACCAAGAAGGCTGTAGTCTAACCGCCCCTGCCTGTGCCTTTGAACCTGTTACATAATGCAGCTTCCTCTGGAATGGCCTCTCCCCTTCAGAACCAAGAACATTCACTCCTTTAACACACTAAGCCTCAGTGTTTCATTATCTGGTACTAGAGCAATAGTACCGATAAAACTCTTTATGAATAAAAGCTGCAATGAATTTATCAATATCTTTAGTATATTATTATTTTGTCAATTCTGAAATAAAAACGTATAGTTTATTCATGGAGACAGTTTATTGTTTTATGGGTAAAGTTGAGTTATTCAGTTATGCTTGGCTAAATTCTCATAATGACTTTGAAGATATGCCTCTCCCTACTTGCAGACTCTAGGTTGGACACTTGTGAGTCAGAGTAATGCTTCGTATGTTCATTCAGCAAAAGGAGAACATAGAATCTTCTATGAATTAATTGTGTCTTTGTGAAATTCATAAGTTAAATACCTAGCCTGCAATGGAATGGCATTTGGAGATATGCCATTTAGAGAAGTAATTAAGCTTAAATAAGGTCACAGAGACAAGGCTCTAATCAACCTAATAATTGATGTCCTCATAACAAGAGAAGGAGATACCAGAAATCTCTCTTCCCTCACCTTTAAAAGGTCATGTGAAGTCACGGGGAGAGAGTGGCTGTATATAAGTCAGGGAGAGAGTCCTTGCCAGAAACCAGCTCTGCTGAAACTCAACCTTGAGCTTGTAGCCTCCAGAACTGTGAGAAACTAAATGTTAATTGCTTAACTCTCCTAGTCTATGACATTTTTCTGTAGCAGCCTTAGCAAACAGATTCAATTTGTTATATATATTTTCTGAGCATGTATAGTAGTTTATTGCTGTGATATATGGAACCAGATCACAGCTTCCTATAAAGAAATATGTGATTGTATATGTCTCTGTGACATCCCTTAGTAGCTTAAAATCAGCTATGAATACTGAAATAGCTGGCCTGAATGTTACTCAAAGGTATACATGACAAAGTCTTGGTAGCCAGGATCTAATTATTGGGTTTTTGAGAAATATATGTATATTTCCACGACAGGGTTTTACTATGTAGCTTTCTGTATCTTGGAGCTCACTATGTAGACCACATTGGCTTTGAACTCACAGAGATTTCCTGCCTCTGTATTCCAAGTGCTGGGATTAAAGGTGTGTGTCACTATACTCAGCCTGATGACAACCTTTTAAAGAGCTCTTGAGCTGTTTCACACTCACCCTTTATGTTTGCTGCTCAGAATGAGAAGCATTAATTGTATATATTTTCAATAAAGAGGGTTTACGTGAGAGTTCTATCTCAGACACTTTTGACACCATCACATCTATGTTCATATATATATTTACCCATCCTGGACTTCCAGTGAATTATCAATATGGGGTTTAGGTTTCCTTAGACATAGATTAAACTTACAAAATTATTCAGTGAGTAGGATTCAAACATATCCTACAGATGTGTGTGGGACTGGGATGGGGGTCATATCTAGAAAAGACACTTAATTAGGTACTTGATCATTCTCCATCTTCCTCTTCTGTCTATATAACAACTGGACTTTGCTTTAGGTACTAGAATTTTCTCTAAGATGTTGCTTTGAGAAAATACATTTTTCCAATTATCACTTCTGAAGGCGCTACTAACCGATAATAAGACATATTTCTAGCCCTTATTTTCTAAGGTGACTTATTAGTGGAACTGTAGCTGGAGTGTGACTTCCTAGAGTCTTTCCAATGATCTGAGTATAGTCACAGAAAAATGCAGCCTCCTAGTGCTGAGTTTCAACTGTGATAGTCTTCAGTTCTTCCTGCCAGCAAGTCAGATCTTGCATCTTTAAAAAGAACATCAGGGTGCTTAGCAGCCAGGTCTGCAGAGAAGAGAAAGCATGCCAAGTTTAAGGGTCAGTCCAGGAAAATGAAGTTGTTTTGATTTTTAGTACTTTGTTTTGCAATCAGGTGATTTGAATCACCTCAGAGATTCCAGAAATCCAATGTGTAAGTTTTAATAATGTGTGGCCACATATGACATTGGTTGTATTCTTAGTATAAATGTATTGCTAACATAAGAGCTTCCTGGGATTGTAGGAAGGACATTTGGTGAGAAGTCAGGAGACCTTATCCTCTGTTTTGTTCCTGCTATTAATAATAGCAACAATAAAGATAGTTCAGCTCTTCCTGTTCTTATTTTGTGTCAGATAATGCATTAAGTGATTTAAAGTGATGGGTAGTTGAAGGGGTAAAAGGCCAGTTACAAGGTAATGCAGATAAATAGACACAATATAATTTATTTATTGATTTTTGTATGTTGGATTTTTGTCTTCTGAATACCTCTGTTACATCCCACATGCTAGTATTTAAAAAATCAATAGAATTAAATTAAAATTAAATACAGCAAAGAGTACTGAGATATAACTAACATATGTGATCATATTATCCTGGCTTTGGTCTCTGATTGGTCAGATCCCCCTCAGGACATTCTGCCTTACTCAGGTTCAAGTTGGCACCTGGCGACTTTAACCCAAGCTGCTTGAAATATTTCCACCCATATTGTTGGCTTGTTGGTTCATTCTTTACCTTTGTCCCTTGTCATTGTCAATTGTCTTGCTAGGTCTTTGAATAACCATTGTATTTTCCCTTGACATATACATCCCTTGCAGAATATGGAAGATTAAGGAAACTGTGCAACAGAAAACCTTCTATATGATCATTCTGGTAAACTGAGGCAACTAGACTAAGCTGGCATTGACATGTAGCATATCTTTCTGTCAAGTTTTGACAACAATATTTTATTTAACTTTTACAGTGATCCTACAAAATAAGCCTCAGTGTTGCACTTGCAATGTTTCCTTTTATTTTCCATGTGCTAAAAAGTTCATTCATTCATTCATTCATGTATTTTTTATTTCATTTAACAGCTTTGATTCAGAACAATCATTGGTCCATGTCCTTAGTTTCAAACATGCAGTCAAGAATCATAGATCTTACTACAATGAACCTGTCTCATGTCCTCCATGATGCCTGTCTCTGTGATTCCTGGCAATAATTATCTCTTTTTCTCCTTGACTCTTCTTCATACTTGGTCTCTGGAGCATATATTTTTGGCTCTTGATGTTCCATTCTACACTTTATTACAACCATAAAATTTTATTGGTTTATTAGATCTTAGTGATAATATAGTCTTAGAAATAAGAAAGCCCACAAGGCAAAAGAATTAATTTTGGCTTATTTTAGAAATATTTTTTAAGGACTTTTAGTTATTTATGAAAGAAATGGAAATAAAATATTCCTTAAAAATAACCTTGCCTTTCATAAATTTCTCATTATTTTGCTTAGCCATAAACACCTAAATATGTCAATTATGTTTGATAATATTAAAAGCAAACTTATGATTTCATTATGTAATTTTAAGTTTCTAGATTAGCAATGTATCATTTGATTTTGAAAGTATGCATGCATTTTTCTCCTACTATATGTTGGTATTTTTTTATTATATTTTAAATTTTATTTTATTGACATTCATCTTTTCCTGTCTTCTGACTTCACAATTAGGAAGAGAATATTCTATAGAGGATTGAAAACACAAATTTTCGATGTAGTATATACAAAGTTCCAAAAACAATTCTTGGAATATAAAATCCACTTCTTTCTTTATACTACATTTGCTGATATTTCTTTATGGGCTTTCTATTCTTCAGAACTTTATTTCTGGCACTAGGGGAAGCATGGATGAATAGCACAAGGCCCTTTGTGCTCATGAAATTCAGTGGATTGTAAGAAATCAACAAGCAGCTGTTTCTCAACTCCTTTTAGAACCATCATATGGTTAGAATATTATCTAATATTATCTACAAAGACTAGAACACAACAGTCAAAATGCTACTCAGAGTTACAGAGACAAACTAGTTAAGTGCATAGGACCTTACAAGGACTTAAAGTCATTCAATTTCCCCAAAACCTTTTCTTTTTTAGGTTCTACCATTTTGACTTTCATTCTTATAGCTTCAAATAAATGATTTGAACTAGACCTATGTAGATTCAACATTTATATTTCTAATTACAAAGCCTCTCTTTTAAATATTTATGAGTTCATTTATAGATTCGTTTATTTTAAGTTATCTCTCTGTAGGACATTTGGACTACCATGCAGATAAAAGTCAACTTTCATAGAGAATGCAGTTTAATTAAGAGGATGATCAGTTCATTCCTATTCATCTTCTTAATTAAAATGTGCAGTGTAAAGAAAAGTATAATGATTGTATGGTGTGGAGAGTGCTCTGGAATAGCAATGATGAAATGGCTGTTGCACTGAATTACAGAATGGATAAAATTCCTGTTTGAGGTGTAGGTGACATTCAATTGTTAATTTTGAAGGATAAAGTTTTGATAGCTTGGGGAAGGAAAGTTGTGCAAAATCTATCAAAACCAGCTTCCAGTAGTGGTATGTATCAAGTAGTTGTTTAGTTTGGACAAATAGTCTCATACATTAAAAGAGATGATGGCCATCAAGCTGAAAATCTAAACTGAAGTCTGGTGGTAGAGAACATGGAATATCAGATATAAGTACACATACATCACTTAGTTTATAATTTAAAATAGTAAAGTTATTTTAATAGAGAGCTAACATTAACTTACGTGTGTACATATGCAAATATTCATGTGGTATATGCACAAGAACATACAGGTTTGTGTACACATGTGTGTGTGTATATGAGACCAGACCTTAGGTGACTTCTTCAATTCCTATCTGTCTTATGTTTTGAGACAGAGACTTTCCTCAACTTGGAGCTTATCAATTTGGATAACCAATAACTTATCACTGGACTAGCCAGTGAGCTTCAGGGACCTGCCTGTATGTGCTTCCTCAGCAATAAAGTTAGACATCCAAGACACCCTGCATGACCTTTATGCAGATATTGCAAATATGAACTCAGGTCTTTGTAGTTGTTCAGCAAGTATTTTACTGGCTGAGCCAGCTCTATCTCTGCAGCCCCTATTAATCTTCTTTTGGAAAGAGAATAAATGTATTTAAAGAAGTAGAATCCTGGTTGAAAATTTACATGCAGAGATAGAGTCAAGTTCTGAGGCCAGAGTGTTTTGTGTTGTATACTGCAGGGAATAGGTCAGGTCACTTAAAAGCCTTGAGTGATGGATAATTTAATGTTCCTTATTTCTCATGCTATGAGTGACAAATACTCAAAAAAGCTAAAACTAAATGTAGTTTTGGATCATAAACCATCAGCAAGGCAGAGCTATGGTTTGATTTAGATGATTCGTGTAGTACTAAGCTGCTGCTGGGGTGGCTCACCAAGGAAAAAGGAGAGTCATTTTTCATAGGTGCAAACCCTGCCAGACCTCAGCAGAGGGAACCACCATCATGGCAAGCTCCATCTTCGACAATGGAACCCAGAGCTCTGGTGTTTTTACTCATTCAGAACTTCTCAGGTGTAGATCATAAGCAATCAAACATCCGCAACAGAAATCCAACATCTGCAGACAATACAAAATGTCAAGACCAATGCATTCTTTTTTCCAACAGTGCACAAAAACAATTATTTTAAACACAACTAAAAATATACTTCCACAACAGACTTAAAGTACCTCATCAGTACTTCTTTCATATCTGTGCTCTTTTATATTTATCTCCTGAAACTGACAAAGGTGGCTTTGCATCCCCTCACCACCAGGACTAGAAAAAGAGAGATCAGCTGTTTAACAGAATCTGTAGCATGCTGGAGGCTCAAACTTGGTTGTGAATCCATGTCTTAATCAATGATCATAGACACAGACATAGACAGTAATGATTGGTTTGAGCCATTAAAGTGACATTTTATGTAAGTAGGTTTATTCTATTCTACGTACACTAGCCAAAACTTATTAAGGGTATATTTCTAAAAGAGAAGTTATGGAGAGAACACACATAGGTACATATGAAACATGCATTCTGTTTCATTTTTCATATTTACCTAATTCTTCCTTATTATATAGGACTGTTGACAAGAAGAAATTAGATGTCTTTCTTTTTTTGGAAACTTATAGAATTCAAAATGAAAGGCAAGCCCAAATTTTAGTCACCAGCAGAACTGTACACCAATATTCTGAGGGTTGTGGTGATTTGAGATGCAATAAATAATGTTTAATTTAACTTTCATTGATGATCCAAAGCTCTGTGATGACATGTGAACTCTATTCAGTAGTATGCTTTATTGTGCCCAATTTATCTTAGCTACTAGAAAAGCATCATTGGTCTGGGAATTTTCTAATCAACCTCCACAGTAATAATATTTGACACCATTTTGCTCTTGGCTTTGTTTTCCGATTAAGAGACTTTTCATCCTTATATTTATACATGAAAGAAAACTTACATATTTTGCCCTGTTAATTTTTATGAAGGTTCTCATCTCCTATGATATTTAATTCAAAATTGCTAGTCATGCAAAAATAGCTTCATGATGATTCTCTGATACCCTTATAATCCACCTTCCTGTTTTGACATCTCACTGCTCATACAGAGAGGTAGGCAGCTTCCAGAAACAAATTTGCTGTAATGACAACCTACAGGTGCAGCAAGGGACAGCTGTAGCTCAGTGAAGTGAATGACAGAATCTGTAGCTTGGGGAATCACCCCATCAACTTACTATCCCAATTTGGGTATACAGGTTTGAATTTAGATTTGGCTTGATTAGAAAATGTCTAAGACACTGTGAAATTAAGTATAGACTGAGATGCTTCCAATCAAAGCCTTAATTCACTTAAGTACATCAGTGATGTAACAGAGAAAATAGATATCTCATATTGAAAAAGATATTATGTAAAACTAAAATAATATTTTTCTAATTCCCAAGTTGTTAATGACAACTGTGTGGACTTGGGTAATGGTATTATAAAGCCTATATTACTGATTTATAAAATATAGGGCCAGATTTATACAGGTCTAATTTTAGTCATACATTATGTTTCTGCTTCTTTTGCCAATAATTCAAGAAAAAATGAAGATAGGAAATTAACCAGCCAAAATTCTATTCTGTTCTACATTCACCATAACGATAACACACACACACACACACACACACACACACACACACACAAACACACTACACACACACACACACACACACACACGCACACAGCAAAACAACAGCTACAACAGAAAAGGGGAAAAAATCCTCCCACTTTATTTTGGCTTGGTTGTCTAATTTCACTTTAGGAACATCTAATTACATATGCTTAGACCTAACTAGCTAAATTATATGGATGTTTGAATCTACTTCAGACTATCTCCAGGTTTCTGTTCAGCATCAATGCAGCTGTGGGGCAGCGTGCACTAGCTCTGTTTGTCTTGGTGACTGGATTACTCTAGAAAGACTACACTAGAAAGGCAATTTTCAGGTGTCAGAAATAGAAGGAATACATAAATACATACAGGACAAATATTCTAATTTCCAGAACTCAGTGTAAAAACAAAACCTCAGGCTTTTTCTTTAAAATCAAGATAAATGTCTTCCTTTCTTTCTTTTTCTTTTCTTAACTTTTTTTTTTTTGATACAGGGTTTCTCTGTTTTAACTCTGGCTGTCCTGGAACTCACTCTGCAGATCAGGGTGCTCTTGAACTCACAGAAATCCGTCTGCCTCTGCCTCCTGAGTGCTGAGATTAAAGATATGTTCCACCATCACTGCCCAGAATGATAAATTTCAATCAGAGTACAGCATTGAGCCAAACAGGATTCCCTGTATGCACAGGGTGTGAAGGTAAAGATCATTCTCCCACAGAAAAGTATACTATGTTTACATATCTGCAACTTTGATATCTGCTTATTTCCCCTATAGATAAAATTATGTCCAGAAAAGGCTGATAGTTTGAAACAAAGTCGAGAGCAAAGTGATATCAGGCAGGATCATTCTCTCATGAAATACAAACGTGTTCCCTCAGCTACCGAGGGGGCTACCAAGCACCAAGTCTTCCGCTGTCAACCCTTAAGAGTTAGCCTTAGCATCATAGAGCTCTTATGTTCCAGGTCTCAGAGATTGTTAGAGCTAACACATTTCAGTGACTGGCAAGTACAAAAGGCCTCGATGTGACCACTTTGGCAGACCCTCCTAAGCTCTAGACTTTCTCCAGATTCACAAAGGATGTCTGATCTGGACCAGTTTTCCTGCTCATTTCTAGTAAAGCTCTTGAGGCGCTTCCTTTGTCATCGGTGTTGTTCCTGAGAGTACTTCTTGCATATAAAACTGTCCCCAGAACCCATTTCTGAAAGTCTTGTGGGTAACCAAGCCTCTTCAAGTCATTATATTTGTCCTTCATTTGTATATTTTTATTAATACTTTCTTTTATTTTTTAAACTTTTCCTATAATCCTATTTTGGTCATGTTCTTCACCCCCAACTCCTCCCATTTCCCCTCCTTCCTAACCATCCAAGTATACATTCTTTCTTTCTCTTAAAAGAAATCCCAAGCAGGTGGTGCCTTTGATCCCAGTACTTGGGAGGCAGAGGCAGGAGGATCTCTGTGAGTTCAAGGTCAGTCTGTATGGGACTATCATAGAGCTAAAAGTGGGTTGAAGCTAGCTTGGAACTCCACATCATCCCAGGAGATGAGAACAGTAGGCATTCAGCTGCTTCTCACTTTAGCTCAGGCCAGATCCCAGTTAAATATTCAATATTGCCTGCTCCACAGAAGCAAAGGAATGCCGCTTGGTTGGTGCTTATCTGCGTTGTAGCTGGAAACCAAGGGATGGGCCATTTACTGATAATGTGCCTTCCTCTTTTTTCCTGTGAGACCACACCTTATGTAGAAGGTGCCCTTGCAAGACCTTGAAGCTTAGACTTGGGCTCCATATGCAAATAAGGCTACTCCAATATCATTGTCTTAACCAATGGTTCCCAACCCTGGGTACCAAAGACCCTCCCCTGCTTGTTGCCTTATATATGTAAACTATACACTGCATTAAAGTTACTTCGACTTCCACCATGAGTGAGTTCCTGGGTTTTTCTTGTACCCCGTATGATTCTTTGCACAGCAATCAGATTTGTGCCAGTCTGGGCCCACATCCCTTTCCCTTCCTCCCCCCTACCCCCTGCACCTCTCCTCCCACACTCCTGCCTCTGACTTTCAGCAGCAGGGAGGGAGAGACCTGAACACCAGGGGGAGTCTACAAGTCTGGTCTACAAAGCTAGTTCCAGGGCAGCCAGGGCTGTTACAAAGAGAAATCCTGTCTCAAAAAACAAAACAATACATCACAAAAAAAAAGAAAGAAAGAAAGAAAGAAAGAAAATAGAAAAAAAGAAAAAGAAAACCTAAACCAAATCAACTTCTAAAACATCACAAAACAAATCACAGAAGCAAACAACAACAACAACAAAAGCACACCAGGAGTGTATTTTGTGTTGGCCATCTATTCCTTAACATGTAGGTGATATACCTAGTATCACTCCATTGAAGGAAACGAATTTCAGTTTCACAGCAGATATCAATTACAGATAGCATCTTGGTTAGGGATTGGATTCTGTGCCCATTTCCCCCTTCTCTGTACTGCAGTTTTCCTGGTTTGAACTTTTGCAGGTCATATGCATGCCTGTCACAGTCTCTGTGTATTCACGTGTGTACCAGCCCTGCTGTGTCTAGAAAGTACAATTTATTTGGAGTCTTTCACCACCTTAGGCTCATTTCCTGCATACATTCCTGAAACTTTAGGGGAGAGGTGTGATAAAGACAACTATTTAAGGCTAAGTGCTTCAAGCTATCTTACTCTATGCATATTGTCCAGTTACGGGTCTCTGTGTTAATTGCCATATACTGCATTGAGAAGCTTTTCTGATGAGGGTTCAGTGAAACATTGACCTATGGATATAGCAGCATGTTATGTTATTGCTGTGTTAATTTAGTAGAATAACTGCATTAAGTTTCCCCCTATGCCCATGATCTATCTTCTAGTCTTTGGTTCTTGGCCTTATTAACTGTGCCATGTATGAGTTCCATCTCATGGAGTGGGCCTTAAATCCAATCAAAAGGTGGGTGGTAACTCCCATAATATTTGTGCTACTTAGCAGAGTGAGATTGGTGGTTATTTTTCTCCTGTGTTTCGATGTTAGTTTTACTATCCCCTTCCTCCATCATAAATCATAGAGTGATCACATGTGAAGGACACACCTGACATAAATTTTCATTAAAAGATCTGAAGAAAAAAAGAAAGGGTATTATTCTCCCAAGAAGATGCTCATTTTGGGTAGCTACTTTACCATAGGATGCAATATTGATAGCTCCCCGGCATTATCTATACTAAAAACTGATATTTTAAGGCCAAGACACGAGAGGAGGAAAGGTTTGAACTAAAATGGTCATTGATGCCACTGGCAAGCTTGAAAGTGAATCACCAGCAAAACTACAATAAAAACAAATGCACTATTTCAAATCTACCTCTTTCTGGAAATTTTCTTCACTAGTTGAATCATAAGATCCACATGAAAAATCATCCAAGATCAGGTATCTTCTTAGATATATGCTACCTCAATATACCAGCTGTCTTTTGAGACCCTTAAAATGTATGTAATGCTGGGACTTTAGCTCAATGAAGTAAGTTTTCTAGCCACACTGGAAGTTTGGTTGAGATTACGTGGATTACGGCTTAGAGAGTTTCGGAGAACCCTCTTGAGGTTTGTGATCCCAACACATCTTTCAAACCCAGTGTATTCCAAACAATAACTCACATCAAATCTAAATTAGAAAATAGACTAAACTAATTAGAGAGAATGTGTGTTCATCTAGAATAAGGACACCACTCTTAAACAAAGGAATGGAATATTTTCTTCTAGTTAGAAGAAAGCCTCAGGAAATTCTCTGCCAGAATTGTTTAAAGATAGGAATAGTGGTTTCTGAGTTCCAAATTAAAAATGTCTTTTGTAATAGGACAAACAGTATAGGAATCATCTGTCAGTATACTTGACAGCTTCTGAGTGGTTCCCTGGGATGCCTAAGATCACCATAATTTCACATCACAGTGAACTGTAGGAGGGTAATGTACTCTGTTAACTGAGGCTGTGCATTACAGAGCATGTGGAAGTACACATGAATCTACATTGTTCCTACAGGGTTAATCTAAAAATAAAATAAGGTATTAGTGTCAAATGTTGAATGTAAAATCTGAAGTATAATAATTAAGCCCTTGCTAATGTTCAAGTTCTTACTCTTGCTTCTGTTGTTAGCCTGGTCTCTTAACACTTAGTGATTTACATGAGATGAGACACCATAGACACCATAATACATGCCATGAGCCACTATAGGGGCTCAGCAAGGAAGACAAGGAGGCATATTCATAGGTGCAAACTCTGCCAGACCTCAGCAGAGGGAACCACTATCCTGGCCAGTGCCAAACTGGATGAAGGAGCCCTAAGTATCAGAGCTCAGGTGTTTTTATTGATAGATAATTCCTCAGGTGTTCTACTGATAGCACATGCAGATCCTGAGCAATCAAACATCCCCCACTTTAATCCAACACCTGAAGACAATACAAAACACTAAGACCTAAACAGCTGCTCACCCAACAGTGCACAAAACACTATTTATAACTCAACTAAAAATAAACCTCTACAACATGTATGTATTGCATTGTACTGGAGAGAGTGCTTTATGTAAGCTGTAATGTCCCTGTCCATATGGAAGATTTACATGTTACTAAACATGAATCTTTTTCTATTTTTCGTAAGAAGACAGGCATCTTACATTAATAATTAATTCTACTCTTATACATGTTGGGATTATCTTAATTTCTATGAGAATGTGCAAATGTACTGTCAATTTTTAGATTCAGAGGGACATTAATAGTTCTATTCTTCTATACTCTGGGTATAGTCTTTTAAAGATCTGCCAAATGAGTCAGGGGTGGAACAGGAAACCAGCTTTGCAGTTTTCTAACAACATGGACCTAGGCAGTGTGCTTGTGTAAGGAAACCACCCAGGTATGTGAGGATGTAATAAAAATATGTTTATGAAAACATCTGTCTAGAGAACAATGTTATCCATGAAGAGTGGTTTTATTTTTTGCAGTTCATATGTTTTAACACACTTTTTGACATGAAAGTACTAGATTAAGAACAAAAGATAGACAAACCAGGATTACAGTCATTTTTGTTGTAAAAATATGGTCTTGGCACCTCTCTTCTTCTCTTTTTGATGGGAGTGGTAATTAGAGAGTTGATTCTGAGTCAGAGACAGGGCTTCCTACAACTCATCCCTTCTTATTTCAGGAAGCTGCATGTTCAAGCTGTAGGGCTGCCGTTATCACCATGCTTGAGGAAAGAGCGAGCAAATTACTTTTTCCAAAATAATTTAAATTTTTCTCAAGTAGTCCATATGGCTAGTAAAATAATGAACATGTAAAAGACTAAAAGTGACAAGCAGCAACTTGGTTCATATCTTTCTAGTCACAGTCCTCCCCAAATTGGTTCCTGTGTTCAGCCCTTAAAGCAATTATTTCTGTTATTCATCTTTAAAGCTAAAAATAATGAATTTATGCTTTTCCTTCTTTGTTTACTAACTTAAAATATTTTCTGTAACTATTTATTGTAGTTGTTTAGCCTTTAACTTTTTTATGTCTAGCATTTATTTTTTCCTTATATTATTTAAAATAGTTGTAGTGATTTAGAGATGGTTTTAGTTTGTTTGACACATTTCACTGAGAGGCACGATTAGTTTCTATCAGTTTGAGTATAGGCTTTGCTGTGACTTCTCTGGTCACTGCATCATGGCACAGTGATGCTATACCCTGATTGTTCTTAACTTTTAGACAACTGGCAGCTTCTACTTTGAGCTTAGGGTACAGAGCTATCTATCATTTAAACTTGGAGGGTGGTGTGATGGGTCAGTGAGTAAGAGAGCTTCTTACCTGAGTTCAAGCACAAAGCAGTCCCATAAAAGCTAGGCATAGCCATGCACAGGTCTATAACCTATTGTTGGGGGCTGAGAAGAGACCTGCTGGGGCTTGCTGCTTGTCAACCTAGCTCCAGGTTCAGTGAAAGAACCTGTCTTGAGAGGATAAAACTGGGACTGATAGAGAAGGACACTGGCCTCTGGCCTCTGACCTCCACTTGTGCACAGCTGCATTTGACCCGCCCTCATCATGTATATATACCCCCCCCCCCCGTAAAGAGTTTAGTTCTTCTAATGACTGAACCACATGAAGGGACCTTAGGATTATTTGTGAGTAGGTAGTTTTGACTTTCCAGCTATCCTGACCAAGGAACTGACTTATGACAGAAGACATCTTCAGTTTTCTAGGTTAGCTTACCCCTTAGCTAAATGCTACCATGCAATATCATGTCAGGAGTCTAATTCAACCTAATCCTGCCTGAACTTCCGAATCACTAAATAATGAACTGTTATAGTATACTGCATTTTGAAGAAATGTGCTATATAGTGATAGATACCTGAGAGAGTGTCTGGGACATACTGGTACCTAGTTTAACAAATAAATATTTATATAGGCTTTTATAGTAAAAAAACAGATATTAAGAAATATTACAGAGCAAGAATTAAATTAATGACAATAATAAAGAGTTCTCAAGCAACAAACACAGAATGTAACTATGTGACTTGTTATTTGCTCAGGAAGATTTGAGGGCATGTCTTCAAATTGCTTTTGTAGACAAGAGGTCATTAAAGAATTTCTTAAGTTGCCTCGCAGCAGTCTCACAGCCACATCCAGATAAAAAGAAATGTCAGAAAGACAGGACGGTAAATATTGTCTGTTTAGAGACTATCCAACAGAAATAAAGTTCACGAAGATTTTAAAATGAATTGACTGGGGTACATCACACCAACTTTGAGTGATAGAGACAGAGAGAAAGAATATGAAGAGGTCTCCACTGTTTCAAGCCTTCATCAGAAATCTAGTGGCAAGATAGCCTATCTAATTCACTTCTTAAGGAAAATGAAATGATAATCATTGTAGGAGCAAAAATATAGGGGCAGAACTAAGAGCAATCAAGAACTTTCCGTAGAAGGAGGGCTAGGATGAAATAGTTGAATGGGTACAATATATATGGCCAGAATTCAAATTTTCTCTCAAATATCATGATGGCTGATCTTGATTTTTAACCTTATGTGATTTAGAATCACTATGGAAACATTCCTCTTGCTATATCTTTAAGGGTTTTTCCAGAAAAGTTTAACTAAGGTGTGTAGGTGGCACCATCCTGTGGGCTAGAGTTCAGGGATGAATAAAAAAGGAAAAAGCATGTGGAGCACCCGATATTCTTCCTCTCTACTTTCTGCCTCTGGGTCCAATGTGATCCCCTGCCTTGTGCTCCTAGTACCAAAGCGTGTGCCACTTTTGCCAGCATGCCTTCTCCCCATGATGGGGTATAAGTGCAAACTGTGAAGCCACAATAAACTCTTATTTCCTTATGTTACTGTTGCCAGGTATTCTATCAGGAAACAAGGAAAGCAAATCACATAAAGAACAATTACTGCATTTCCTTTAGTTTCTCCTTTTCAAATACTAATATCCATGATAAGGAGAGTTATGGAAAGTTTGTTCTCTCCACTCAAACATTGTATGTTGTCAAGGGTCACATTACTCTGCCTTCTCCCTAAGTCTTTAGATAAGGAGAAACAATGCTCAGAGAACCATTTCTGAAAAGTACTTGCTACTCACCTTGATGATTTGTACAACACCATCTTGGTCTCTGAGCTAACACTGAAATGGAATGGGATGCCGGTTTTTCTCTCAGCCCAGTCACCTTCTACTAGTTTATTTCATCTGAAGTGTTTAATGACTTTTGCACTTCTTATTTGTACTGTCTTCCAGATCAATGGGTCATAATGATCAATCATTGATAATTTAATATATTAATTTTGATCATGATTCTTGCAATACAATTTTTAAGATACTAGGTAAGTCATTAATTTTTTGAAATTCCTTTCATTCACTAGTAAATCAGGAGCAATAACTTAAGATTTATGTTATTTTGAGAGGTAAACAGCAAAAGAAATGTTAATACCGAGAATTCAACAAACTGTATCTTTGTTTATGTTATTCTCCATCTCTGTGATAAAGGGATTAGCCTTGTCATAGTGAGTCATCAAGCTCCATACTCTAGATTCAAACCTATTTATTATCTTTTTTCAAATAATAATGGGACTTTGAGAGGATCTCTTTATACATTGGTATCCTCATCTGTAACAATATAACTATCCCAGTGTTTTTGTGTGAGGATTGTTATGATAATCTAAATAAATTATCAAGCTCATAGATAATGTTGGATGAATATTAGCTAGTCTTATTAATAACATCTTTTAGGTCCTCTTCAACTCAGTGAATCTCAAATGATTTAGCTCCATCATGACATTTATTTGATGAAAATAAAGTATTGAATGTGATGGCAGAGTTAGTGTTTATTCATCTCCTTGACAGCTCATTTATCATCTCTGTGGGTTGTCTGGGTAGCTGGTTTTTAGACATCAGCTTCTAGATTTGTTCTCTCTCTCTCTCTCTCTCTCTCTCTCTCTCTCTCTCTCTCTTTCCCTTTCTGTCTTTCTCTTCCTATCTCTCTCTTTATGAGAGATCTACTGTGGGCTAGCTGCTTTCCAGTATCTTTTTTACTGAGAAGGATACAAGATTATCTTCCAGAGATTTGACATGATATATTATAGTGTTTTGAGAACATGGTTTTATAATCCATGTATTATTTGAAATGGAATGGAACTTGATCACTATAGCCATTGGGTAGAAATTTGAATGCCAAAAGAGAGTACTTCATGGCAAAGTGAGGATGGTGCCCTCAATTGCCTGGGGAATAGAAAATGACTCAATTGACTTTATAAAGAGATCAGATAGACCTCACTTTTGTGGGGTCCATGTCTCACAGAAAAATCAGTGATGGATCTCCTTTTGAAAAGTGGGAGTGTCCGATTTACTTTGTGCTTACTTACTAATAAGTCTTTAGTATTAAGTACTCATTGACTGTTAAGGAAATATAATATTATCAGTTTCAGAGCCAAATGTTTTTCTGTTCAGTGAATTTATAATATGAGGATTACATGAGCCATTCTCTTCAAGGAGCCCCTGTAGTCTAGTAAAGAAAATGGGCCTTCAAATCAATAGCACTCAGTATATCTACAAAGCACAGTCAAATGTTCAAATACCTTGTGTTCCTTGTTATTAGTTAAATGTGAAATATCCACAATTATGATCATGTGTTGGGATGTGTGTTCCCCAGTGGTAGTGTTGTATAGTAACATTTTAAGACCTTTATGAGTTGGATGTTTATCTGGAGAAAGCTGATAACTGGTGAGGGTACAATGAAGTTTATGTCTGAACCCCAATTTCAGATTAGTTCTCTGCTACCCGATGTGCTAAAACATGAAGAATCACAGTCACTTATTTCCAATACCATGGACTCCACCATAACTTCATTGTCATCCATGGTCTATACCCACTCAAAACATGAGCCAAATCTCCCCATAAGTTGTTTCAATAATGTTTTCTTACATAAATGAGAAAATTAATTAGTATAGAAAACTGAAACTTAGAAATGGGTTTGTTGCTGTGATAGGTATGAAAATATGGCTGCTAAGCCTCAGAACTGTGCTTGTTTTCAGCAATGACATGGAAGGATTTGGGACTTCTGGGTTAGAGAAGTCCTATAATGATGTAAACATTTTGATGGGGGATCAAAAGAACAGACTGCTGATAAAGATGTAGCTAGTAAGGACTTAATGGTTTCAATGGGCACAAGGTCATTTATATTACAATCTGCCTGTATTTTGCCCATGTTCAAAATGTGACACATTAAGTGTAACTAAAATCAAGTGTGCAATGACTATGTTACAGCCCAACTGCTTTGTTAGTTTGAAATTTCTTCTGTTAAACAAATTAGTTTGTTATTTTTGATTTGATCTTGCTCAAATTTTGAAATTTTTCTTTGCATAGTAAGATGGTATTCTAGACGCCTTTAAAACCAGCACTAAGTAGATGATAATGACAGGTTCTGTTGCTAGCTCCAAATATGCCCTAGTTCCATGTCACCAAACATTCTATAGCCTTTGACTATCTGAGGGATTGAACCAGAGCAGACATTTCTCTCCGAAGTCCTATTTGATCAGGTCTCCACTGAAGCTCTATACTCTCAGGTACTCTCTTTTTAAATGAAATTTTCTCATTTGGATCTACATTCCTTAATCCTAGAGCCTCCATGAGTGAGGATTTGCCATTAACGCACCATTTCTATTTCCCCAGTGAAAAGTTCATGGTTCCTTTGTAATTGCACCCTCCAACCTTGTCATGTTTACAACTTGAAATACGCCCATATTTCATTTCTCAAGAAGGTCCCAGAACATGTCAGGGACCTTAAAGCAAGGAAGCATGTAGCTCCTGAGTGGTCTATAAAGGAGGTGCATAGATAAATCATAAGTTCTAATGGAGACCCCAGGCTTTCAGAAGCCCTAGTAATATACAATGTTGGAGGGACCAAGTGGAGCCAGCTCAAGAGAGAGGCTACTATACTGCAGGCATCATAGCTGTGGGAAAAAAGGTACCTAATCTGCTAGAGACCATATGACATCAATATGAGCCTGATATATACATGGAGCTTTTAGAGCTTTGCTCTAGTATGGTTTGGACAATATTTCCTTCTATGTCATAATTTCTCACTTTTGCAATGGAAATTTCTACTCAGTTACATCATCTGATAGCTTTTGGGCTCATTTTCTATTTTCTATTCTCCCAAGAAATGGAAATTCTTAGATATAGACTCCCACATTCACAAACTTCACCATGACTGCTTTGGACTATACTCTTCAAATCAAAAGCCAAAATAAATCTTTCATTCCTTACATTGTTTCTGTTGGATATGCCATCATAATGATAAGGAGAGGAATGAATACCTATGATCTTAAATTCTTCTTCACAGTGAGGCTTTTACTGTGAGATTCAGGTGGGCCTTTATTTTGTCTTTCAAGTGCTACTCATTAATTCATCAAGAAGCAAACATTTTCCTCAAGCCCACTAGTTTCTAGATCAGGATTTAAATGCTGGCAAACTCAAAGAGAGCAGACCTATATATTAAATGTTTTTAACAAAATATGGGTGCTGAATATTTACAGGTAAGGGACTTTTTTGGAATGACACTTGTACAAATCAGGGAAATTGGATGGAAAAGACAGCAACATTTTGAAATGCTATAACTCACGGGCCTTTCTTAAAGCAGAAGAATTGAGACAAAATTATGGAAAATGGAATTGTGCAAGAACTCAGATTATTTGAAAAATAGAAATGGAATTCATTTTTCTTGTAATGAAAATTTCAAGATGGAAACAGTAGAAAAGATCAGAAAAAAAAAGTAAAAATCAGGTTGGGAGAAATGTATGTCAGATTCAAGAGTTAGTAGCCTATACTAACATTATCAAGGCCGCTGAGGGGTGGTTTCAGTATGGTCTCCCCAAATTCATGTTAAAATTTAATTGCAGTGCAATACTGGTGAGATGCCACTGCTCTCAGAAGAGTGGGTAGTTCTCACAAGAAGGAATGAATTTTTGCTGACCGGGAACTGGATTAATATTTTGGGATCAGGCTACAGAGAAAGGCCATCCCTTGGGTGTTATCTTTCTTATAAAAACTCACTTCACCTTCAGTGCTTCCACCCTGATATAACACAGCAGGTAGCATTCATTAGTTGCCAAGAAGATGCAATTACCATGCTGTCAGATTTTAGAACAACCAGACTCATGATGCAACATGAGTAACATGTAATTATCAATTGCCCACTCAAATTTTTTTGCTGTAGCAACAAAAATTTAACTTAGATGGCCAGCTCAAGTCTATGATCTGAAGAAGCCATGATGACAACTGTGTGCAACAGTATTAGTGGAAGGAGTGGCTAGACATAGAGAGAGCCACCAGATACAGCATTCTGGCATGACCAGCATGATACTGCTTGCATTAAGACTACGTAAGGAAGGATGCACCAGTCAGAGTTTTTGTTATTGTAACTAACTACCAGACAGAGGCAACCTAAGGAAGGAAAACGGTTTTTCACATTAATTAATAAATGTGTGTGTGTGTATGTGTGTGTGTGTGTGTGTGTGTGTGTGTGTGTGTGTGTGTGTGTGTTGGAAGACAGTTTGTAAGATTTTGCTATCTCCTTCCATCATGTGAAACCCAGGAATTGAAGTCTGGCCATCAGGTTTGACTGCAAGACCTTTTACCCACTAAGTTATTTTACTGGCCCAGAGAAAAACTTGTCATGCTTGTGATTTCATTGTAAGACAGAAGGCCAAATATAGTGAACAAGTTCATATCACAGTGGTTAGGTAGCAATCAAAGAAACAGGAGAAGGCAGAACAAGCTATTGCCCTGAAAATCCACAAGTGACCCTCTTCCTTCAATCAGGATCCACATTGCAGAGTTCTACCACCTGGAAATAGTTTATACAAATTTTGGATGCATCAATGAATTAAACCATTCATAGACTCAGAGCCCTTATGATTTAATCATCTTTTGAAACCTTTTCAGGTGTTACCAGAAGTGTGCTTTACCACTCTCCTAGCTTTTTCTCAATCCAATGAAGGCGATAGTGATGATGAGCTATAATTAACATTACTTGCTATGAAACAATATAACAGTGACTCAGCATGCTGTGGCAACATCTTCCTACTTGCTGAGTGCCTTGTTCTCTACCATGTTAGCCATGCTAGTACTCATATTGTAAAGTTAGTGTCCACCTTGTTTGAAATAGTCTCTTGTTCACTGCTATGCATGTCATACTAGTTGCTTCTGTGTCTGCTTCCTATTTAAATGTAGGAGCACTGAGACTACAGACTTGTACTACCCAGTCTTTATGTGTGTTCCAGAGATCTGAACTCAGAACCTATTCTTATAGCCAGGTGCTTACCTGATGAGCCTTCTTCCCAGGTCCATGGAAAAATTTAAATAGCTAACATTAACATTTCTGAATAGTTTTAGGAAGTTTGTTTCTTTTGCTTCTAGAATTTTACATTAAATGTAATATATACATAAACATATATTTGTACATATATATTTGTACATTTGTACATGTATATTGTACATATGTATGTATACATATACATATACATATATATATGTAAGTTTTTCATACCTGCACAAATATAGACATGTGCATATCCATATATATATCTGTATGTTACTCACAAGTAAGAGGCAAAGGAAAACATATGAGGGCTGAGTTCAGAGGCAATGAAAGAGTAGAGGAGATAAGAGATTTGAGGAGCAAAGAGGTTTTTCAGAGGAAATTCTCAGAAGTTCTCAGTAGCCTTTAAGAATTTCCAGCAGGACGTGGGATGGAATATTCAATCATTTAAGGAACTCCAGCAAAACCTAGAATCCCAGCCGAAGTCACTGTTCTCGACTCATTTCTGTTGCTATGATAATACATCATGACAAAAAAGCAACTTAGAGATTTATTTTAGACCACAATTCTAGGGTAGAGTCCATTTTTGCAGGGAAGTCAAATCAGAAACTTGAAGCATGTAGTCACATTACACCTGTAGTCAAGAGCATTGAGAAATGAGTGGTCACTTGCTTGTGTTCATCTTGATTTCTTCATTCTTACACAGTTCAGGAGCCCTGCCTAAGAAACAGTTTTGCTCGCAGTGGACTGGGTTATCTCATAACAGTTAACTAAGGCAGTTCCCAGAGGCATGTCCCATAGGCCAGCTCAGTATAGACCTAGTTTGAAATAGTTTCTTGTTCACTGCTGTGTATGTTTTGTTTGTTTCTCACAGATATTTTTTTTGCAGGTGACACTAGGTTGTATCAAATTGCCAATTAAAGCTCACCAACACTGTCACAGGTCCATTCTTTCATAATTACTTCTGCTGTTTTATTGTTCCAACCAGATACAGATGAAGACAGAGAACTTAGAAAAGGAAAAATTTATCTAGTATACTCAGATATCTTAGCATCAGAGATTGAATATATACTGTTTCTTCACATGCAAATCTGTAAACTTCTCCTGAATAATGGAATATATTTTATTATCTTAATTCAAAAAATATGGGTAGCATAAAAATAATATGAATACAAGCTGAACCAGCTATTCCCCTTAGCAGTTAATTCAAGCTCAAGCCTAGAAAAAAGTCAGGCCAATGCATTTATTTTCCAAGTCAATGTGAACTCCTAATTCAATCACTTGCCAATTTAAAACTTAGTCCTGAGTCAAATTCCACAGGAGGCATCATAGTTTGTTTTCTGCCATGTTAGTCATAGATCACTTGTTTCTGCAGTAAAAATTACCAATGAGAACAATCAATCAAAGAATGTAATCCCTGTCTTTGACATCACACTGTTATAGTATCCTCTGATGCCTAATAAAGAATTTGGCATGTTTCTTTCTTGACTCAATCCTCACACTGGTCTGGCCTGAATTGCTGCTACTCAGAGATTTAGCTGCCTTTGTATCTAATGCCTGGCTTAAGTAGTTAGTGCTTTGGTTTCCTTCCCTTGTCAATTCTCCAGTATGCAAGTCCTCCTTCATCTCTGGAACAAGGCTTCAGGAGTCTCAGGATCTTCTTTGGACATTCAGACACAAAAAAGGATGACAAGAACTACCTGAATGAAATCTGTGTCTCTTAGGTTATGTGCCTATATCTTTCCTCTCTTGTATGCGGGAGGTAATTACCAGGCATAATGTTACTCTCAATGATTCAAAGAAGGGAAAGCAAGCTACTAATGCTTTTACATTAAAATTTCCAAAAATCTTAGTATTGCTTCCCCATATTTCCATGAAATTGACACATTCTACTCTTCTTCCTTCATGTCACACGACTCTCTGCTAAACAAATAAAATAAGATGATAAGTAAATAAGTATCTGTGTAAGTAAGTAAGTAAGTAAGTAACGGAAACAGGAAGAGTGAAGTACTTTTACTTAAAAGTCCCAAGTGTTAATTGGTAGGTGATATTGTCAGTTAAGCCCCTTAGGTAAAAATAAGTGTCATGTTCAAAATTAGACCTATGAACTCAGACAAGAAACCTGCATCATTTTCTGTTTTCTAATATCATACATATTAACATGTCTGCAAGTCCACAAAAATGTTATCTTGTAAAGAAATGTCCATGAGGGCAGTTTAAGAAAGTTGGTGCTGTGTGAATTTGGCATCTTAATTGTGTCTGGATTAGTCAGTTAGACAATGAATAGGAGAATGCACTTTTCATATAGGTTCTCTGTAGGGTAACAATAGAACTGCTCACAAGATGAGCAAATCTCTTTTGATAAATGTTAATTGGTTTCATTAATGGAAACTTTCCACTGCTAAAATGCTTTTTCAATTGCCTCTAGGGAAGTGTCTTAGTAGTTAATGTGCAGCATAATTTTTCTTAAAAGTTATACCGTCTCCCCCCATTTATATTTTTAATTTTCATACTCTTTCAAGAGGAAAGCTAGGGGCTATGGCTCACTAAGGGCATGTTAAAAGTACATGGTGCTCCTGTGCCAAATCTGGGTTTAGTTCCCAGCATCCACATGGCAGCTCATGACTGCCTGCAACTCCAGTTTCAAGGGATCGTATGCCCATTTTTAGCCTTCAACAGACACCAATCGTGACTGTGGTGCATATTCATACATATAAGTTAAACATTTCTACCCACAAAATTACAATAAAAAGAAATGTAAATATGATTAACTATTTGTTTCGCACAGCAATCATAAAATAATATATGCAACAGTTTTCTACAAAATAGTCTCAGAATTATCACACTTCTATAAGGTTATTCTCTGGTCTCCATAAGCACACTGTAGTTTGCAGAAGTGACTACACTAACACATACATAATATAAATGATAAAAATGTAAAGTTGTGCTACTTATTTTTAGGTATTGTTTGTTTTCTTCCATGAGAGTTCTATAATGTTTACATATTACTACTTTATGTTTTGTGATAGTAAATGGTATGAACCTAGATTTTAGCTTTTGAGATAATATTAATAGTAAAAATAAATATAATAGATTTTTGTGTTTTGCCTTGTAACGTGTGACATATTATTTATAGGCTAACAAACAGAAATGGTGTTGGTAAAAGTTAATCTATAGATGATAAACTAATAAAAAAGAAGAAAGTAAAGAATAGGTAATATATCAGTGGGACAAAATAGGATCCAAACTCGTGCGCGCGTGTGTGTGTATTAGTATGTGATAAAATTATTTTAAATCCATGGTGAGTGACTTTAGAAACATTCACTCAATATTAAAAATGGGGAGAGATACATCTTCCTGTAACTACAAAATATGTTTCACCTATCTTTGAGTAAAATACAGACATTATTATTGAACAAAATTTCTTTAAAAGGCTTATATTTTCAAATTTTAGCATTAGAAGGAAGTTGATGGGGTGGGAGACACTAGTAGAAGTTTGGTGGAAGTAATGATGAATGGATAAATGCATGTCTGTAAATATATATGATGAAATTTTCAAAGAACAAATAAAAATACTTTCTGGTTCTTTCCAAGTTTTCGAATGCCAGGAACGGCTCTTTGGTAGCACAGATAATAATGTGTACTCTCCATTTTGGTCCCCAGCCATAAGAAATGTCAACATTTCCAGATCACCACCTAAATGTCCCCCAATTCCAGTTGTCTCTCCCTATATTTTCTCTCTCCACCCCTCTACTGCCACCTGACCCCCTCCTGTTCCCATTCTCATCCTTCCCAGTTCACCTGCAACATCTGTTTTATTACCCCTTCCCAGAGAGATCCATGTGTCCCCACTGGGACTATCCTTGTTGCATAGTCTCTCTGGATCTGTGGGAAGCATGGGATGAGGGATTGTGGGAACCAGAGTGGTTGAAGACACCAGGAGAACATGCCTGAATAGAGTCAACTGACCAGAACTCACAGGAGCTGAAGAGGCAGACACAAAGCCTGCGTGGGTCTGTGTCAGGTCCCTACATATATCTTAAGGTTGTTTAGCTTGGTGTTCTTATAGAACTCCTAAAAGTTGGAGTGGGGCATCTCTGGTTGCTTTGCTTGCCCTTGGGACCCCTTTATTCCTGCTGGGTTGCCTAATTCAGCCTTGATGTAGGGGCTTATGCCCAACCTTGTTCCATCTTGCTATGTCCTGTTCAAATGGTAACATTGGGAGGCCTGCTCTTTTCTGAGGGAAAGTAGGGGGGATTTGGGGGAAAAGGAAGCTGGGGGAAGTTAGAAAGACTGAAGTGTGGGGAGGCTGAGGTTGGGATATAATGTACAAGATTAAATTTAAAAATAAAATAAAATAAAATAAATGTTAATAAACACCTCCATCTCATCCTTTTATTCCCTAGTTTACCCACCAAATCAGAGCCCAATCTAGAGGTTGTTAGCAACATATCCTTTTCCTCGTGTAATTTCTACCTTAAACAAACAAGATTTCTCTAAACAACCATCTTTGTCTCATTTGTATTATCTTATTACAATTACATATAGCACCAACTATGCAGCCACCACACAGCTTCTCCACGTTCTTATCTTATGCAAGCTGCTATCAAGGCTACAATGTTTTATCTAGTCAGTCAATGATGTTCTGAATATCCCATCCTCACATGGAAAAAAAAAAGGGATCCCGAGATTCTACCTAAAGACATCCAATTCTCAGACATCTCAGATGTGGTTGCGCATTTTATCACTTACCTCAGGAAACATATAACCAACAGAGCAACAAGCAGGTACATCATTCTATACCACCTGAGGATAGGTAGTCATATCATGATTGCTCCCATGGACACCCCATCCTTACACGGATCAGCCACAGTTGCATATCTCAGTACTCTGTGAGAGGGACATGGAATGACTCCTCTCTAATTTGTCTTTGTTTTTGTCGGTTGCTGTTCAAAACCTAATTACCTGTGTGACTTCTCCTGACGACAGACTGGTTCCATCAAAGCCTGGCTTTGTGTACCAGCAAGATCTCTGGGGTTACTTATAGCAGTATGGATGAAAGCTGCATCACCAAAAAAGCCTACCACAGCATGGAAAGTGATCCTGGGAAGCTGACTCTCTCGAGCTTGCTGTATTACTGGACTCTAAAGGAAACTGGAAGAAACTATTTTGGAGGAATTATTACATACATAGGAACTTTAGTGTTTACCACATTTAAAAAAAATTTCTTCTGGAAACATGCTCAGTCTATTCTTTATCATTGCTACTGTACCGTACAATGAAGAGAGGCAGAGATAAGAAGCTCTGTCAATCTCTGCCTTATTTCCTACTCACTGCTCTTTCCTGTCTTCCATTGCCCCACTTGACCTTGTGTGCATGGCTTTTTGGGTTTGAATGAGAAGTCCAACATTCATCTTTGAAACTCTTTGAAGCTTGTTATGGTTTTCTTCACCCAAAGGCTTACCCAGTAAAGCTTCTTCTCTTCTGCTTGCCATTTGCTGAAATCTTTCCATCTGCGCCGGTGACTCCCAGTCCAGAGTGTGGTTATTTCACCTAGATGTCGTCTTTGTGCTTCTTGGATTTTGCTTCAGTAAATATAGAAGGTAAATGTAAGAATTAATTCACCACTGTGAGATCTGCAAGACTTGTTTATGAAACAAATAAATGAATGCTTAAGATTCCCAAAGAATTTATTGAATTAATGATTTGAGAATTAGAATCTGGAAACAAACTCAATATCTTAGCAGAGAGCATAATCAAATTGACTAATAAAATCAAAACAAATTGTCAAATAATAATAAATTTAATTTAATGCTAACAGTGTATTTCCATCTGTTGAAGCACTTGGTTTTTCACTTTGAACAGATTTTAATCCACATTCCAGAACTGACTATCGGCAACTGAATTTTATGGTCTATCCAAGTTAAGTTTTGTCCTAGCATTCATAACAACCCAAACCGATCCTACCAAGAATGATTGTGTTGCGGTGATCTGGCTAAATGCCATCTCTATTTGCTCCATTCTGACCTTCTTTCCAGCTCACTTATCATCTACAGGGTCTTTCAGGCAATGTTGGAGGAGACTTAGGTTCCAGGTTATCCTTCAGATTTTTCCTTTCACACTCTGTTTATATCCTAGTGAGATTTCACACCATTCCCTAGGTTTCTTGAGTTTTCTACCTCCATGCAATGTTCCCAGCTTCCCTGGAATGCATTCCTCTCTCATCATGACTTATAACCTGCATAAATCAGGTGGTTGTCCTATATACAGATACATTTCTAATTAATCTGCCCTTTCCAATCTGGCACTATTTGGATGATAAATACTTTGTCAATTTAATTCTCTGCCTTTTGAAAGCTTGAATGGAAATGTACATATAAATATAAACTGCATCTTTCTGGCTGAACTCTCCTCAAGTTAGTTCTCTGCTTCTGTGAAAGACATTTCTAGACAGGCCACATTGGTTTCCTTGGATTCAGACTTGCAATTCCTTTTTATTCACTTCCTGGACAAGTCCTTTTTTTAAGAAAAAGAATCCCAAGAGAACTGTCTTTATTTCTTATTTGCTTCCTAGTATACACTGCTAAGTATCTATAAACTTCTTTAAACCTCATCACTTTAGGTCCAAACTTGCCTATCATTCAAGGTCAAGTTCAAAATCTTTCACTGTCGGGAAATGTCATGGCTTTATATACCTAAAACCTCATCCCTCACCGGCTGATAACATCCTTCATCTTTATCTCCTTCATGGCAGCCATGAACCAAATACAGGACTGCAGAATATTTCTACAGCTGATGACAGTTACTCATACTAGTTCCTCAAGTGAGTGAATTGCATCACTGGCTGAACAATGATGTTGAGAGAAACATTTGTCTGGACATTATTCTATTGATATCAGCTACTAATCAGGCATGGTGGTGCATGTCTGTAATCTCAGCAGTGGAGAGGCTAAACAGGATTACAAATTCCAGGTCAGGCTGGGATACATAGATAGATGTATCCCCTGTCTCCATGCATGCATGCATGCACTTACACGCACACACACACACACACACATACACACTACTCTGTACTGCTTGTTGTAGAGGAACACTTGAAATTTTATGTTAAGAAAAGCTTTTTGGTTTAACTGACTAGTCACTAGAGGTTTGTGTTCCCACCCCTGCTGTGGTATAGTTGTTTATGAGTTGGATTTGGAATGCAGGTGGCTATAATTTGGTTGCATGCAGTCATTCTGGCACCTGTAGCTTGTCTTTGGGATTGCATGCTACATGGGTTTATGGCAACTTTTGTCTTAGGACATAAAAGGTCTGAAGCCCTGACAGACAGGTTGGTGGTTCCTTGCTTGGGTTGCTGTTGTTAGTTAGTGTGAGAACAAAGGTTGGAGAGATTCGAGCTTAGGACAGCCTAAAAAGAGCCTGTGAAGATTTCTGCCTTTCTTCTTTCTGTATTAAGGCTGCATGTAAAAGCAGTGAAGATTTCTGCCTTTCTTGTTTCTGTATTAAGGCTGCATGCAAAAGCAGTGAAGATTTCTTTCTTTCCTTTTTCCTTCCCTAAATTGAGGGTAAATATTGTAGCATAGTGCTGCAGCTTGTGTTAGATCATATTTTCCTCTTAATTATGCAATAAAATGATTAATGATATTTTTATTCCCCAAACAAGGAAATGGAAGTTCTAATAGATGAAATTATTTACCCAAGGTTGCATAGTGGTTCAAAATGGATCTGCATGTGAATCTCAGTTCTGTGTGAGAAACACAGTTTTCCTATTTAATAAGCCTAACAAATCCCTTGAAGAGTTGCCTTTGTCTCAGTCACATCTTTATTTCCTGGGCAATGGGGAGGGGCAGTGGGAGAGTGCATTGTTTGTTCTAATCCATAAACACTGCTTACCTGAGTTCTGGAAACAAACAACAAGCATTTCCCTGTTTTTTCATCAATTGCTGCTGAAAGAATATGTCAAAGATGTTATTAGCTCTTGTTATTCCTACAAGAAACCAAGCCATTGTTGTAAAGAGGATGATGTTTTGAAGGGAGTCACTAAGAAAATGTGCAAGTAGGATTCATCAAACAAAACAAAAGTCTTAGTTATTCGACACTTGGAAACAAGAAGTAGCAGTTCATATTTAGGCATAGCTGATTCCAAATTAGTATGAGCATCTGTAGGTGCTTGTGTGATTGTAGACTGGTTGGACTACAAGTATGGAATGTCAGTGAATTATCTGATCATTAGACAAACATCTAATGATCAAATGGAATTGTGGAAGTCATAATTGAAGATGATATCTCAATCTAATGCAGAGCTTAGGGGCATGCAAATCTGTGGGGTCTCCAAGTCAGTTTTCCCAGACTACTAGACTCTGAACATCCCATTTTGGACAACAGACCACACACAGAAATGAGCAGATTGCATGTGAAATTTGCTACTAGCTCATAGGATTAACAAAAGAGATAAATTAAAATCCTACTCAGAGACTTGGATGTTAGCCCCAAAAAGAAAACCAGAAAGACAAAATTCTCATGAGAAAGGGTTACAAATACATTTCAAAAATATAAAACTGAAAAAGGCCTGATCACTCAGGTGATCATTGAGAAGATCCTGAGAATTCAGTTAATTCTGTGCTTTGCAAGCATGGGGCTGGGGGGAAGAGTACTAGTTTGAATGAGCTGGTTGACCTGCTGCGTTCAGTCAGCATAGAGCCGTGTATATACACAAAAAGCAGGTACTGGTCAAGGGATATGTACTTGTATATAGCCTTGTACTCTTGGAGGAGAAATATAGACATCTTGAGTTTACTTAGCTATGTAATCTGGTCCCTTCTTTGAAATATTTTTAACCTCTGCTCCATAAGAAACCTTGATGAAAAGACTGGTCACTGGCTGCATTTGTGTTGACATCTGTTTCTGCATTGAGCAAGAGTCCTGTCTGATAAATTCTTCAGTTCACACATTATGCCCCAAGATCTACAGGGGACTCTGTGAACATCAAGGACTATCATCATTATGTAACTTATTTCCACAGACCCAGCAAAACATTTTCTGAAGACATAATTAGTGTCCAGTGTACCAATAAGCTAGCAATGAAAGCTCACATTTTCCATGCCTTGGGATTTCAAGCCTCTCTTTATCCAGGTAGCAAACATTCTCTCAGAGTGCTACAATGCTCCCTTTCAGATCAATGCAATCTGAGCTATGTCAAATAGCATATTGTGAAATATTGAATTTCACAGAAAGACAGAGGTTCAATCTATTTTATTTTAGTTTTTTACTGGCATGCCCATCTAATCAGAAGAATAGGCCCAACACAGATTTTTCTTTAGACATGATACCTAAAGAAGATGAAAGTGCAATTATATTCAATGGGTGTGTATCAGAATGAAAGGAGTGAATGCAGGTATTTGAGACAGAAAACTCAAAGACGACACCTCATAAACAATGAGTTGTGGAACACAGAGCTAGTGAGAGGGAAGGATGTTTTAAAAATGAGAGGGAGGGCAAGAAGAGGCTAGAGGGTCGTTTCAAGTGTCTGGCAGGCATCAGTCAAACAATAATTCTGTTTGTTTGTTGGGAGCCAGTGAACTTACTGAGTGAACACTTTCAACATGGCTAAACTTAATTGCTTCCTGAAAATAGGTTCTCATGAGTGAACCAAGATGACTCCCTTATAGCTGGAGTCTTTTGGATTTCTAGAATTTACAAAGCACTTCCCACACCATCTCATGCATTGCTTGGGCACTGCTGGTATTGCTCTGAGAAAGTCAGGCAAGGAACAGACAAAAATTCAGTAAGCAATCTCACATGCAAGCAAACCATAGAAATTATTTTCATTATCCTAGTGACTTTTAAAATTAAGCATTGCTAAAAGTAGAGATATGGTGGGAAAAAGGTGCCTACTTCCATTTCCTGTTCTGATTTGAACAGCACTCAAAATTTGTTTGATGTGTTGCTGTTTGTAATACACCTATGCTTGCAAAACAAGTCTAAGCCTCATTGCATACAGAAAGTGCTGTGCTGGTTCCACATTTAGGAAGAAGAGTGAGAGCATACTTGGATTTTTCAGAAAATACTGTAGTTCCTAAGCAGATCAGTATGTGTTCATCTAGAATCTGTATGTAAATAAGGAGTAAGTGTCTGAATTCCATCAGGAGTAATGATTTCTGCATATTGCCATAGCAAGGTATCCCACACAGGATGCCTGCCTGTCTCATCAGTGTCAAGGGGGCACACCCAAAAAAGCCTCTGCTGGCTGTAGGTGACATTATATATACAAAGCACTGTTCCCGTTCAAAAGACAGAGCTGACCTTTGCAAGACAGCCTCCATCCTCTTACAAATCACCACACATTCTTATTGCCCTTTGAAAAGGTAGTCTTATTGTCTGACCATTGGCTGACATGCCCTTTGGTATTCCCTAGACTTTGGCCTTGGGTCAGTTGCAGGGGTTAATTAGCAGAGGGAGAGGTCAATCACACTCATTAGCCTTGGCATTAGTGTGCTGCCCAGGACTGGCACAGCTCCTTAACGAGAAAGTGTGGAAGTGGAAATAGCAACTTCCTGTCACCAACTAGCATTGTCTTCAGTCCTTTCATCTTCCAAGGAACTTCTTTTTACCAGCCTTTGATGTCCATGCTTTGAGGAGACACTCAAAACACTGGAAGAGGTCAGGCAACTTGTGAAATATCTGAAGACTCTTCTTTTTTGTCTGGAAAAGGGGTGGGGATCAGGTGGTCCTGAACTATGCTTCTTCAGTGGCTCTTCAGCACGAAGTTTAAATCCATAGTCTTCATAGCATCAGCTTGATTCTTGCATTATATCCTATTTAGGCCTTTTAATCTATTAGTGTTTTTTATCTACTATAGTTCTTTTTACTATAGTAGTATATTTTATGTATAATTTATATATAATTTGCTATGTATATATTATATAATTTACGATACTTTCAAATGCTATAGGATGAGATGTGATAATGAATTTATAGAGTTGGGAAAATGTCAAATGTGGTGGTATATATGGATCCATTTGCCATTATCAGCAAAGCTATATATTTCTTTAAATTTGTCCCCTTCACCAAAATGTGGCATCTACAGCTCTTTTACCACATGCCGAATCCCTTTACATTTATGTTTTGTTAGTCCAGCAATCCTTCCTTCCTGTTAAGGTGCCCCTGATAGCATTGCATTATGAACCTACATCACAGGATTCTATTTACTACTCACAGATCACACATTCTTGTCATCAATCTTCTTTATTTATGCTTTGAACAACTGCAGGGTCTTGTACTAAGCCTGGAATACAGCAGGAGTAACAGGACCTCCAAAGAGGTACTTATCTTCCAGCCAAAGACTAATTTCAAAGGTGTGAATTCAGCAATGAATAGCAATCATTTGATATGATATTTTACTATAGTTTGTAGGTTGATAACTAAGTCAGTCAACATTAATTAAATACATAATTTCCAACTATGTGGCAGGTTCTACTCAAGAATCTGGGGTTTCAGTTAAAACAATGGGCAGAGATCCCTGCCCAGTTGCAAGTTGCTTTCTGTTGTTCACATCACCCTGAATTGTGTGAAGAAAAAGAAAGATGAAATGAGAGCTTGTCTGCAGTTCAGAGTGCATCAAACTCCAGCTATAGCCATAAATGGCTACATGTTACAGTTTAGGAGATAACCAAACTCCATTCAATTAGCTATACTTTGGAAGTGTGTATCAATTCTAAGCTATTTCCCAATTTTCTCTGCAGCTGTTGTGGAGAATGACATCTGCATCACCAGAGTGACCCTAACAGAATATCCCATGTGGACATTCATTCTGAGTTTTGAGACTAAACCTTTCTGTTCTGTCTTAATTCCTGGGGGATATCAGGCCTCCTATTACTGTAGAAATAAAGCCATGGCCAAGAAGAAAGGGAATGTTAATTACCAATCTTTATGCCTCAGACACTTGCTTCCTGGTTGTATTTTGTTTCAAATATATATTTTGATAATATTGTTACATTTGTAACTATTTGTGAGGTGAGTCTACACTTTAAATACAGATTGCGATTTAGAATACTGCTAAGAGTAAGTCAGTATTGCCTGCTGTTTATTTTCAGTTAGTTTTACTAGTGAACATAAAACAAAAATAATGGCATGAGCCCAGAGGGATTATGTCCTTGGTCAGTTCCTCATGACGCTCAGCCCCCTGAGGAACTTTGCCTATTTATGCTTCCAGGTCCTTGTTAACTTTGCCTTGCTATACTGGCTAGTTTTACATCAACTTGATGCAAGCTAGAATAATCAGAGAGGAGAGAGCCTTAACTGAGAAAATTCCTCTATAAAATCAGGCTGCATGCAAGCCTGGAGGGCATTTTCATTTTTAGTGATTGATGGGTGAGGGCCTAGTCCATTACGAGTGGTGGCATCCTTGGGCTGGTGGTCATGAGCTTTATAAAAAAGCAGGCTGAGCAAGCCTTGAGGAACAAACTAGTAAGCAGCACTCTTCTGTGGACTCCGCAGCAGCTCTTGCCTCCAGGCTCCTGCCCTACTTGAGTTCCAATCCTGACATTCTTTGATGATGAACTGTGATATGGAAAAGTGAGCTGAATAAATCCTTTTACCCCCAACTTGTTTTGCTCATAGTATTTCATCATAGCAATAATAACCCTGACTAAGACACTCACCTATGGCTCTTTCTGTCTTTCTATTGAAAATTCAACCTACATTCTTTTGACCTTTGTTCACATTATGCTTCTGTTGGTCTCTCCATTTTCCTTCTTTAAGTTATGAAAGGAAGCACTTGTGGTAAGTAATTTAATTAGTATTTGAATGGGTAGGCTGAGAAGAGGACTTTCTCCCTCATCAATGAGGGAGAAATGAGGCATCATCCAATTCATTGAAGACTGAATTACAACAAAAAGTGGAGGAGGGAACTCCACTTTTTCTGAGCTAGGATATTCATTTCCTTCTGCCTTTGGGCATTGTTGCTCCTGGTTATTGAGTTTTCAGACTTGAGGTAGGAATCATACATTGGCTTCTCTAGGTCTTAGGGCTTTAGACACAGATTGGAACTTTCTTGAACATACAGTTTTACAAAAGGCAGACTTTGAGACTTAAAGGTCTGCATAATAATAGGAATTAAGCTCCAATCAATCTCTCTCTGTCTCTGTCTCTGTCTCTGACACTCACCTGTAGCCCCTGATTATCTGGATATCTTTAACTAATAAAGCATCTGATTCAACCATCTTTACCTTATAAGTATTGGTGCAAAAACGTAACATTTAACTCAAAACAATATAAGGATTTGTTCTGGGGCCAAGTATTAGTGACCATGATCTAACCTAGGAATGTAGATTCAGATTATTTTAACTCCCATGATTTAAAGAGCTAGAACTTTCTCAAAAATTTTATAGTACTATAACAAAGAGCAATTATAAATCAAGGTACTTCTCAAATACATTAGAGGTTAACTCAGGTAGACAGGGTATATCAAGATGGGGAGAACTCTGCTAAAGTCCTTGGATGCTGTCTGACAGCATTCTGAGCCCCTTATTGGTGGGAAACTAAGACTGTGTTACCACAGTCCAAAAGGATTTTTGTTAAAACTTGTTATAGGATGTTAAGTACAGCTTTATCTGTTAGTCACAGAATGTTAGGTCCCACATAAAGGTGAACAAGAAATGGCTATTTGAGGGGATAAACATAGCCCAAGATAAATTGAAATTAGGCTCTGATCCTGCAGTATTTCAACTTCTCCACATCACTGCAGTTGTAATCAATCAATCAGCCTTTGCAAACACAGCTTCCTTTTAGGAATTCCCACGCACTCCAGACATTGTTGTCACACTGTCTACTCTGATTTGTATAGCTGTTGCTAGCTGAGGTCAAACCATCTGGTATAAAATATGTCTTCCTCACTAGAGATGCAGAAAGTATCTTTAGAATAAGAAAGGGTTAAGCAACATCTTAGTTAGGGTTTCCCTTGCTGTGAAGAGACACCATGACCACTGCAACTCTTATAAAGGACAACATTTAATTGGGGCTGGATTAACAGTTCAGAGGTTGAGTCGATTATCCTCATGGCAGGAAACATGGTAACACTCAGGCAGATATGGTGCTGGAGAGTTAGCTGAGAGTTCTACATCTGTATCCACAGTCAGCAGGAAAAGAAACTAAGCCACTGAGCCTGGATTGAGCTTCTGAAACCTCAAGGTCCTCGCCAGTGACAAACTTCTTCCAATAATATCACACTTCTTCCAACAAGGCCACACCTCCTAATAGTGCCACTCCCTATGAGCAAATGGGGCCCATTTTTATTCAAACCATCACAGTCTACCCCCTATTCCCCATAGGCCTTTAGCCATATCATAATGAAAAAAGCATTCATGCCAACTTCAAAGGTCCCCATCAATAGTCTACCACAGACTTAACACTATTTAAAAGTCCAAAGTCCAAAATCTCTTCTGAGATTCATAGCAATTTTTTAACTACAGTCCCCTATTTTGATTTATAAAAATCAAAATAACAAAGAGAATCACATACTTCCAACATACAGTGGCACAGGATATTCATTAATGTTCCAAAAGAGAGGAAAGGGAACATAATCAGAGAACACTAGAACAAAGCAATGCCAAAAACTAGCTGGGCAAACTCCAAACTCTGTATCTCCATGTCTAATGTCAAAACACTCTTCAGATCTCCAATTCCTTTCACTTTTATTGACTGCAACACACTTCTTTCTCATGGGCTGGTTCCACACCCTGTCTGAAGTTTTTTCAGCAGCTATCCCATGACTCTCGCATCTCCAACATCTGGGGGTCTTCAAGGCAATCCAGGCTTCACAGCTTCACACCGTGGCCTCTCTAGGCCTCTATGCAAGGCTTGGCCTGCCACATGCCTGGCCTCAGCAGCATTCCTTAGCTGTGGAGGGAGATTCCATAACCGCTTTTGTATATCCTTGACTCTAAAGCCAGAACCACATGGCTGAAGTTGCTAATTTCTGCTTCTTGCTGGGGCTGGAACATGGCTCTTTCATTCAAATATATTTTCACTAGCTTTCTGTTTTTGATGGTTTTCTTTCACTACCTAAGCTTGGTTGTCCTGGAATTCACTCAGTGTGCCAGGGAGGCCTTGAACTTAGAGATCTGCCAACCTCTGCCTTCTGAATGCTGGGATTGAAGGTGTGAGCCACCACTCTGGGCCCTAAGCTTTTTGAAATTCCTTTTCACTTTTCTTTACTTCCTTTTCAAAAGTTGGAAGCTTAGCTGTGTGAGATCTTACTCTGAGGTCACTACGCCCTTTATTCCACAAGCATCAGGGTTTTCTTTAATCTATTTATACTTCCTGGTGCTTCTTTTATCCTCCAATTGTACATTTTGTGTTTTTTCTTGTTCCTTTTTATTATAGACTATATAAGGTTGACCACTAATAACCATGCAACATAGTCAATACTAGGTTGTTTTGAAACATCCTCTGCCAAAACTGTTAATCCATAATTCATCAATTTAGCTTCAGGGAGATTTTTTTGGATGAGGACAGAAAACAGGCAGATTCATTGCCAAAATATCACAAGAATGGCCTCTAGGCCACATTTTCTCTTCTCAGACCTCTTGAGCTGGGCCACCACAGGTCAAATCACCTTCAGACTACTCTCTACCATGCTCCTACTAGTATGACCCATGATGTATCAGTTAAAGCATTCAGCTGCTTTTCTAATCCAAAGTCCAAATTCCTCCAGACAAAAGCATGATCGGGCCTATCACAGCAGTACCTCAGTCCCTGGTACCAACACCTGTCTTATGGTTTCTATTGTTGTGAAGAGACACCATGACCACAGTAACTTTTATAAAGGATGATACTTAATTGGGGATGACTTTTAGTTCAGAGGGTTAGTCCATTATAATCATGGCAGGAAGCATGGTAGCACTTAGGCAAGCATGTTTGGAGAGGTAGCTGAGAGTTCTATATCTGGATCTACAGTCAGCAGGAAGAGAGACTGAGCCACTAGGCCTGGCTTAAGCTTCTGAAACCTCAAAGCACTCCCCTAGTGACACTCTTCCTCCAGTAAGGCCATACCTCCTAAATGTGCCACTCCCTATGAGTCAATGGGAGCCATTTTTATTCAAAACACCATGAGTAATGACAGTGATGCTTCTAGTTAAATGGCTTTTTGATACAGCCTAGAAATCACAGTCTAGCAATTTTTCTTCCAAAATTACTTTTGTTTTCTTTCTCTGCTGATCTTATTTGTACTTTGACATTCAATCCACTCATCATGACCAAGAATTGCTACTGTATCTTCTGGTGCAGATGCCTTCTGTCCTGATGTTGGGTAACTCTATGCTTTCCTCTGACATTTTTTTCCCCATTTTTAGAATTGTCTTCTTTATTTGGATCCTTTTCTATGTCATGGCTTCTGTGATGGCTAAACCTTCTACATCTGACTTCTAGCTCCTGTTCCTATGTCTATTCTGTGGTAGGATCCATGAAGATGTGGAGGCAGTATTGAGACATTTTGTCCTCCTACCCTACGTAAGGTTCAGAACCATGTTTTTGGAAATAAGTGCTAAACCAAGACTCATTCATATTCCAGAACAAGATTATAAGTCTTGGACCATATGCTGAGATCACAACCAAAATTTTGTTTCCAGGGGATGGATTTCACTGAAACTTATTAGTCATTCTCTTCTCTCTTTTTATATCTATCCTTTGGGCCTAGCTAATTGGGGAAAGTGCTTGTTATCTTTTATGTGGAATAGCATTCAGCAGTAACATGATGACTGTTCACTTTTCTCATGTAGCTCTACAATTGAGAAGGAGTAGAATATGAAACAAAACATATTAAAAATATGTAATTTGGCAAGAAAAAAAAAGTGGGTGAATTTAACTTTATAAAAGGCATGCCTTTCTCAAATTAGCTGTTATTGTCTGAGAGATCAGTGCCATTAGAAGGAAACCTGGTACTTTGCACTAGAACAACATGCAATGTACTCCAAACCTAACACCTCACCCATAGAAGCTTCCATCTTGTGAAATATGAATTTGAAATTGAAAATGCCTTTGAAAAGATTCCTTTGAAAGGAAATACCTAGGGAAGTGTTTCCCTAGTCATGAATGATACAGCATTGAGGAGTTGTGGAGTTTTGCTCTATGTTCATAGAAAGACACCAAGGCCAGGCAATGAACAGCAGGGACCCAAGACCTTTTGCAGACCAGGCAACTTTCTTCTGGGCTCCAGATTCTGTATGTGGAGGTGCCATATTTAGTGGCTGCCCTGCTGGGTTTTGGTCCTACTTTGATGTGATAATTCCTAGCTATTTCTCTATTCTTCCTCTTTAAAAAGAAATTTTTATTCTATCATATTGTATGATAGAAATTTATAACTTGTTTTTTGCATTCTCAAAGGCCCATGGTTAAGAGATAACCTGCATCTCAGAAGATACTGAATTTACACCCTTAAACACTGTTGGAACAGTGAATGACTATGGGTCATTTGAGGTTAGATTGAATGTATTTTACACTATTAGATGTTCATGAGCCTAATTAGAGAAAAGGTGGGAAGTTACAGCTTAAACGTGATGTTTGACCATCATGGTAACAAGGGGCGGTATTGTTATGGCTAATCTAGACCGTCAAGTTTATAAGGTTCATAATCACCAAGGAAACAAATCTGTGGTCATTTCTTTGGATAGGTATCTATAATAAGTCAAACTGGAAAGACGTTCCCAGTGTAATGCTATAGGTTGGGCTCTGGGACTGAATAAAAAGGAGAGTACAGCTGAGTAGCAATGTCCATTTCTCTTTGCTTCCTATTGTGAATGTAGTGTGGTCAGATGCCTCATGCCCCTGCCTCATGCTTCTGCTGCCATGAAAGATCATACTCTCAAAATGTGAGCTCAAGTAAACCTATTATTCCTTAAGGTGTTTTTAAAAGGTATTTTTTCCAGACAAATCAGAAAAGTAAGCATTATGATAAGCTTAGTTAAGGCATAATGAAAATTTGGAAGGAAAACAGAGGATCCAATTAAGATGTTTACCAACCATAAGCATCCCGTCTTTCCTCACATCAAAGCTTCAGAGACAGCTGCTGCCCTGCTGCCTTCATGGATCTTGTTGTATCCCCATTGAATTCTTTCTTTTTCTTTACATACCTTATAGAAATTAAGATGCTGCACTTACCCTTGTTCCCCAAGCACTAGACCCAAAGCTTGTAATATATACTAAGTGATTAGCAATAAAGTATATCTTCTTGCCTCCAATACACACAACACACCACTATATACTGCTTTTCTGTAATTGCACCCTATCATAATGTTTTCAGTATTTTTGTGGGCTTTAAAACAGCAATGTATCTATATAAGGATCTGACTTCTCTGCTTTGATTCTGCATATATCATTGCTTAACAATTCCATAAGTCATTTTACTTGATCCCCAGACAAATGCAAGCTCTTATGTGATCAGACATTTAGCTTGGAGGTAACTCATACAATGGCATTACTGACTTTAGAGAATTGTGGAGAAGCATTTGTGTTTTTGCTCCTTGTTGGAGAATGTTGCAGGGACTTTTTTCCCTTTGCTAAATTGTATCTTAGGTTTCCATGAAATGTGGGAAGGATTTCCAAGGAGGGTTCAATAAATAAGACATATTAAAAAGACAAAACGTGTAAATAGATTATAATGTGGAATGAAATGCAAATTGAGTATAGGCAAATACTTTTATATGGCTTTACCATCCAACCCTATCGGAGTGCTTCAAATTCCTACAGTGGCTCCCACACACAGTTCTATTACATGTTGCCACTCAAGGGCATTTGATGTTTTCTCTCTCTGGAAATTCATTTGCATTTAAATGATTCGAAATAATCATAAAAGCCAAGTGCTATGAAGTTTGAAATTAGTTACTGTCTATAAATTGCGATGCCATTAAAAGATGATTGTGGAGAACCTTGCTGTCTCAGATGAAAATCTAACAAAGTAACCTAGTTACAGACCTGTACAGAATGACGTGATACGGACTTAAGTTGACTTACTCTCCAACCAGTGCCTATAAACTCGATGTACTTGGGCTTATTCTCTTAGTAACAAACTTTTTCATCAAAGCTATACATATCCTCTCTAAATCTAGGGTTGTTTTACGGAGCAGGTTAGATTTCATTCTTATCCATTATAGAAAATGAAAAGTGGGAAACTTGCCAACACTCTGAGTGGTGTGTTTATAGGAGACTCTTGGAGACTGTGGTGTGTTATTTTCACACACTGATATTGGGAGATGAACTGTGAATGATCTGTTCTCATGAAGAAGACTTCGCAACCCTTCAACACAAAGTTCCTCTAACCCCACCCTTGCTGTGTTTTTGTATGTGTTCTTCCATGTGTGTACACATAAAGGTCAGATGTGGAAGCTGGTTGGCTTCCCAAATTGGCACCTAGCTTAGATTTCTTTTTCCTCTTTATTTTTTTAATAATACTTTTTATCAATCTCTTGAGAAATTTGTGCAACGTATGATTGTATTCATTTCCGTCTCCACCCACCTTCTTTCCTCCTCCCTCCTCCCTCTCTCCCTCCCTTCCTTCCTCCCTCTCTCCCTCCCTTCCTTCCTCCCTCTCTCCCTCCCTCCCTTCCTTCCTTCCTTCCTTCCTTCCTTCCTTCCTTCCTTCCTTCCTTCCTTCCTTCCTTCCTTCCTTCCTTTGTTTCCTTCTTTCTTCTTTCCTTCTTTCTTCCATATACATCAAGTCCAATTCATTCTGCCCAAATATTCTTGGATGTGAGAACTACAGTGGGATGTGACTGACCTACCAGCGGTCATATCTTTACAAAACAGTGATGCCCCCTCTCCCAACAGCTGTGGATTCCCAGTATCTCCTCAGCTCGTGGTGGGATGGGACTTTGTGTCTACTTGCTCTTGCTTTCTGCTGTGATTTTTGTCTGACTTGAACTTATGCAGATCTTGTGCATGCTGTTACAATCACTGTGAGTTTTTATGTTCAACTGCCCTGTTGTGTTCTATTTCCTTGTAGTCACCTACCACTTATGGCTCTGAGAATCAGCTCCATCTTACTTTTTGAAAGCAGATCTTTAACTGGACCTGGAGCTTGCTGTTTTGACTAGCAAGCCCCAGAGATTCTCCCATCTTTGCACCTCATACATCTGGGTTACAGATTTGTGCCAAGATGCCTGGCTTTTACATGGGTGATGGGGATCTGAACTCAGGTCTTTAAGCTTATGGAACAAACATTTTATCCATGGATCCATTTCCCTAGCTTCTTGTCCTTGGTAATATTTCCATTGCTTTTCTTTATTGTTCATTACCAATATCTTTGGAAGTAAATTAGATCAAATTTCTGTTCTCAAACAGCAATAAAGATCCATTTGTCTTATCTTTGGTAGTTAGAGATGGGAAACCTGGCTATTCTCTAAAATGATAGTGTAGATGCTGAAGAGACCAAGAACATATCCAGAGTTCAAACAGTATCACTATAGACAGAAGGAAGAGGAGTGTGTGGGTGAGTATTTGCTGGTTTTCTCTCAGGTTTTCACTGTCATTCTTATAAGTTTCTTTACAGCACAGGTGCTGAAGGAGCATGGGAAAATCCAATTAGGTTGGATACTGGTCTAGGGTTCTGTGAAGAGGAGGCCCTGACACCTTCAGATGCAGAGAGTTTGACTGTTGACTCCCTGTGACTTCTGAATTTTAGTTCAACTGCTAGAGATGTTGCGGTAACTGTAAGACTGTGAAGTGTGTACAGAACCAACACACTCTGCAGTGGAACACAGACTATACTTACGTATAGAACGGTATACCTTCTAAGTCACAGGAAGCTGTTCTGAAAATACATTGATTTTGAGCTCAAAGGGTGAAATAATTGTGAGAGAAAAATGGGAGATTCAGAAACATAGTGTTCATGACTGCCAGTATCAGAGAAGAAAATATGTAATATTTGTTATGTCGGTCACCTGTGGACATTCAATCAGATCATGAATATGTAAACTTTTCATTCAAAACTAGAAAATCAACTATATAATAAAAAGTTACTATTATTCCTAAAAGAGGCAAGTCCATACTACCAGCACAGCATCTGCACCACTTTTTCATCTGCTGTTATTTCATGTAGGTGCTGCGTTTTTATTTAAATTGTTTCAGTTGCTTCTTCATTTGAAGAACAAGGATATTCTCAGTTTTAATTTGATAGTTTGGGGCTACAACATTCATTATGGGAAACCACACTCAAAGGATCTTTATGCCAACAGATGGCATGGATTTTCTGAATACTTACACTCCTATATATTTTCCATAAACTCAGACTCACCAACTTGCATGTGCAGGAATAAACCAGAGGATATAAAAATGAAGCAAAGATTATGAGCACCTTATTTAATAATTAAAGAGAATATCATCTATATTTCTGGTATTAGGATCCACAAAGCCCATTTCCATGCACCAAACAACAGATGTCATGTAGGCACACAGAGAGGCAAAGGGGATAGGTTGAAGATGACCTTGAGGCATTTACTTCCAAAGGAAATAAAGTAACATCTGAAATGTCAATTGTTTATTGAATAGGCTTTACATTATTAAATATTTACTTGTGATGTTTGTTGTGCTGCAGTCAGGGCCAGGAAAATATACCATTTCATCAAAGTTAGAATCAGGGCTGCAGTTATACATAGGTTTTAATAACTGTGCCATGTTAGTCATCCTCACAGTCAAGTTCTACAAAGTAAAATCCATGCATAATTCTGAGACAACTTCTGTTTTTCTGATGTTTGTGGATGGACTTGAGATACTCTGACCAATAAAATATGGCAGTTGTTAGAATATGTGAGTTCTAATCTTCAGCCACAAGAAACTTACTTTTATTTAATTTATTGATCAGATCGCTGTGATTCTCAGACAAGCCTAGTTTAAGTAATCTTATTTCATAAAGTCTACAGTTAAACCAATGAACTGATTCCATAAAGAAATAGTGTATAAACACTATTAGATTAGAACAACCCAAATCAAGCACTGAACCAGGAAGGAGATCCAGAGAATGAAGAGTAACAAGACAATTACACCTTTCCTCTAAGCCTCTGAGCTTCAGGATGGCTTACTATTCATCATAAACTAAATAATGTACAGAGAGTGAGGGAATTAGAGGGAATTGAGTTCACCATGTTTATTTTATGGCTTTATGTAAAGATGTTTTCTCACAGTAAAACACCCATTCACCTAGATTATGTTATAAATAAGCCTATAAAAGAGATATATGTTTTAAATGTTTATTCAAGACAAAATAGATGTATTTGCCACTGGGAATTAAAAATAGAAAACAATACACATAGGCAGGAAGTTTATAAAATACAAATGAAATTCTCCTATGGAATAGTCATCCACTACTTTCTTATAGCAAAACTATAAATATGAATAGGCACTATATGTAAATCAAAATAAAATAAAAATAATAAAACTTACAAGGATAAAAACTGTCACCAAGACTCTCTCTTTTACTGTGAAGTTTTCATGTTCATAGGAATTTATCTCAAATAAATGACTGGGTAGGTGTGTGTGTTTGTGTGTGCATGCATTTTTTTTCATGCATTTGATGCCAGTTAAAATTAAGCACTGAAATATTGCCATCATGGAAGGAATAAATCAATTATTATGCATTCCAGAAAGTATACTTCCATGAAAGTAAAAGGTTATGGTGGGCTCAGAATTTCGTCCAGAGATCAAACACTTTCCTGGCATGCTCAAATCCATGGCTTTGATTCTCAGCACTACAAAACAATTAAATAAATAAAAACAAGAACACATGTATTAAACTAGAAAATATTTATGAAACAGCAGTAATGGAAAGTGAAGGTTAGAGGACCACACAGATTTGGCTTTTCCATCATTTGAAATGCCCTACACATAAAATAGTGTAGCAATCATAGCTGAGTGGTAAGATTTTGGGCAGTTCCATTTACTTCCATTTTACTTTTGTGCATTTTCTACCATAAAAGTAATTACATACGTTAACTATCAAAGTGAAGATCCAATCTCAGCAGAAGTTTCCCATGTAATAAATCATTCTCTACTTACAGCAGAACATTTTGCTTATACATTTTCCACATACCTGTCTGGGAATTTATGATGGATGTAGTTATGACAGAGAGAAAAAGAGATCATTCCCCTGCTACACCTAAGCTACTTGGAGATGTGGGAGGAATTAGGAGGGGAGACTAGCATCAGAGGGCTCAGAATTGGAAGAAAGAAAATAACAAGGTACAGAGAAAAAAGCCTTTTACCTGAGGCTATGAAGACAGCTGGTTCTTTGAAGAGCCATACCACAAGCTTGGAACAGACAAGTTTGGAATTTTCTTTATTCTTTGGCTAGTAAAAACTTTGGAAAGAAATAAGCTCTATGATGTTACTACGTCATTTTTGAGTATGGGTTCCTGTGAAAGGAGATGGTGCAAAGGACACTGGAATAACAGATCATATATATGACTCTTGAGAACTTTACATAAATTACTGGCACCCACTCTTACTCATGGTTTCATGTTCTACAGTTTCAATGAATTTAAAGTGCATAATAAAATATGATGTTTGAGGGGAAATAACATTCATTGAATTTTTAGTACAGAATATTGTTTAATTATTTTATTTCATTATTAATTATGTTGTTAATTTATCACTATGCCTAATTTATAAATTAAACATTAGTACATGTTGTATATATAGAAGAAACTGTATTATATGTAGTGTTCATATGATTCCCAATTTCAGACACACACTGAGACTCTTGCATATATCCATAAGAGTACAAAACTAATGAATGTATATTTCATGTTCCTCTGATCATACCATTCTTATTTTCAAATTATGCAGGCAAAAAAAAAGACATGCAGATAGATATTCACAAAGACAAAGGACCAAAGAAGGATTAAACCCTAGCATATCTACACTAACAGCTGTTAAGTTATAATCTACCACCCAGATCAGTATCATATGAACAGAGCTTGGAGATAAGTCTTCTCTGAAGCTGGTCTTTCCGTTGGCCTCTGATTTTCCTCAGACATCGCCTGATTATTAAGTTATTCCTCATCCTATGTACCTGAGAAGCTCCTAGTCTCAGAACTGTTTTGGAGGATTACACTTCTGGACATAAATCTTATGAATACAAATCCACATATATGGGCCAGATTTATAGGTAAGGGGCTCTCCTCAGAAATCCCTGGCCTCCCCCTCTAAAGGGGCCAGCTTAACCAGGCTGGCCCAACTACTCAGAATACTAGCAGAGTATTCCAACTATGACACTGGTTAATCAATGTAAAGTATTCTCTCTCAAACTTGAGGATGGTAAGGGTTGTTAGGGTTGCATTATCCATCGTAAGCTGTTTGGTAATATCCTTGCCTTGTAGTCTTTCTGTGGTAGTTCCTGCTTTCCTGAGTCACATCCATTAAAGGCATCCCTTAGATACCTTCTATGAGGACAAATATTCCTAAATGGAAACACATAGGTTTCTCCTCTCTAAACACAGCTAGGAAAATCTAGAAATGGGGCTGTAGTAGCTGATGCACTAGTCTGAATGCTTCTCAAGTCTTAATATCTATTTAGCATAGAGACAAACAAATGTAGAGTTCACCTAGCTGAGTGAGAAGGTCTCCTCCTTTCCCCTCAACATGCTGTTTTTGCTCATCCTGGATAGTCTTGTGGCACTTGAATTTTTAAATCTTTAGAGTAGAAACCAAACTTGAGTAATTCTATCAACTGCTTGCAGCCTAGTTTGGTTTTTTTTTTTTTTTTTTTTTACAATATTCTACTCATCACCAACTCATGACCTTTCACTTCACAATCATTTCTTCCTACTCTTTTCTGCAAGGCAGAATGAATGCTATATTCACCTCTACAAGGTAGAAAAACTGAGTTTTCTGAGTGGTTTCCTTATTTGTTCTTTATAAGCCTTAAATTTCCATATGACCTTCTAAAAATTTACATCCTCTCAGAGGCTCAGTTTCTTGCCAGTAATTTGGAGGCTTATCTGCTTCTCTTTCCTTACCTTAGCAGTCTGTATTAAGGGTTAAATGATGTCACCAGTATGAAATCACTTTGCAATGACTAAATTAACATATTTTATTAATATCATCATTACCATGATTGAATGCTAATGTCATTTAAATTATAGACAGGAAAGGTGAAGTTGGATTAAATGGTCCCAGCCTATATATTTTCAACTATGCATGCATGGCATTGGAAGGCACAGTGACGGGAGGTTTGGAGGTCTGCCTTTAGTATTTTCCCTGTGTTGGCAAGCTTCTCTTGTTTGAATTCCAGGTGTCTGGTCCAGATTAAACAGATTAGGTGGGATGCCCTGATGTTCCCACCTCTGTTTTGAGTACTGATTTATGAGACTGAAGATGATCACCAGAGCATGCCACAGAACTTCCAAGGTAGGAGTTTTAGTTTAATTTCCTATTATTGAATAGCATACCAAAACAAAAACATCACAAGAAAAAAAGATTTGATTTTAGCTCACAATTCTAGGTTATAATCAATTATAGCAAGGAAGTCAAGGCAGTAATAACTTGAAACAGATATACATATCATATCCAGTCAAGAGAAGATAGAAGTAAATTCATACATGTTTACCAGTACTCAATTATCTTTCTCCACTTTTATACAGCCCATAACACAAACTAAGGGACTGATGTTGCCTACAGTGGCTGTGTCTTCCAACATCAATTAATATAATTAAGACAATTCTCACAGGCATACCTATAGTTCTACTTGTTCTAGATAGTTCCTTGTTGAAACTTCTCTCTCAGATTGTGGCAAATCAACAATGAAAACTAATCATCACAGTAGAACCCATAGGTCTATTCTTCCTTGCTGATCACTCCAGTATTTGCTTTCTTTTTTCCAAAGGTATTTTCCCAAGGCCTGCCAATCACTGAGCAGCGGTAAGGAACTGGCTTCCTAGGATACTCTTCAAAGGATGTAGATTAAAATCGAATTCCCCAAAAGGTGTTTTTTAGACCTCACAGTTGCACTCACACTTTTTACTGACTAGGTATAAAATGTTTAGGTCTTACCAGACTAGGCATACGCTATGAAGTGGGGAGGCAAGGTCAGAGTGCTAGATTTCAAGAATTATTACTTTTATGTCTGGGAAGCACATATGGAGAGAGGGGTGAGGTGTGCCTACGATGAGCCACTGAAATCCTCAGGATGTGAGCTGACATACTAGCTGGCTGGTGCAAGAAAGTTTATCATTTAAATGAGTGTGTCCCTGAGCAGAGGCGGCAGGAAGGTTCTAGACTACTCTTTCCACCAAAGTAGCCATAAGCACCATGACATATTGTCATTTGAATATGGCTGGTATGACTAACAAAACTGCCAATTGGCTTTGACTAATTTAAATTTAGGTAGCTATGGGTAATGAGTCACTACTCTATTGGTCATTGTTACTTTCTGGAATGTGCCCTGGATGTAAGAGGACAAAGGCATCTCTCACTGAGCACTAGTACAGGTGCTAGGATTAAATTTTGAGTCTCAATTTCAGCTAGAAATGAATGATACCAATCAAATCATGGCTCCTGCAGTACTCATCAACAAGACAATGTTAGTAAAGAACCTGTGAGAACCTATATATTTCTCTACTACAGGAACATGTATTTTAGCATAGCTTCTAGTATCTGTGCCCTATACTATCTCATGTCTATAAATAAAACATGAGAAAAAGCAAACAAACAAACAAAAAAATGAGAAACCTCACCCATCCTACAGATCAGTCTGGAAGGACAGAAGAAAATGTGGATATTAATAGCATCTAGACAGATCCTCTGTGCTAGAAGAGAAGCCTGGGCTCAAAGAAGAAAAGTGGTGTCAAAGGCAAGCATAAGCTATGAGTTCAATCTCTGATCTCTACACCAGCACATTTTTAATTTCCATCTTTAACATCACTGTCATGACCAGAACATTGTATACACATTCATTCATAATCTTTGATAAAAGCAGTGTCATCTCCAAAGATTAAATAAGTTGGTTTTTTATCTAAGACAATGAAATGAGAGGCTCAAAAGACTTGAAGAAAAAAAGAAGAAAGAAAATTGAGTTAAAAATACTAGGATATCTGCAAGAACACCAAGTCAGACAACCATAAGATGTATATAGGGACCCTGCAGGCTCCATTCCTGTCACTTCAGTCCTGATCAGTTGGTGACTCCTAGAGGCTTATTCTCCTGGTGTCATGAACTCATAAAAGTTGGAGTAGAGGATGTCTCTGACCCTTTTAGCAGGTGGTGGGACCCTTCTCCTCCTACTGGGCTGCCTTACCTAGCCTTGATCGTTTGTATTCTCAACAAGATTTTAAACAACATAAAGTCACAGTTTATTATTAGTTGAATATATCTATATTTATATCCTTTATATTTATATATGTAATTTTAAAAAGAAACTTGAAAGACAGGGGACAGTTCCAAAAATAAAAGCAAAGTGATTGTGATAGGAGACAATAGATGAAATCACATTCTGTAGAACAGAGTCAGTGGACTGAAATTTAGGAAGTTGGTTCAAACACATCATAATTACCTAAGGAAATTGATAGTATATTAATTAAGTAAGTGATATATGGTATATGAAAAAAAATTGAAGAAATGATAAAAAGCAGCTTAATTGATATTGAACTAAGAAAATCTTATCAGGTCTAGAAGATTCATAATCAGAATGCTAAAATGTAGCCCTTTGCCATTTATTATAAGCAAAGTAAAAGTAAGCATCCATATGGTGACCCAAAGCAAGCTGTCTCTTGACTTTCTTTTTTCCTAATATCTATCAATCTATATATCGTCTATCTATCTATCCATCCATCCATCCTTTGTATATATTGCATAATATATATAATTTGTTGTTTTATAATATGAGTATATATTACTATATATGTATGTAAAATGTTTGTGTTTTTGTAAACTGCAGGCACACATACATCACTTGTGTGCAGTATGGAGTTTGTGGAGTCGGTTCTCTTTTTCCATCTTAAAATCAGAAGTCAGACTTGTACTACAAGTACCTTACCTGATGAGTCTTCACTCCACTTTTGTACAGGTCTCATACCGCAAAAGACTGTTAGGGTCTTAGAATGCTTCAAATATGATAGTACTTTAAAAATTGCTTTCGGTGCTTCTCAGTGTCATTATAATAATTTATGTACTTTCTGCATGCCTTCAGAATGATGAATTCAGAGTAAAAATCCCCAGGCATTTTCATGGTTGAGTTCTGACTTCTAAAGAATAGAAAAGTCATATACTTTTTAAAGAACTCCCAGAACAGAGCATTTCCTGAGAGAAATAGAACCTTCCTAAGCTTGAAGTGCTGCATAGAAAATAAAACTACTCCATTGTTAATTTGAACATAGAATCAAAACTTCAAAAATTACAAAGATAACTTATCAATTTCTGTTTACCACTCTAGTTAGCAGCATGAATATGGGAGAGCAGGGCCTAAAACTGAGGCCCTGTGAGTCTTGTGCAATAACCAACTTCATTCAAAGCATCTGGCAATTTATATTCTGAGGGTTAAGAAGAGCTACTTGGACAATCCCAAGTCACAAAGGCAAATTGTACATGGCAAAAACATGTTTTTCCATAGAGGCAAATAACAATAGCCAGCAGGAATGAATAACCTGAGTGAGCTTACTCCTATCTACTACATCTGGGAGGGGCATGAAAACACAATCCAAGAACAACTCATGTTATGGAGGAACAGAGATTACAAGACTCTTATTTACTTGAAGTTTTATTACAAGGTCTCAGAAATCTCATACTCATGTTCATGGACCATGTTCTGACAAAGCTGTTTTTCAGGTACACTGCCTATTACTTACTTGGGAAATAAATCAATATTAAGAAATAAACTGACCATTTTCATAATCCTTATAAGTAATCATAGCTAATTTTTAAATGAATGCTCATTGTATACCAGGCTGTAGTCTAAATATCATCAAATCTTCATGATAGCCTCTTGAGACAGGCATTATTGTCTTAAGCCTATATTTTTATAGAAAATGAATAAGTTGAAAAATGAAGACATTTGGGTCTAAGCAAGGATTTGCATGTGAGCAGCCTGTCCCTATCATCAGGATCTGTTAGCCTTGTGCTACAGAACCAAAACCTGGTAAATATTTGTTGACTTACATTTTATTTCTACTCAGGTTATCTATTGATAAATTATTTTATTTTATTTTTCTGTGTAGTCTGAGTCTATGTGTGCATGCATGTTCCCATACATGTGTTTCTGAAGGTGCTCATGTGTGCAGGCGCATGTGCACATGTCTGCATGAAAGTGGAGGCCCACAGTAGACATTGTGTGCCTTCCTAGATCACTCTCCATCTTGAATGTTGAGGTGGGATCTCACCTTTTCAGCTAGACTGACTAGTCTGTTTGCTACAGTGATTGCCTGCTCATGTTTCTGTCACACTGGGATTATAGGCAGGCTGCCATGCCCACCTGGAGTGGCACTGGAGTCAGAACTCTGGTGTCATGCTTGAGCATCAAATGCTGTACCAGCTGAACCATTTTTTCCCACTCCTCTACTGGTACATTCTTACCCATTCTAAACCATCTTATGTTAGAACAAAATAAATTACTGTGACTTGTGGTTTCTGTAGGTATACTGGGCAGGTTTTGTTTATATTATCCATGGTCCATAGCAGTGATGTTGTAACAGAGGCTCATGCTGTTGCTTAGTGTGACAGAGTTGAAAGCCTAGAGCTTTTGTCATTTACATGTCTGGTACCCTGATATTTCTTGTCCTTCACACACAGCTTGGGCTTTCAAAGGAGACTGACCCATATGTAGCCATGCTTCTTACTTGGCAGGGAGCTTCCCAGAACTACAGAGTGGAAACAAGGGTACTGCATTCACTTGGTGAGAAATGAAAATGCAGAATAACACTCAAAATAGAGTAGAAACTCTTTTTTCTACTCTTATCTTCATCCATTTACTTTGCTGTAGTCCTCTCTATCCAAAAATCATTTTTATATCATCTGCATTTATAAATCCTTGATGGGAACACATAAAAAAGTCAAAAGTGTGTTTTTATTCTCATAGTTTCACAAAGTGCAGCACATTGTAAGTGTGTCTTAAAGAACTACCTACATTAATTTATACACACAGAGAAAACATGATGGAAGGGAGGACGGGAGGTGAAAACAGAGGTTAAATAGAAAAGTATTTTAAATACTGCAGAAGATCAGAGGTATGGACACACTAAATTATTTGGTTTGTCTCTGTGTGATGGAGTCTATCCTATTTTTCCTCTTTGTTTTTCCATATAGTCTAAAGTTTCTTTAATAAGCTTGTGTCACATCTGTGATAAAGAATGTTATTAGTACCAAAACCACATGGTTCAATTTAGGTACTGCCTGTATGATTTTCTTTTTTTAATGTTGTTGTTTGCTTAAGAAACAAGAAATTGACCTCCAGCTGTGGTATAGATGGAGAATGACGACCTGGGAGGCTTCCTATGGGGATTTTCCATCAAAACAGTATTTAGCTAGCAAGTCCATTATGCCAATTCCCTTTCACTCTGTTTCCGTTTGCGCTTTCATACTGTTCATGAAGCCACTGTAATGCAACTCAGCCTATGAAACACACAGTCTTCCCTCATTATTATAAATGCAATGCCTGAGCAGGGTGCCTGCTATGTGAGGCAAAACACTGATGTCAAGGGTGGAATCTCACAAATGTAGACATACACATAACATAATTTGAAAGTATCATATAAGCATTCTAATGAGTTGATTCAGGGCCACAAAAACAAGGCTATCATTTTGGCCTGGAGAGCTCAGGATATAGTTTGGTTACTGGGTAAAGTCTTAGTTAGACTATGAAGCAATTCATTATTGATAGCATAAGATAGAATATTATAAGTAGAGAGTGCACCAGACTCAGAAGTTGAAAGCTGTCCCTATGATCTTTAGCTGTGGCACCTCTTTTCTGGTCCCACAGTATATAATCTGTTATCATTTGTTCTTTAAATTGGTACATTTTGAGTTCAAGATTCAATAACTCTTAAGTGGAAATTTAATTTGCACTCAACAAACCTAAAGGAAGACATATGTACCCTGAGTTTTAAATGAAAATAAAAGTCCAGAAGCTAAAATGAGTTTTTAGCCTTAGGTTCCAAAAGAGAGTACTAATGTATCATGTAGGTTCTTCTAGGGGCCACCAAGATCTCTGACATATCTCTCCCATAACTAATAGCAGTGTTTTTTAAAGTTTCTTTTTAAATGCAATTTAAAATGTTTGAATGTAATCACCCTCCATGGGCAGATAATGATCTTCCCAGAAGTCATAGGTTATTAACCAAAAATCTCATTGCCAGGGCTTATATGTCTTTTTAAAGGGTCACTGACATAGCTATCATTTGCCACCAGAACTTCACAATAATATCCTACTACTGAAGACGTCGTACACTTTGATTGCAAATCATAGATAAATCAATCTTGAACTGGTTGGGAAAATTTCTCCCCACTTCCTAGTTTTCATAGTACTGGAAGGTGTTATATAGGTTGTATGATAGAAAAGTAGTCAATAGTTTTATCCAGTTGTGAATCTTTCCAGCTATAATAATGACTTACTGGGCAAGATATGGTTCAATAGTGACATTGTTGTTATGGAATAACCAACAACTTTCTGATTAGATTTGAAGCCTGATTCTTGTTTATATGCCTATTATTTGTTTATATAGAGAGATAATTTCATCCTCAGTCTTTATCAGAGAAGCTTCTTGTTGAAGTTGAGGTGGAAGTATTATTGCAGAGACTCATAACTAGTCATAGGCCCGAGAATAACTGCCTATGTGCTATCATATATAGTGCATCTATATCAAAAGCCCATCCAAGGCTCTGGAAATATCTATGTAAAGGTGCCATAACAAATGAGAGAGCCAGATCATGAGACTATGTATAGCAAAAGTTGTTTTCTGGAGATGACATAGCCATTGCTCTAGTAAATTTATGAGAGTTGTGGTAATCTTCACAAGACTGTCACAAAATTGAACTTATCAATATTTCATCAAGGATTGGGGAGGAATCTGTAATGCCTTAAGGTATTGTTATCTATAGATCTGAGAGTGGCGAGGTAGCCACCTGCATTCCAAGGATAAGAATATCCAGTTTTTCCAGAAGCCCTGTATGATTGTGCTCCTCAAACCATATTGAAGTCAGTGGCACTGAGTCACAGGATCAGTTAAAACATATTGCATAGACTTCTCAAAGCACTAGTAAAAAAAAAAAAATTAAAATGGATCTTGGAAGTAATTGAAAGTTGTTAAGCTCTGTTATCAATGGATAATACCCAGCATGCTGTGGGAAAGTGATAGTACCTAGTTATTAGAAAGAAGATTACAGAAGACTTAGAAGAAGGAGAAAGAAAATTCAGTCCTAAATTTTGCCTTAGGTAGAGGTTAACAAGAAGTAACACTAAGTCAAGGTAGCTTCATAATTAAATATGGAAGATGAAAATTTATCATATAGCTGGTGGTAGTATATGGTATTGAAGTAGAATACTGGGATGGTATGGAGACTACTTTGCTTTTCAGGAACTTCTAACATTGTGCTAGGCATGGGAAACCTTTTAGACATTTTAAGCGGGGAAGAAACATGGTCAGCTGGGTGGATAGAGTGACTATTCATGCTATCCAGATCAATGAGTGGACAGGGCTAATGACAGGGAAGAGTTAGGAGGCTGATTCAGTAATCTGAAGAGGGGGCTGAGGAAGCACAAGACAGGCATGACAGCAGGAGCTGCTATGATGAGACAAATTGACTCTGATTTTTCATTCATCTGCCTTCCTTTACCTTTAATGATTTCTGGATGTTCTGAAGTGGAACCTGGCAGATGGCATTTTAAGAAAAAATGACTTCAGAGCCCCAGGTTCCGATCCCATTTATGCTTCTTTCTACCAGAAGGAGATAAGCCCGCAGTACCGTCTTAGGTAATTAATGATTCAACATGGTGCGTTTGCAAAATAAAATGGAATCTGCTGGAAGCCTCATTTTCAGCTATAAAAATTCAAAGGACACAAGAAGGCTGATTTGTGATTGTTGCCTTTCCTGAAAAAAAATTAAACTGATTATAACATGCTGACAATGAACCAGTGTCTTCCAAAAGTAATGTTTCTGGCATTTTACTGAGTGTTTAACACAAATATTCAAATTTATTATTCTTGACATTCTTGAGGAAAATGAGAATAAAATATTATTTTGGTCCTGTAATGCTTGGCTATATTCTTATTTGTGTTTTTGCATAATTAAAGAAAAATTAAAAGAATTCTGATTCTCTGTCTTATTGATTTTAAAAACTCTTTTATAATCCCACATATGAACATAATGTGTTTGATCAAATAAATCTTTTTGTCTTTCTTCTACTGAACATCTTCTTCCCATAAATTGTCTTACTGTTTTCCTGATATTCTTTTTGCTTTTGTGACTCTGAGTTTGATTAGGGTTCCTTACATGAGTTTTGGTGTTGGCTTAATTACTGAAGCATAAGCAACTAACCAGTGGCCAATTAATAGCCATTAGTCACCAGTGGTTCCTCAAATTAAGGGTTCTGTTAGATAATAATGGAATCAAGTTTTATTTTTGGATATGAATGTCACTTTAAGAATGACTATCTATTTTCTGGAGGGAAGAGGGTATATGCATGTTGAAACTCTGGGACCCACTGGTGAGTTCAATATCTAGGTAATTATTATAAAAGCAATACTAGGTGCATTTATAAGTCTCAAAAAGCCTGTAAATGTGGTCTTATTTAAATAGTTCAATAATTTAATGTTATTATTTCTGCCCCATTTCATAGAGTTAAAAAAGAATCATTCTCATGTTTTGATCTCAGATGGTGGTTGAACTTTCTGAGTTTGTTTTAGCATGTATAATCGAATCTTATTGACCTTATGGGATAGGGCTACTGTGAGGATGTCAGGACCTGAACAAAGCACTTAGCACAGACAAGTGTCATTAGAGCTCAATGATATTGCTGTCATTACCACTAAGGCCACCAGCTTTGATTCTAAATTTCTTGTGTCTGCTTTAGTAACTGCAGTATAACTTCCCACTCTGTTGTTCATGTTCTTGCATGGCATGCTCACTCACATTCTTTTCTGTTCCTCTCATCTGACACAATGGAACTACATAGGTTTTCCAAAGATTGGGTTTGGTTGTATTCCCTCCTGGTGATTCCTCAGGAAAGAAACTCATTCTTACCAATCAAGGACCTCTGAAATATTCCTAATTTCTTTTTGTGAGTGCTGAAACAAGGACATCATTCACAGAATCAGTGTTCTAAAAGTTATAGTGTCTGCATTTGTCATCTGATGCTGGATATAGAGATATTAATTTTCTCTGTCACCACTATTGGAAACAATGTTTCATTGTGTTGCACTGGAAATGTCACATCTATGCCCTGGGAAACACATTCTATCTCAGACCATGAAGGGATACAATTATGTTACAATGGCTATCCAACCTTCTAAAATGGATGAAATAAAAACGCTAGCAATGACTTTGCTATTATAAAAGAGATGGAACTACTTGCTATTCTAGATGATGATAAAATGAGAATGCAAAACCTTTCTCAATAAACAGTTTTGAAGTGCTTTATAAGGTTAAAATGCATATTTTAGGGTCTTCCATCTCACTTAAAATTAAAATGATGTGAATATGGGAAAGGGACTTGTCACCAAGAGTGGGTGGGTTGCATGGGGGTTGGGAGGAGATAAGGGAAGATGGGGTGAAAATCATCATGATAATCATAATGTGTTACATACAATTAAGTTGTCCACAAATGAATTTAATTAAAGTTTTACACATACATTTTGTTAAAGATATTTAACTTTAGTCACATAATTTAAAGACAGTAGTTTCATTAGTGACAGTTTGAAACTCGAACCAATCCAAACATCTTTCAAAGAAATAGTTAATGATTAAAAGAACATATCAAACCACACACTGTCATACTATTCAACAGTATAAAGACAAAAATCATCTATATATAAAAACTTGGATGGCTCTTAAGAACAACTGAGGTCACTTTTTAAAAGCCAGTTTTAAAGTTTGCTTAGTATATATTTAATATTTTCAGTATGACAAAATTGTTGAAATGGAGAGGCTACACATGGCTTTTTAGCATTAGAGGAGGGCATGATTTAAGGAGTTCCTGTTGTAGAAGTTCATTTTTAGTTATGCACAAAATAATTGTTTTATGAACTGTTGAGTTAGGGGCTACCTAGGTCTTGGCACTTTGTATTTTCTGACAGTGTTGGAGTTCTGTGGGAACATTTGATTGCTTATGATCTATACTTGAGGAGTTCTGAATCAATAAAAAACCTTGGGCGAGATGCTTGGGGTTCCACTGTCAGTATGCCGTTTCTCGGGATGGTGGTTCCACTGTTGAGGATGGTGCCATAACTGTTTCCCTCTGCTGAGGTCTGACAGTGTTTACATGTATGAGAACTCCTCCTTCTCTCTTTGCTGAGCCACCCCAGCAGCAGTGTACTACTACAAGTTCCTATGATGGATTCTCCATGAGGTGATAGAGTAGATATGCATTATTATTCTGGAAGTGCTGAAAACATGTACAAGTGGTGAAATATCAGAACTCCATACGTGCACATGAGTGTTTGTAAACGGATGAGCTTTCAACAAGGTCTACAGCTTAGTTTTTAGTACAGTAATAATCATTACTGTGGTTTTGGAAGATGTTATCATTGAAAGAAACTGAATAAAAGGGATGTTTGAACTTTCTGTAAGTATGTTGCAACATTTATGTAAGACTAAAATCATTTCAAAGTAAAAACTTTCAAAATACAAGCAACATAGCAGGCTTATTTCATTTGTGATTTAAAAAGGAAGAATAAAAATTAACAATGCAGAGAATCCAAATGCAAACCTCTCTGTCTAGTTCAGGGGAGTGAAGCATCATTTCACCAAATGAGAAGTGGCAAGAAGATAGATGGAAGGAGAACTTTGTAAATAAAGTCAACTACTGGTTATAGCTTAGTGGTGGAATGTCATTTCTTGTATATGCCTAAAACCCTGGTGTTTTTCCTACAGTAAACACACACACACACACACACACACACACACACACACACACACACACTTACATTTAGTCTTTAAAGCAGGTATGTTGGCATTAAGTAAATATATAGATCTAGCCTAAGAGCTTTCTAAAATAAATTGTTTTAATACAAATAGTATGGAGCATTTTCATCATGTGGCCTAGAACAGAAGTGAAGAAGGACAAATCACCAATATGAAAGACTTATCTTCTATTGCCAAGGGAATTATCAAGCTGATAAAGAAATCCTAAACTAGAAATTACTTCCACACTCAAAATGTTGGAAAGCACACACTCACACACATGTGAACAAACACAAAGCAAGTTTGTATAATAGATTGAACAATATATTGTTTCTATTTCAGTGATTGATGCTACCAACTTAGTTATTTGTTGAGCTTTACATAGAGGATAACTCAAAAGCTAGCACAACACAGTATATCTTACAGAAGTGGTAGAATGCAGCTTAGACTTCATTCAATGAGAAAGTAGGGATTTCTTACCCCTAAGGGTAAACCTACTCTTATCCAGTATCTTCTCTTACATTCACTCACTATTTTGTTGATTCATGAATGGAACTAATATCAATTTTTCTTTATTAGGTGCCTCAACTTATGCCAGTGATCAGGCTAAAGTAAGGAAAAAAGATGGAAAAATTTCATAAAGCCATTGAGGTAGTGGAAGCATTATCCTATAAAAACAGACACAATTAAAATGGTAACAAAGGAAATGCATGAAATGGGCAAAATAACATGAAAATATATCCCATGGGAGTGAGTGGATCAATATTAGAGTTAATGGTAGGTTTATAAGATGAAATTCCATTTCTTCTCAAGTCAGTTTGAATGAAAAACAAAACCAAACAAAAAAATCCCAATAGTTATATGAGAATGATATGGTACCTGAGATCATTCTTAGATCACCATGGTGTAACATAAAATATGTCACTGATGTCATAGTCAAAGCTGAAGGCTGGAGTCTAGTGAGATGGAGTCAAGGTAGAGTGTGTCACTCAGATGTACTGAGAGATACTGGTATATTTTTGTTTCTTTAAAGTTATCTAAATTTATTTAAAATTCAAGAATTTTGTACACAAGTATATTTACATCATTTTAATCTGTTTCATTCCCTCAACACTTAAACAGAGTTTCCTTTTTCTAAACTTCAGGACTTCTTCTATAATTATTGTTATAATAATATTGTTATAATAAATGCACACATGTATACACATAATATTTGAGAACTCCTCCTGAGTGTGTGTGTGTATGTGTGTGTGTGTGTGGTGTGTGTGTGTGTGTATTCAGAACTGGGGGCTTGTCATTGAAGAAACTGAATTTCCTTCCTTATCAGCCAGTGACTACCTGTAGCTTTTTATCTAGATGTAAGGCCTTGTGAAACTTTTTTATAGCCGTGCTAGCACATTGACTTGTATGGTCTTTGTAGGTCTTGAACAGACAACCATATCATTGACAACCACAACATTTTATGTTCAGAAGGCATTTTTCACAGTAGTCATGCCTCTCGTTATGTCCTTAGTGAAATTGTTAACTCTGGTTTTTTCAACCTAAATGCATTAAGGCCTGTCTAATACACAAGTAAAGCACAGCTCATCTCTGGATGTGTCTGTGATGTTCTTTCCAGTGAGATTTGTCATGTGGGAAGTAGCTGTAGAGAAAAGACTACTCTGAATCTGGGTGATACCATCCAATGAGCTCTTGACTCAGATGAATCAAAGTAGAATTGAAAGTCAGCCATTGTGTTCAATCCTATTCTTCCTTTCTTATGCATATATTACAGCTGCCACGGAGTGTAGGTTCTTCAGACTCCAACCTGAGCTCATATTAAGACTCTTCAGAGGGATTCTGGGTGGTCAGGGCTAAGTAGAACTGAATGAGGATTTCAGCTTCTTAGAAGCAGTTTTCTTTGTCTCATCAGCATGTGGATGGATAATTCAAAGCAGTCCCATAAATACACCCCCCACACACAGTGTGTGCTTGTTCACATGCAAATGCATGTGCAGTGCAAGTCTATACATCCTACACCGGCTCCAGGCTAGCCCTCACAGCTCCTACCTGGATTTGCAAGCACACTTTTGAAATTTCATGCTTTAAAACTCTACCTTGTCTTTACCTACTTCTTCTACTAGTAAAATAATGACCTTAACCATTCCTGCTTGGGAGCCAGCTACTACTCCATGCTCATCTCTACTTATCTAATCCATGTCTTGAATGGCTCCATTTTAAAAAGACAAATGATTTACCTCTGGAGCCAGTTTACATCTCATCATTCCTTGAACTGGACTAACTATTTTACTTCTTTATACTCCAAATTATTCATTTGTAACATGAGAATTAGAATTATTTTATAATTAGTAAGACAATTAACTTTGTGCATGAAAAATATTATCATAAAAATTCTAAAATATATTCAACATATATGTGCCACCTATCATCACCTTCAATGCCATCACCTTTACTATTATATGGACTCTCATTTTCCTATGAGACTCTATCTTTGGGCATACTATTGCTACCTGCTGTGCCATGCTGAGTTTTTCTTTTCTTCTTTCTGATGCAAAGTCCTTCCAGTGTTCCCCAGTCTTGGTATGGGACCAGAGATTACCTTTTCTATCAGAAGAGAGTTCAGCTCAAAATGGCTAAGCATTCACATTCAAACACATCCTCCATTATCCTTAGTCTTCAGGATAATCTAAAATGTTGTTACCTTCTTTCTTGGAGAGATTTCTAGAAAATGCTCAGACTTTCAATGTTGATACTCCTCACTATGTTCCATCGTGATAGTTTTAGAACAAGCAACTTGCATTTTAAATAATCATGATGTTCAGGAAAATGGCATCTAATTGTAATGCTTTCAACCACTGCTACTTTTCAAGGCACAAAGCATCCAGACTTCCTTTTCACTGAAGAGACCGCTAATGTGATGACACCCAAACCATCAGCTGCCTCCCACATGCACACTGACAGCTGGGGTGCTTTCAGCTTTCCCTGCCATTATTTTCCTTTCTCTTTGCCTTTCTTTCTTATTAGATTGAAATGGTAGCATTTTACTGGAGTTGAGTCCAGGGGGTTCTGTAGATTGACAGATATAATTATCACATTTGCCTCCCAGCATGTGGTATCTAAGTAATACTCTCCATATTTATCCAGCACTAATCAGAAAATACTTCAATCATTTGGAGAGAGATCCCCCCCACCAACACGGCACTATCTAGGGAGCTCATCCAATAATCATAGTCTTCATTTCTGTTATAAGGTTATATTCTTCTTCTGGCTTTATCTGCAAGCTGCATTTATCACCCAAGGACTGGGGTTTTATGGAGCATTTGATGGGCAGATTTATTGGCTTGCCAAAAAGCTGTTCATTGATGGAAGCTGGGGTAGTGTGGGGACTCTTCCATGAAGAGACTAATGAAAGTATGCTGGATTAAAGAAAACAAATATGGGTAGCTACAGTTTGAGAACATGTGTAAAAAGAAAAACAGTGGATATATCAATGTACTATCTTTTTTACTGTTTGGAACAATGCAATGAGGATTATGGCTCTGGGTGCTTTCACATATTTAGGAATAAACTACTCTGATTTTTTTTTCTTCCTTCTGATGTGAAATCACCAGATCTTTTCTACTATTCAAGAGTCATTTAGTTAGAATAGTTAGGAATTTACATAAAATAAATCAAATTGTGAATGAGATTTATAAGTGGTAAATGCATATGTCTTAGTCCATGTTAGCCTTGAGTTGCAATGATAGAAGGCTTTAACTGTATGTGGTCCAAATTCCATTCCCCATTTTCCCTTTGAGTGTAAATTACCAAATGTGGTCACCCACATACCAAGATGAATCAAAGCTGAAAGCTCAATGACTTCACCTGATAATATAAATAACAATAATAATAATGAGATTTATAGGAACAGGTAAAGAAAAAAGTTATCTAACCATTATCACTGTACATTGCACAACAGTCAAGTTTCTAATGTTACACAGGTATCATGTTATTTAAACCTTTCCACATGCAATGAATATGTCATATTACTTCATTTTAGAAAGACAGTTTCACATATTAAGCAAATGTCTGTGGGTCAGGCAGTCTTGAGATGGCATAACTAAATGTTGCCTTTCACTTTGCCACAGTGTCACGCTGTTTCGCATTTACACCTTCTTATACCTGAACCAGAAATTCAAGGTATTCAGAAGTCAAATGGGAATAGGGGTGGAACCTGGTGTTTCACCAGGAAAGAGTCCAACATAAGCAGTGAAATATGCATGTGTTCAGGCAGAGATGAAAGCCCAACCTTGATAGAAGTTAAAAGTGAATAAACACAGCCAGTTAATTTTGATCCTCCAGTTGCTGTGAGTCTTCTGGGGAGGTCTATCAAATGGCCCACTGCCTTCCTTGACTGTTTATTTTATTTTGTTTGTAAGCTCAGGGAGCAGAAACCCATTTCTTCTCTATGGCACGCCCATAAAAGTTAAATAACACTTCTATTAAAAAACACCAGGTAGGCTCATTCCCATTTCCTTTGGAGACCTATTTATCACCATCCTTTCTCTAGTGTGACTATCTTAAGAAAGAATAATTTTATTTTTCCAATGGTGTGGCAACCTGTTTCAATTATTAGCAATCTTTTTTTAGAGTACAAAAAGTAGGCAATCTGAACCATGCTGAATGTTTTAGGAATAGCCGGGTGTACCAGTCAGAGTTTTCTAGAGGAAACTGAATATTTATATATGTATGTATAAAAGAGGAGGAGTTACTAGAATGTCTTAGAACCGATCCAGGCTGGATAGCCCAACAATGAGTGCCTGCATACTGGAGAGGTTGAGAACTTCAGTATATGAAACAGGATGGCTCATTAGTTCTGAGCCATTGCTGAAGGGCTAGAAGATGCCTGGAGGATTGCTGGTCATCACTCAATGTTGGAAGTTAAAGAATCCAAAACACCCTGGATTCTAAGATCAGCAAAAACTGCAGCAGTAGCAGCATCAGAGAAAGCTGCACTATATGCAAGAAGTAGAGATAGCCAAGGAAGCCTAGGGCTTTCTCCTGAAAACTTTATAACCAGACTAGCTAGAGAGAAGTTGCTTCCTACTCTGGGGGAGTGGTCACCCCTAAGTTGAACCTTCCTGAAAATGCTTTTGCAGGCTTAGTTGACTAACTTGAAAATAAAAGGCTAACTATCACCATGGGAAAGAAAAAAATGGATGTAGAATTTCCTTAAAACAACAAGTTAGTATGTGCCCAGCACTGTTTCAAATAGTTTGTCTGCTCAGCTGACTGAATACTCAGCAGCTTGCTGAAGGAGGCATCACAAGAAGGTTCAGAGGAAGAAAGTACTATACAGAGAGGTTATGCTCATGACCAAGAATGTAGAACACAGGCTCATGGAGTTGAGCTCCTCAAGGGCTTCACTGTAGGCCAGATATGGAGCTAAATGGGGAATACTCTTTATGGTCAAGGTGGACAGAGAAGTCCCCTCTGAAGAAGGCAAATGTAATCTGAAACCTAAAGGATGATCAAGAACTGGGGAAAGAGAATTTTAGGCCAGTAATAGTAACAGATGATGATGATGATGATGATGATGATGATGATGATGATGATTATGATGATGCAGCAATAAATAGAAAAGCACCAATGGAGCTATCCTTGTTGAGGAAGAGCAAAAAATATGCTGACTAGGGAAGATTATAAGAACAACAGAGGAGCCAAGAGATCCCCAGCAATGAAATGTGACTTAAGTCCCTGTGATAAACCCCTTACTAGGTTTTTTTTTTTTTTTTTTTGTTGTTGTTGTTGCTAATCCTGTTGAATGATGTGAATGATGCCGATAGTCCAGGATAAGACCAGGGCACAGAACTGCTCATTGATTTTACATTCTGGAGACCTTAACAAGAATAATTCCCATGTCATGTAGTTGACAGAAATTAGATAGGAAAGACTAGAAGGACACATGCCAGACTGAGAAGTACAGACTGCTAGCATCCACAACTTCATGAGAAAGATATTTTCCTCTTGAAAAGTTTAGAGGACAATGAAGGGTCAAAGGAGAGTTAGTGAAAGGAGATAAAACCATGTGTGAATGCTGATAATATTGATCTAAGAAAAAGATGGAGTTATAATATGCAAGACAGAGAGAGATTGATTACCTAGAAACAGTACTCTGTTTGATTCCTACCCTTTGGCTGAAAGAGGCTTATGTACATTTAAATTCTTTGTATGAGCATTCCATCCTGCTCGTCTTGAGTCATATTATGCTCATCTGTCTCTTAGATGAAGTTAAACAACATCAATATTTAATACACTTGCTGTTTTTATATGCAGTGGTTTTGCTTTCTTTCAAAGCTCATTGATTGTCTCCTTTGTGATAATTAAATGAGATAATTGGCCAATTGACTTATTATCCCATAACTCAACAGATACGTTGACTATGTTCAATATGCCCAATACTATACTAAATCAAGTGATATATAGATAACATTTACATGGCACTCCTGCTCCCAAGAATGTCTTCCTTTCAAAAGTCAGATGAAATATTTCACAGTATACACCAAGGTCTTTTGCATAGGCCTGTTGCTAAATGCAAGAAATTTTTTGTCTTTTAAGTAGGTGTTATCAGAAAGAGAAAGATTTGGAAATAATCTAGAAAGGTTATGCATTTTCACAGATATTTTTTTCTTTTATCAAATGTATGTGTGTGTGTGTGTGTGTGTGTGTGTGTGTGTGTGTGTGTCTTATGAATACACATGAAGATTCAGGTACATGTATACCTATATGCACATGTATATCAAGGGCAGAGTTTAATCTTGGTGTTATCAATGTGGAATATCACTTATATCTACTTTTTATCTACCTAAAAAAAGAAGTTTCCAGCTACTTCTAGATATTTTTCTAAAGTAGTAAAATTGAATTTCTACATAAGGGAGTTCTGAGAATGTTCATGTAGTTTTATTGAAGCTGGCTACAGTTAAGTTGTTTACTAACATTTATGCCTATAAAGAGCTATGCCATAAAGTAGTATTTTTCTGTAACAAAATGGTATGGACTATAGACATATAAAATGTCATAGGTGAATTTCAAAAATGTTACATCAAGAGAAAGAAGCTATATGAGAAAGAATGTAGTGAAAATATTGTGGTGATAGAATAACATTTGGTCACTATGGGTAGTAATCGATTAGAACAGAAACAAGGGAAATTTTAACTGGAAATTATCTGATTATTGATTAGAGTAGTGTGACATGGACATCAAAAATCAAAGTGTACCTTTAGCATCATAAGCAAAGTTTCATGATGATGCATTTACCCCTGCTTTTGCTGCAACAGGCTGCAGAAGTCATCCAAGGGCTTCAAGCATGAGAGGAATTCAAGGTGTCATGCTGGCTTGGAGATGGGTAGGAAGCACATGGGTAGGAAGTATAAGAGGTTTTGGAAGTTACCAGCAACCTTGTCTCACAGACAGTCAGTGTTTGGGGACCTGAGGCCACTTCAGATGTAAATATGTGCTTTGCAAACCTACAGAATTGGAAATTGACTTTCCTCTATAGCCTCCAGATAAAAGCCCAGATTACCTGACAGTTTTATTTCAGTCTTTTTAAATCCTACATAGAAAATTAAGTTTAGCCACAAGAGATCTACTAAGAAGACTACTAAGAAAATAAATTGTGAATCTTTAGATAATTGTGGCAGTTTGTTTTACAGTCATCAAAATCTAAGGTGCTGATTACCTGGGATTTCACTGTATTCACATTGCCCCTGCTCCTGTGTAGATGATGTATAGATGTGTATGGTTGTTTTTAGGAATGGCTAGGTTGGTATACATGCACAGTAACTTCTAAATACAAAATGGAAAAGCAACTGACTGTATCTCCTGCTCGAACAGTGAGTAGCTTCTGCTTCCATGACTGGTGAAATATAAAAAATCCTATGTGATAAGTGAGTTCCTCAACTATTTAAATTGCACTAACCATAGAAGTGAGGAATGGCTAACAACAAAAACCTTGAAAATAGCCTGAAGTGTTCATAGAGACATCATTTTCTGGGCATTACAGGGTTATTGCATACACTAATTCACTTCGGCTATGACTGCATGCACAAGACTTAAACAAGACCAAAGCAGCCAATATCCCAGCATGGATATGGATGGGGTGAGGACTCATGAAATTCTACTCCTACCTGAGGGCCTATTGGCAACCGATGGCTTCTGGGAGAGGGAGAGTAATTTTCCATTGGGTAGCTATCCCTTGAGAGTCCTATATCTATGCATATACCAAAAACACTAAGGGGATTCAGTGGATTTTTAAAACACATTAAGTTAGGAGAAGAATGTGATGAGGGCAACGGGGGAAGAATTGGAATGGAGTTTATTGTGGTAGAGATGTTCAAAACATGTTATATACTTGCAGGAAATTGTGAAACAATAAAATAAAATGCAAAATAAAAAAATTTAAATAGAAAATGCCACAGACCTAGGTGGATGGGGAGAACTTAACATAATTTGTATTCATAGTTCTACATGATGAAAGCTCAGGACCAGAGTATCAGAGAGGTTAGCACTGATGAGGGCCACTGCTCTGACTCGAGGGCAAGTTTTTTTGTGAAATAATCCCATGGGAGAGGCTGAGCAACCTGGTCTCCTTTATGAGAAATACTCATTTACAACTTCATTTAACTTGGGCTACTTCCACAAAGAATTTATCTTCACAAAATCACACTGGATAAAATAGCTTTTTTTTTTCTTTTTTTTTTATAAAATTTGAGGAGATGTGACACAATATACAGTGTTTACCTCTTTACAGACCAAAAGTCAATGTGATAGGTTATCAGCCCTGCTTTATTTAAATACTCTTGTTCCAATTATCTGGAGCTGGTAGGTGAGGTTGGCTGGATCCACATCTGGACTTAAAAGAAAGCTGAGCATAACCCAGGTGACATGTGTGGAAAGCAGGGACCTGCCCAAGGTGTTGTTGATGTTACTATTACTGTGCTTGACTCTGCCCAGTAGTCACTACTGTACTCTAGCACATGTGAGCAGAGCAATTGCTGACCTTGGTACAATGAGCACTGTAAAGTTGAACTTTGGTTGTTAGGTAGGAGATTTCTGCAGCTTACAAACCTCATTGGTTTGAGAGTCCTTTAACCTGGTGAGACCTCTGGAGTACTCATTAAGCATACAGCAGGGTGAGAATTTTCACATTTTACCAGAAGGCAGTTGAGTTATAGTCTTGATGAAATGCCTACCACGTATTTCCAAAGAACCCAATCCTCTAACTAACATTGAAGGTTTTCTTATTTCTTCATTTAATAGGGAAACAAACACATCCTTTGATCAACTCAGTGCTAAAAGAAGTGAAATTATGACTCCATTAGAGACCAACAGAATGCAGTGCCTTAAAAACACTATGAGTAAGTCCTTTTGCCAATGAAGCAGTGCTGAAAAAATCGCAGTACAAAAAATAAAAAATAAAGTAAATGAAATCTGAGTTGTGAAGAGCAATGTGATTTCTCTTGCCAGGGACGAGATACCCGCGTTCTGGGAAATACCCGCGTTCTGGGAGCCAGGGACGAAATACCCGCGTTCTGGGAAATGCCACCAGCTAACCAGAGCAGAAGCCTTGGCTAATTGGTGATATTTCTACTTACTTTTACAATTAACCTTACATGCATTAATACGCATATATGAATATATCAATAATGAAGTATAAGCAGTATTTCTGAGATAAAGAAGCAGAGATTATCAGGGGATTAAAAATGACAAAGAATTGGAAAGTATGTGGGGATGTCAAAGTAGATGAAATACAGTCTTTGTGAAACCTGTATAGCTATGTACAATGGGTACACACTAATAAAAATAACAACACACACACTCAAATAAAACCCTAAGTCCCCCCAACGGCACAGGAATGTCTTATTAAAGGTCATGCAGTTATAATAATTAAGTGCAAGCCAGGAGGGTCACACTGGTCTCTGGATTGCCATTCCAACATTTTCCCCTCACATATATTGTGGAGATCTTTTTAAAAAGTCCTCTGTGACTTTGAGACACCAGGCTCTTCTGGAATCACAACTGAATTACGCAAGCCACACGAGGTTTCTCTGAAAATCCCAAAGAAAACAAAGGTAAATTGGAAAGGCACTATGGAATTGACTGCAAACAATTGAAATTCTTCTCCATTAAAGGCTGAAATGAAAAGGCCATGGCAAGCAGACTTCCACAGAGAGGAGAATGAAAAGTCAAGTCTGAAAGCTTTACAGATGTCGATACTACATAAAGAGGACTTAGTTCTGGTAGAAAAGAAAAGCCACAGTTACAGAGTGTTTCTATACTTCAGTTCCAATGTATATTCCTGGTCTCCCTTGGCCTCAACCTGCTGTGTGTTTAATGAGTACTCCAGAGGTCTCACCAGGTTAAAGGGCTCTGCAGACCATGAGTCCAGCTGGCTGCAGAAATCTTCTTCCCAGTAACCAATGCTCAGATAAAGCCCCAATTGGAATACCGTATGGGTCAACTTTAATCCTAGAAAGACCATAACTATCCAGTCCTAAATAAGGAAAAAAAGCATACATGAAACACTGCCTTAAGCAAGCTTTCTTTGTTGTGTTTAATATATCTAACACCCACTGGAGAAGGTATGATAGTTACATTTCACCAATAAGAAAAGTAAAGCTTGGGAAATTTACATTAGCTGAGTGGTGCACATCTCCTGAGAGCACAACTGGAATCTGGAATTTGAATGTCTGCCAAAGGACTTTACAGTATATAACAAATATCACGTGTGTGTGTGCGTGTGCGTGCGCACACATGTTGTTCTCTTTCTGCTCCTGAGCAAATAGAAAGTTTTCTAAACTGTCTTCTCCAGCATGTTAGTTCCTTTTTATTGTTGTGACAAAATACTTAGCAGAAGCAATTTAAAGAAGGAAAGATTTACTTTGGATAACAGTTTAAGGCAGCAATTCTTGACCTTGGGTCATGACCCCTTTGAGGGTTCAATAACCCTTTTATAGGGGTTGCCTAAGACCATCTACATATCAGACATTAGCATTACAATCATAACTGTAGAAAAATTAGTTATGAAGTAACAAAAATAACTTTATTGTTGGGGGTCACCACAGCATGAAGAACTGTGTTGAGAACCATTGGTTTAAGGGATAAAGTTCACTGCAGCAGGGCTAGCATGGCGTTGGGCGCATGAGGCATCTGATCATATTGCTTTATCCTTTGTCATCTTTTATTCAGCATATGCAGCGAGGAATTGCCCCCATTTTTTATCATGTAATTATAGCCATAATGTAAAGAACATGATCAGAGGTGTTGAACCAGTGAGGTAACACCTCTTCTTCCTCAGCATCTGCCTCTTTTCCTTGTCTATGAACAATGAAGGAGGAGGCAAAGTGTGAAACTGCAGACTGTCCTTAGAAATGAGTTGTCAAAGCTCTCTTCTTTGTCCAATATTAGCTTCTACTTTTAAAAATGATTGATTTACTTACCATTCATTAACTTGTCTTTTGTTGACTTACTCTATACTCATTCATTTTGCATTATTCTCATCAGAAAATAATTGAGCAAATATTACCAATTTCTACTTGGCATTATTGATTCTATTTAAAAGATGACTGCAAGGATTAAACAGAAGATTGCATTTATCTGATTTATAGCCTTTGTTTGTTCATTTGCACTAAAATATGTGGTGAAAGAATTAAACATTTAACTTCTGCTGTACATAATTATATAAGTGCTTTCTTTTGCACAGAGTTAATCATTTCCTCAATTAGGAAAGATGAGCAGGCAGGCATTATACTGAGAGCATTTAACATTGCTTCTAACTTGTCCACAGTTTCTGAAGAGTTAAGATTTTCATCCATGAGATTGGCAGATGTTTCCAGGCTACTAGCCAGTTTTAAACCTAGGTCAGCCTGACTTCACTGTCCCCATGAAATTCCAATTACATTACAGTCCCTACCAGAAGGACCAAGAATAGAAGAGTCAGTGAAACAAGAAACTGCACTTGTGGTCCAGTCATCTCCAGTATAATAATTCATATTGTCAATTCATAATTTTGCTATGGTTTAATGTGAAAATTTGTCTCAAAGTCTTTGGCAGAGACTATATTTTGATCACCAGTTTAGTACCCTGTTGGATTCCTTTGTATAAGCCTTCAGCTACTGGCTCAGCTTCAGGGAAGAAAGCACAGGTGCATGGGGGTTTGCAGGTCCATGCTGGTCTTCCTTTGGAGGCTGAGAGCCACTTGAGAAACAGAATTGCTGGGAGATTGTTGTCAGTGGAACAGCTCAGTTTATTGAAGCAAGGGTGGTTACATTTATAGGGAAAAATTGGGGAGATGCCCTTGGCACTCAGGGATGAGGGCCATTGGTTAAGACAGGGATACTGAAGCAGCCCCATTTGCATGTGGGAGGCTCCTAACCAGATCTAGGTGGCCTTATTGTCATTCTATGGGTCAAAGTCCTGGAAAAGTGTATCCTGCCTAGGGAGTGGTCTCACAGGGGCAAAAAAAAAGACCTTATCAGAAAATGAGCCCAGCCTAAGGCCTTCCAGCCACAGCCTTCAGACAAGTACCAACCAGGCCACATTCCTTTGAAAAGGCATGCTGCAAAGCAAGGCAGCATTTAAAATTTTGCTTGGTTTTGCCAGAGTAAAATAGGAGAATAGTAGAACACCTGCTCTCAAGGTGAGAATTCTAGGATTCAAAGCACACTTCAATCCCCTCTTAGCTTTGGGACAGCCCCACAGTACCCAATGCAATAAACATTGCCTGAGTAAACAATATTTGTGATTGAACATCATAACAGTGATTAGTTATTTAAAACAGAGGATTCCAGAGACAGTAGGAGCAGGATCCTGTGTTCAAGGATAATCTGGGCTACAGGAAAGAGTTCTAGGGCAGACTGGGCTACACAGCAGAACCTTATCTCAAGAAAACAAAATTTTTATGTATTTAGTTATCATCTATCTATCTATCTATTTATCATCTATCTATCTATCTATCTATCTATCTATCTATCTATCATCTATCTATCTATTTATTTTGTGAGTGTGTGTATGAGAGAGAGAGAGAGAGATGGAAGAAAAAGGAGAAGCAAAGATGGAAAGAAGAAAATGAAAGAAAAAGTAGAGCATGAACTGAGGATTGATGAAACATATTTGTCATAGCAATAGTTTCTACTTGAAAGTTCTGTAAATTGTTCTCACTCAAATCTCTGTTGATACCTGTGTTTCCAGACTCAATGACTAAATGTTTATTAAGAATCCCTATGATCACATTTTCTGTTTTCCACGTCACAGCTGGGTGACTGTAACACGAAGACTCACACATAAAACCCAGCAATGCCTGTTTTATGGTATTTATGTACTTGTGAAATATTCTCCTGTGTGTAGAACCTTCAATTTGCCTGTAGCCAGTGGAGTATAACAAAGGCAACTGTCATTTCCATGATTGTGTAATATTATGTAAGTCTCTGTCTTCCTTCCAGGTTTGCCCTAGTCTTCCAGTAAGTTTGATGGGATAAATAGCCACTGTGAGGAACTCCACACAGCTGGGAACTGTTCATGGCCCCAAAGACATGTAGCAGCCTTCAGGTAGCAATCACAAAGGAAATGAGTGACCTTTTTTTTTCCTCATCCAAGCCTACAAATAAAAACACAGTTCAACCAAAACCTTGATTACAACCTTGTGAGGCTCCAAGCAAATGACTCACCTGTGCTGTGAGTGGACTCTTAACCAATAAAAGCAGAGAGGTGCCAAATGTGTGTTTTGTTGGTGCCACCAAGCTTGCAGCAATGTTGTATGCTACATAGAAAACTGATTTTGGCAGCCAGTGATTCTATGTTTTAGCTTGCTATTCTGTAAAATAAGGATAATAATTGGAGCTATGGTAGTTTGCTGTGAGCACTGTACGACAATATACATAAGGCATACTATCATTAGGGCACAAGAAGTCTAATATAAGCTTAGCTATTATCATGACTTATAACATGCTACTCTGAAATGATCGAAGATATCCTTCAAAGTCTTTTTTTAAATCAAAGTTTTTATGAAACTTCAACTTGAGATTTTCTTCCTGTTTTGGTCTGTATATTAAATCTCATTCACAAGTTCTTCTCTGTAAACTCTTCCTTCAGGACATGGGTTCCTGCTTATTTGTCCTCACCATCTCTCAGAACTTACAGGGAATAAGAATTCCGTTCCACATTCTTTTCAGAAACATAAGAAGATCATTTCTCTGTGAATTTTGATAGTCAATGAAAACAAGTAATTATATTAATTAAAATGAATACAGATATATGGCCAAGCAGATTCACTTTTTAGAAAAAAACTTTTTTTTTTTTTTTATTATATGTGTGTGTCTGCACCTACATTTTGTAATCATTTTACATTTAATACACTTTAAGGCAGTTCATGATGAAATTATTCCTGGATTCAAAGAAAAGGAGACTCACAGAAGCAAAGAGTAGTTCAACAATTAGAAAGGGGCTATATTTGGAGAAAAGTTGGGTTCAAATCTTCCTCTGTATTTTGACAGCAGTGTGGCCTTGAACTTGTTTCTTAATTATTCTGGGCTTCTGTTTCCTAATGGCATAATGAGAAAAATAACACTCAGATGAGAAAATTGTCAGAAGCTACCCATATATGTGAGTGGCAAAATCTTGATACATTATGGCTATACTTCTCTTTGGTCAAAGTACTGGTGAAAGGCATTGTTTTGAGGAGTTTCCAACATGGATATATAATAAACAGATATGTAGGTAGATGATAGAGAGACAGATGAATAAGGGAAAATTTAAAATTCAATAAAAGAAACAGGAAGTCTTCATGGAATAAATAAGGAGATGGTTGACATTTCTTGGTAGTTTCCCAGGAAAATGTCATGCTAGAATTAGAGGATCTTTTAAAGGCCTCCTCTGTATATATAGAGAAAAACAACTTAGAAAATACACCTGTGTTACAGGAAGTCTCAAGAGACTCTTACTCTTTACTCTATGAATAATGAAGCTGCAATTTAGAAACTATGAGCTTTGAGAGCAAACTCTTGATATTTCAAGCTTTCTTAATACTGAAGCACACTCACACACATGTGTCTACACCAGTCCTAAAAAACATCAACATATCTATGGCCACAGTAAGAGAACAGTTTTAGAATTCTATAGACAGGGGTTTGCACCAAAATTTATTAGGACTGAGATTCCTCTTGGCTTTTAGGAAGGCCTGTTGTTTATCTAGCAAGGATTCTGTGTAAAGGACACACTTGATATTTTCACATAAATGATTCATCCTGGGAGAAAATGGAGGTAAACTTTAAAAAGAGCCCCTTGAACATAAAAGGTGGATGAAAAAGGAATAAGGAATGCTCAGAAGTCTTCCTTGCTGACCATTTCATTCTATCTCACACTCACATACTGTAGAATTCCAGAAGAAAAGGTACTAAAACCCAAAGACAAGTCTCACTGAAGCCTCTGCTACATCTAAGGATAGGAGACAATATTTTTTCACTACATATTGTGAGCAACAAGTGATCCAGGAGTCTGTCCCAGGTGAAACCATTGTCTAATTTCCCCTGGAAAGACTGAGCATGGCTCAAGATAAACAAAAACAGTTAGAACCCCACACATTCTGAAACACTTGTGAGGGGTGCTGACATAGCTGCATACCACATTTCTTCATAGAGGAATGATGATAGGAAACACTGTTTCTATTACCATTATGGTGTAAATATCTGGACTGGGCACATTCCTGAAACATATCAATGTGTTGATTGTTGGACCATTTGCAGACTGAGTATAAATATCAGCAAGTGAAATAGCAACTCTGAAGTAGGACTCCCCATTTGTGGAACAGCTACTTAGGACAAGCTGTTGCTACCTGTGTCATGAGGGAGAAGGACATAAAAGTCATGACCCCTTTGGGGATAGAATGAACCTTTCACAGGGGTTACCTAAGACCATCTGCATATCAGATATTTACATTTCAATTCATAACAGTAGCAAAATTACAGTTATGAAGTAGCAACAAAAATAATTTTATGGTTTGAGAAGTCACCAAAATATGAGGAACAATATTGAAGGGTCTCAGCATTAGGAAAGTTGAGAACAACTGTTTTACAAAGTATCTTGTCATCCAGCAGACAACATACTTGGGCATACCCTGCTTACTTTTAACCCAGGACTGTGGGTTCCTGAGTCTGAAGAAATAGCTCAATAATTAAGATACTTGCTGCATAAACGTAAGGATTGGAATTTGGATCCCAGTACCCGCATTAAACAAACAGACAAAACAGGTGCACATGATGACCTACCTATGAACCAAGTCCTTTGGAGGCAGAAACAGAATATGCCAAGGCAAAATTAATCACTGTGTTCTGGGATCAGTAAAAAACTGCCTTCAATAATAGAATGAATAGCAATAGAGAGAAACAAACATAATAAACTCTGGTATCCACATATAACACAAACAGATATACCCTCATGAAAAGAGAATACACCACTCCTATGCAAGCACCACACAACACACACAAACAAGAGCAACAAAAGAATTGTGACACCCAGCCCATTAAGAGATCCCTTGCCAACAAGAATCTTTTTCTCTAAAGTATGTTAGGAATGATCTTCACATCTCTCATGACTGGCCTGGCTGACTGCTCCAGACCTGTTTCTTATCTTTTCCTTCTTTATAGTAGCAGATTTAATCCTTGACATTCCTCTAAGACTCCAACTCTTATGTCTTCTGAACTACATTCTTTTATGGCTTATGTTCTGACATCTGGGAGTTGATGTGACCTCTGGTCTTTGATCTCTGCCTAAAGTTCAGTTATAGCAGCAAATCCTGGCCCACTCCTTACACTTTCTGTTCTCATCTGAAACTCTTCACTTACATAAACACATTCAGTTCCCTGTGTTCTCCCTCCATGGCTCCCTCTCTTCTTCCTTCCTTCACTCTTCCCTCTCCATTTACTGTTTTCCCCTCCTTCTTTCCCTCTCTCCTTCTAACCTATCCTCTTTATTTCTACACTACATTATTCTTCAAGATGCTTTGCTATGACTTCCTCATCTATTGAGACTAACGTACAGAGTCTGTTAACTTGACCTTACAATGCAAACTCAGAGAGATGTGACCACAGTGAATGTTTACTAGAACAAATTCTGGAGGGCAGTTCTATTAATGAAATTGTATCATGCCCTCCACAAGTGGGACAATCTGATGAAGTGACAAGGAAGGCAAATTCCAACCAGGGTAAGAGAAAGAAACAAAGCCTTGTTGATATAACCTGAAGTAAAGTCTACCTGGGATCTACAGTAAGCCAGGCATTTTGCTCTATAGGATGGTTCCCTACAGATAATAAAGTGGAGATATGCTTCTGAATGAACAAATGCCGTAATCAGCCAGTAAAGGAGCTTTTGAATCCCATTTAAGATCTTCTGTTTTCTCATAGAAACAATAGTAGCAGATGTTTCCTCCCTGAATCACAACAGTTATAATTCAGGGCATCTCGGCTCTACTTATGACCATGTCAATTATAATAGGCTCTTGAGCTCGCGTTGCTGTAATAACTGCATGTCTAGGAGATGAGAAAGTTACGTTGCTGTTGGTGGTGGTGTTAGCTATATATTTGCTATCTACACATGTTCAACTGTGACATGCTTGTGTTTAGAACACTCCCCCATTTCTAATTGACTTTCCTACTTGATATCTTTGACAAAAGTTAATTATTATTTTAACTATAATCTATTTTATACATTTTAAGTCTTAAATATTTTCCTTAGGCAGGTATTAAATATAATTTTTACACTTTTAGTGCAAAAACAAGACGGAAAATTCTAAGTTCAGAGTTTCTTGTAACAATTTAAAGGTTGTGTCTGCTTTGCCTAATATCTTATAACTGTCTATTTTAGATCCTTATTTAGAAATAATCTATATCTGACTTCTTGTTAGTCCTATAGCTATTTTTTTTTGAATTCAGTATGCTGCCTGAATATGATTTTTCTCTTTCATATAAATCCTATTTAAGACTCCAGTCTTTTAGACCTGAAAATTTATAAACTATATCAAATTAGGAAAAATTTCATCTGTAATCTGATAGATATTTTCCTTTCTACAGCACCTGTTTTTAAAGCTTCAATTGTATTGTATATTAGACTGACATTATTCCAAAGCTAACTGATGCCTTGTTGAAATATTATTGTTTCCAGTCTTTGATTCTCTCAGTGAGACTCTGCAAATAGTTCTCCTTTCTATTTTCAATAAAACAATATGATACCTCATATAATTTTATTTAGATCATTCAGTTGGTAGATTTTGTATCTTCTATTTTTTCCTCTTCTCCTGGATTAAGTGAATTTCCTCTTTTCTTCCCTGTTCTTGTTTGCCTCTTCTGACTGTTGATTCTCTAGGCTATGATTTATTTTATTTTTGCTTTACTTCACTGATAGTAATTTAGTAATTTAGGTTGCATTCAGAATATTGTGATTGTTTTGTTATGCATGGTCTAGAACTTGTGATTCCAATCAATCAAAAAATAAGTGTCTATTTTTTGTAGGGTAGCCCTTAGCCATTGTTGGGCAGAGCTACAGTAGTCTCCATTTTATAGAGTGCTCATTCTCACTAATATGGCATGGTTTGGGGTCCCTTGTAAATGACCCCTGTGATGAACAAGAACTTCAGAGTCAAGCTGGTCTTGACTCAAATACATTCCCACCCTGTGTTCATGGTGGGAACACTCTACTCACAGCTTCTTGTGTTCTTTGAACTGTTGTGGGGTCTCACTGAAGATTTTAGCTTTTGGTGTTCAATATTAGGGCATCATGGCACAGGTTTCTAAATCTATTTTTCTTTCTTCTTTGGTGTTTTCCTTTTTGAAACTCTTAGTGCCTAGGCAACTCAGTGACCTTGATCCCAGTGTATATAGTGTTTATAATGGAGACTTAAGGCATCATGCTTTGCATGTTTCACTCCTCTGTGGTTCAGTATGTGCCTCCCAAAAAGATTCTAGATAAACGCAGAGACCAAGCAATCTCATAACTTTTATATCTATAGTTCGTATCTTAAAAAGATTATTTCGTATATTCTGTCTAGACCAGAAAACAAAAGAGAGTCTATGTTTTTTATTTTTTACTGCTTAATCTTAACCATAGTTCCTTGAGAATGTTATTGATGATTGATTAATTGTAGACACTGTATTGGTTGCATTTCTGTTGCTGTGACAAAAAGCAAATCAGGGAAGGAAAGAGTTTATTTAGGCTCATAGTTCCAGGGGATAGAGTCCAAATGGAAGGGAAGGCTCTGCAGTACAGGCACAGGCACAACATTTGGAGAACACTTCCATTCACTAAATAGTAATAGGCTCAAATTAGGAGGACAAATGGATGGATGAGAAAGAGCAAAAACACTTTATTTATTTAGACTAAAGACACCAACTCTTTCATTAATATAAAGCTGACACCCTGTTACAGCATCATCAGGACAAACTGTTAAGACATTTTTTTTTTTAAGAATAGTTGTTTATTATAGATAGAATACAAATTCTTACTCAGGATGTGTCCCAAGGCAGGCAGTGCTCCTGTCACCTCCTAACCTGTTGTCTTTTGGGTATACGAAATAAACTTTTCTTTACAAATTGACATACTTCTAAATACAAAAATATAGTTTTATATTTTTAAATGGCTATAGGCTTCTGTGTCTCATAAAAATAAATCTTATATACTGAGTAAAAAGAAATTTCAAACATTTACAAAATCATGTTAGTTGTCTTTTGTTATATTTTTCCTGGGGTCAGGGATAGTAACCCAGCAACTCAGCAACTGAAATTTCTGCTTCCTATACATTCTTGTTAATTGGGTTCAAATTTGTTTCTTGACCATCTAGAGTTGAAAAAGTAACATATGTATCGTGGTGTCATGGTAGTATCAGGAATTGCCAACCACATTCATCATTTTGTAAATCTTAGTGATAGGGTTGAGTTCCACATACATCATACACTAGCTTAATAATCCTGGGAAAATCATTTTACTTTTCCCGTGCCTTAGTTTTTCCTTCTGTAAAACCATGTAATAATGCTGCACACGTCACACATGTGTAGTGGAGTTCCAATAAGGAAGCCATATTAATTATTAATCATGCATTGACTTTATTACTATTAATGTTCTTATTAAGCTTAGCACCCTCACGTGTGTACTTCGTCTCCTATCTTTTTGACTCATTCCATCCTAAACCATCTTGTCTGCGTATTCTACTTCTTATTCATTTTATCCTTCAGCATGAAGACATCACACAAAATTCTCATGTCAAGGAAATAACTAATAGCCAAAATAGAAAGAAATCACTCGCTATTCTCCCTACCCATCAGCCAGCTTTGCTCTTTTGTCACTGTATGTCTTCATCATTTTAAAATTTTGTGCTTCTATTTCTTCTATGTCTGTAACTTCAGGCCCCAATTATTTACCACAAATTCCAAAGTATTTGGGTCTATCTTCTTAGATATTTTGTATTTTGTATTTCATTTGTTCCCTACAGTTTTAGAGCTTTAGTCCATTATTGGCATAGTGAGGGCATGGCAGCACACATGCGGATATGGTGCTAGAGAAAGAGCTGAGAGTTCTACATCCAGATGCACAGGCAGCCTGAAGAGAGAGAGAAAGCCACTGGGCTTAGCTTGGTTCCTTGAAACCTCAAAGCTCACCCCAATGACATCCTTTCTCCAACAAGGCTATACCTACTCTAATAACTAGTACCACTTCCTTTACATATATATATATATGTAGTATATCTCAACACACTTTTAAGTAGACTTCCATCATTTATTTCCATCTTTGCATGCTGGTCATTCCCTTTCTGATGACTGATATGAGGTTAATGATACCTGTTTCAGCCCAACTATATGAGGAAATGCTACATTTGTTACTGACTTTACTTATAAAACACAGTCTGACTGGGTATCTTGACCACTCCAGGACAGGCCTCATCTTCAAGAGTAGTTGACCAACATATAATAGATTCCGCAGGTTGTGTGTGTGTGTGTGTGTGTGTGTGTGTGTGTGTGTGTGTGGTTTCATTTAGTTATGGTTTGGTGAGGTGTTTATTTCATTTTGAGAGGTGTTGTTTCATTTTGTTTTCTTGTTTTTTTTGTGGGGGGAGGTTTGTTGTTTTATTGAGTTTTGTTTGTTTTTTGAGAAAATTCAGTAGGTAGACAGGAGAGGATCTGTAAGGACCTGTGGGTGGGGAATAATATGATCAAAACAGTTTTAAATTAAAAAACTGTTTCAAATAATATATATATATATGAAAAAAAGCTAGGAACATTAATAACAATAAAGATGTAAGCACCTAGTTTCCTGCTCCTGCAGCCAGGTTTGTCAACTGTTGCCATACTGGCATACCATAATGGAATCCTATCCCTCTGGAATTGTGAACTCTAATTAACTCTTTCTTCTATAGAAACAGACAAAAACAGTCTGTCTCCTTAGTCACTTCTGTACCAACTGCACTTAGCAGGGTACCTCTTATGCAGCAGGCAACAGAGAAGATCCTACTTTGTGTCCCCCAGCCATTTCCCCTTCTCTAAACAATGCTTTTTTTGCAGTGAATGGGGACATGATATGAAGGAATAATCCTGTAAGTCAAGTTGAGCCCAGATAACATTTCTACCAATTTCTCCAGCTCCTCTGAGAAAGTTATTTGATCTCACATTCTTCCACTATAAAATGATTCTAGCAAAGCTGCCAACAAAGCCTAATGGTATGTTTGTGTAAGAAACCCATCTCGGTAACAACTGTAAAGTGATGAGATTGTGTCCAGAAAATCCTTTGTTCCCATTGCTTATAGAATGGCTCACCATCATTGTCAATTACAATCACCATAGAGAGAATATTTTTAAACTATGAAAACAAATGGTTATTTTAGGGAATACACAGTGATGTAATGATATAAACATTCCACAGCTCTCTCTTATGCTCTCACTAGCATTAGTAAGAAAGAAGGAAGAAAGGAAGAAAAGAGGAAAGAAAGAAAGAAAAAAGAAAGGAAGGAAGGAAGAGAAAGAGAAAGAGAAAGAGAAAGAGAAAGAGAAAGAGAAAGAGAAAGAGAAAGAGAAAGAGAAAGAGAAAGAGAAAGAGAAAGAGACACAAGTTCATCCCAGCTACTTTTGCTTTATACATTGAAGGAAATATATGCCGAGAATACATGGGAATTCATTTTGCAAACATTTCTTGCAGTCCATTCTATGCCTGGCACAATGTATGAGACTATGAAAAAGATGATGACTTTCCTGTGAATCAAGGATGCTCACTAGGTGCTGGAAAAAAATTGGACTTTACATTGAACTTTTATATAAATGGAAGCAAATTTGAACATTTATATTTGTAAGAAATAAGTCCATTTCAGGTAACCTTTATATGAGCATAGGAGAATCTGAAGGAAATGTGTGTGACAGAACCACCCATCCGTTCATATAATACATATTCACCTAGGGTCATAGATGTTCTAGGTACTGACGATAGAAAACTTTGTGAAGCGTTTCAAGGCCCTGTGTGCTTTGAGTTTATGCGCTTTATGAACTGGAAAGTACTTGATGAACCATGAATGATTCAACAAAGTTTCAAGGTCTTAGATGAATTTGGAATAGCAGTAGGTGTATTAAGTCATTCATTTGTCCTATATTGTTGAAGTTCCACTATGTGACAATATTGAGTGAAACAGTGTTTTTAATAAAATTGTTCTCCAAATTGAGTACTTTAAATTCTTAATTTAAGTTTTTAGTTTTTATAGCCTAAGGTTTGGTGAGCTGTTCTGTTATCTAGCATGGTTAGAATGGAAATTCTCAATATCAAAGTATCATTCAAAGTATCAATTGTTGCAAATTAACAAGACTATTACTCTAACTCAATTTTAGCTGAGAAAATGAAGTCTTAATACTGACCCTAGTTGTTAGGGAACAATGCTCCAGGCCTAAGAATTGTGTGTAATTATTGGCTCTCATAATTAAACCTAGACTGGAGTTATTTATCAACTGTACTTTAAAAAGATCTCAACTCACCCTTGAGTCAATTCTAGCTTGTAACAGATGTTTATATGACTCTCCAATGCAGTTGTCAGCAGAGGCCTTATGCAGATCCACATCTGACTTCAATATAAATACAACTTAATTTCTATGGTAGGGATTGCCAGGCTTCTGAAAGTCAAGACTACTTGAAATTGACATATATCTCGCACTCTGATAAGCCCCACAAATGTATGCATAACTCTTACAAACATTGCCTGTCGTCTCCTTGTGTTCTAATAATCTATTGCTGATATCTGTTGCTCAAAGATTACTTTCACTGCTTACCATTTGTGTGGTCTTTACCACTTGAAAGCTGGTGGTATTGATATGTCTCTCATGGACTCTGATCATGAAATGACACGTTACTTTAAGTGTAGAGTGTCCTGTAGAATGAACATATAGATACCTTCTTTTGTGTTATTGTTTCCCATAAGCATGAGTCCGACTAAATCTCAATGTGAATATCCAAAAAATTTTTATTTGCTCCCATACATTGGGTGATTATCCAAGGATACTATATTTTATTTTTAAATTTAACATGAAAAGAAGATGGCATCGACTATTTAAAATTCCATGTATATACATTGTGAGGTTTTTCTTCTTGGGTTGTTTTCTTACCTTTTGGTCAGCTCTAACATCAGCCTGGACTGTTCTTGACTCTCAATAATCTTGTGTTAGAGGATACAAATAATAAATTGCATATTACAAGATGAAACACAATGTAACTCTGAAGGCATTTGGATGGATTTTAGGATGATGTGTATTATGAACTAGTCCATTCTAACAAATTATGCTTATATAATTATGCTTATATAAATTATGCTTATAAATTATGATAATGTATGGTTGGTTCATCCCAAACTATTAATTTTTACCTAATTATCAATTTCCTTGTTTAAAACTAAGTACAAGATATGTTTGGTTTTTTTTCTTGTTTTTTCATTTTTTTTAGAAGTAAATACATGTCCTTTACCACTACAAATAAAAATAGTAGCCAAGTTAAATCTAACAATTTATTTAAGAATAGAGAATCCTGGACTTAGAGATAAATCTGTGTTTGAGAGCCACTCTTTCCCAAATGCTTCTTGAGAAGTATTTAGAAGGAGAAAATTGCTGAATTTGGAAGAATAAGAATAAAATTTCCCCTAAATATAATGTTGCTTATTGGAAAATATCATTTATGGCTTCTGTGGTTAAACAAAGCAAGGTCTTGAAAAATACAGCAAGAGCCAAGTAATTTGTCTAAGAGACATCACTTACGCTTATAAAATAGTCAATACTATTATAGAATTACCAGGGTTGAAGCATTATATCTTAAGTACTTTAAAATTACAAATTGATAAAATTTGAAATTATTAATAAAGTTCAGAATATATTATTTCCTTTATGGCATTCTTAACATTTTATTTGGACAAAATTGGATTTTGTTTAAATAACTAAAAATAACACAGACTGAAATTAGACTTCCTACATTATTTTTAGGGTCTATAAAGTATAGTTTTGGACTGACAAGATCTGTGCTAGTATTCTACCAGATGAAGTATACATATTTTACCTGTAAATCATGTATAAGCACTGAGTTTGCTGTAAACAACATCCAGTGACATTTGAAAGGTGCTAGTGACATTCCTGTAGTAGCAAAAGTTTTCTTTAGTTATGTATTTGTTTTCTTTTATGTTTATGAGTGTTTTGTTATCAGGCATGTATGTATGTATTGTATGTCTGCTGTCCAAAGAGCCCAGAAGAGGGCACTGGGTCCCCTGGAACTGAAGTCAAGAAAGGTTGTAAGTGCCATGTAGGTTCTGGGAATTGAACTTGGGTCCTGCACAAGAACAGAACAGCAAGTGCTTTTGACCAATGAGCCATCTCACCAGGTCATTCATGTACATTATATATATATATCCACACATGCATATATATGTATATACATATATATATTTGTATATATGTGTATTAATTAAATATACAAATACATATACATTTAATTTTACTTCCTTATCAAAGGATATACTCAACAATTAACCCTCTCATACTCAATCCAGTTGGAGTTTGGAAGAATTTCCGCTTCATCTACAGTGGAATGAAAGCAGCCTGGGTGCAGGTGGCCTCTGACATTTTACAGTTGCATCTCATTTACACATCACAGGAAAGTATGCCTTTTGGTGAGCCAGTTTTGCAAATGAAACTTTATAAATGGATCTTCCTCTACTTCATTGATCGAGATAAGGAGGTTGTAGACTGTTCATGTTTCTGAGATGCTTATCATTTGCAACATGAAAATGTATTTTCACTACACTGGGGGCCTCAGTGGCTGTGCTCAGAGTTGAGCCTCGCTTGGTCCACCTGCTCAGGCATATCTATTCCAGCTGGTCATCACATCAACCTCATTCTCTGCTTTGGCTCCTGCCTTTTCTCTTGAAGGCAGCTTTTACCTAGGTGACTGGCTCCTGTCCTGGACTCTCCTGGCTACAGTTTGTGGGCAATTGGTCATTCTACTTGCTATCAGTGAGTAAATCAAAACCATAGCACATTAGATCGCATGAGCAGCAGGCAGAAGACCTCATTCAGGCATGTTAATAATGAATTTTGTCACCATAATTTTAAAGTTGATTTCTGTCTCTTTGTGAGCCCTAAATCTCCTTCTGAATTGCTGAGTTTATCTTCTACAACACACTGGTCTCTCAAAGGAGTGGAACATAGGACCTCATTTAAGTACAATGTAGGTGGATTTTGTAGGCAGCAGTTTCCAAGTGATGTAGGTATTGTTTCCAGAGTAATAGGCAACTGGATTAAAAGCTTTAATCCATTTAAAAGCTTTAAAATTGTCCACAGTAGTATGTGTCACCCTGTGTAACTGAGAGCTCAGACACACAGAGACAGGAAGTAGCATGTACTGATTTGGTTGTAGCTTTTTCTATGCAAAGTAGGCCTATGTCCTCACATCAGGAGTCATGGACAGACTGGGACATGAGCTTGAATTTGGCCTTTGGGACTGTTTGACTGAGGTGCCTTAGGAAGGTTGTCTAAAATGAATTATCCCTTAAGGTCACCTTCATAGATTATTATAAGTACAAACAAGTGGCTTAGGGAACAGCTGTACAGTATGTGTCTCTGTGTTCCCTGTACCCTTCACTGTCTTCCTCCAACACTTTTTATTAGCGCTCCTTTTCAAGGATCTGACCACACAAGTCATCAGCTAGGAGCAACCCACACTCTTTGCTTGCTTATGCATGCCTGTAGTCTATGCAAGTCATCATGCTCAGGGGTCTTATCTAAGTGCTTACCATCAAACATCTCACATGTGGTGTTTACACATGCATACATTGGCCAATGCATGTGTAGTGTGAGTCCTTTGGGTTAATACAACAGTATACTATAGACAACTGGTTATTAAAGGAAGGAAACCTGCCTTTCACAGTTCTGGAGGATAGAAACTACAAGATACCAGCAGAAGAGTGGATATCTGGTGGGGGTCTTGCTTTCTGTTTTACCAATGGTTAATTTTTCTTTCTTCTCACATGGTAGAAGAGAACTCTGATATCTTCATCCTTTTAAATGGCACAAATCCCAACCGTGGGAGTTTTAATACTCCACAGCCTCATCATTTAATTAAACCTCCATCTCCTAATACCACCATCTAGGAGGATAAGATTCCAAAATACAAATTTTGGAGGAATACACACATCTGTCCATAATATATGTTGTGCATTTATGTATGTATGTTCATTTTCCGTAGATGGAATGCTGTCAAGAAGTAGTAGAGGGACTGAAGAGATGGCTAACTACTCTTGCAGAGGACCCAGTCTTGGTTCCTAGCATAGAAATGGTGGCTCACAACTCCCAGAAAACTCCAGTTTCATGGGATCTGATGCTTGTTCTGCCTTCCATGGCTCCTGTATGCATGTTGAGTACATATACTCATGAAGGCTCATTTGCATACATACAAGTAAATAAAACAAATTAATGACAGTGGGCATGTTAATGGGAAATCTTTATGTATCACTTATAGTCATGCAAAATTATCAGTTTTGTGCTAAAGAATGAAGGACTCATTACAAAATGTAGGCTAAATCATTTGTATAAAAAACACTCATGAGTGAAGTAATATTTTCAGTATTATTATAAACTGATAGCTACTTTGAAATGGATGCTATGTGTCTACTAAAGTTCAGATGCTCCATATGGATCAGACCAGGCACAATCCCCTCATAATCTCCCATAATAACAAATGAATGCATTCTGAGAATATCATTCATCTCAGATGACTGGCAGATGAAAAACCTAGAATTAAAATATTGTACAGAATCAATCCCTAATGGAGAGGCATTATGTACACTTAATTTCATCTTAATCTCATGATTTCATAATGTGCTTCACATGGGAGGTTGTCTATGCCTCCTACTTTGCTGATTCCCCAAGCTGATCTGAGTGCACTCTCCTGACAGTCTTCCCTCTCTCCACTTGACAGGATGAGTCAGTCTCAGATGTCAGCACACTGTGCATGTATTGACTTTGTAAATTTCCATTTTGACATCATAATGATGTCTCCATAGATTTACACTGAGATAACACCACAATTTCCTTGGCACTTTAAAGTAGATTTTTAAAATTTTTATGCTGTTACAAGGTGTTTTATTTATAATATTTTACTCTTGATATTATGTCAGATACGTGTGTGTGTGTGTGTGTACACATAACACAGTCTCAATTTAGATACCCAAGCTGAATGAAGTAAATCAATATTTCTTTACTTGGTGCTGCTGCCAATGACGGAGAGGGTCAAAGGATCTATGTTTTTTGTTTGTACACTCCTCAGCTGAAGGATGCTATCAACATGAAGGGGTATTTTGGAAATTTCTGTATTTATGTTCTGCAACTCAGACACCAAATGAAGAGCTGATTGGCCCTGCATACAGCCTCAGAAAGAGCAGGGAGATGGTAGATAAGATGCTAGTATTTGAGTATTGCTAGGTAATTTATTACTCAAGTTTCTGGAAAATGCCAGCCATTTCTTCTCTAAATCATCTCAGTTCTTTATCTGGTAGTAACACACCGAACAAAGTGAATGCTAACAGAAGATGAAGCAGCCAGCATTTTAATCTGGTCTTAACTGCTGGCTGCATTTCAGATGACTTACAAAGGGCTTTGAAGAAGAAAGATCTATTATCCGTTTTAGTTTAGGAGAGAAGAAAAAGAGACTCTTTAATTCAGTTATACAGAATGCATTAAATTATTCAGTAGGGAAATCAGACTTTGACTTCTAAAATAAATATTTTTGTTTAAACCTCTAGTCGAAGTTTTAACATTTACAGTACTCTGTAAATGCTGCTCCATTCTCTTCCCCTGTTTCAATGAATCTGTTCTCATCCATGAATCAATATTTAGCATAGCATGTAGACTGACAATATAGTTGAATCTACATTCATCTGTCGTCCACCAACATGTGATTGGATTAGAAACAAGTCCTTATCCCAGAAGAGCTAGAAGCTATGCTGGACCAGTGATTACAAAGCTCCTACAATACTTGGGTCCCTCTCACTTGCTAATCTCATAGCTTTTGGCTACATGTTCACAAGACACAGAGTCCCCTTGGTTATTCTTTAGGTATTCCAGATGGGTTCCACTTTGGGGCCTTAGTCGTAGCTCCTCTCTCTAGATGCTGTGTTCTTTCCCTTTAAAACTTTCATAGCCTGCACACTGTCTTCTCTATACCCTTGACCAAGTGTCATATTTCAAATGAGTCATTCTTGGACCATCCATTTATAATCAGACCTGACTTATTTGTCTTGCTCTGGCATTCTTGGTTCCTCCTGATACACATCTATTTTGCTATTGTGTACACATACATATACACATACAGAGAGAGAGAGAGAGAGAGAGAGAGAGAGAGAGAGAGAGAGAGAGATATGAAAGAGATGACATCATAGAGATTTTTATAAATTATTTAATTTTTGTATGAATATTACTATTATGATATTAGTTCTTCAATTTTCCCAATATGTTCTCAGCACCTGAGACATAGAGTAAAATTAACCATATAAAGATTATCTCCTTATATGAGTTTAACTGATTTAGGATCATAATTAAATCTCTTATAAATTCTTTTTGCAATATAAGGAACAAAAACCACCAGGATGATACTCTATCCTATGCACAGATCTGTAGACTGTAAAGGCAGGTTACACAAGGAATATCAGAAGACATTTTAAAATTCTACCTGCTACAGTATCCTGTTCTCTTCACTATGTACTAGATATTCATCCATTCTCCTGATATCTGCTGTATATTTTGGAAATATAGCTCTATCTGAAAACTGTCTATATACAAGGAGGACTGAGCATTGACCTTGGATCATCCTTCCAGTTTTGTTGTCCAGGCCCTGAAGGGCAGGCAGAGAAGACAAACATCAAACCAAAAGGCTTTTCTTATCATGTGTATTAGTTTCCTACCACTATCATAACAAATTACTGTAAACATAATCTGTAAATGTAATATCTCTCTCTCTCTCTCTCTTTCTCTCTCTCTCTGTCTCTCTCTCTCTCTCTCCAGTAATTTATTAGACTAGAAACTTGGTGTAGGTTTCACTAGGTTAAAAGCACCTGTCATGTCACAAAATGACTTACAGTGTAAAAGCACTTGCTAGAAAACTTGATGATATAAATATAAATCTGGTTCCTGTATTCTTGGGTGTAAAGAGAGAATCAATGCCCCAAAGTTCTCCTCTGACCTCTACATGTATACACACACATACACATACACACACACACACACACACACACACACACACACACACACACACGTTTAAAAAATTTAAAGCAAAATACCATGAAAACTGCATTCCTTTCTGATGATCTATGGGAGAGTCTCTTTCTTAGCTTCTCACAGCTCCCAGATGCTGCCCAAACTCTGGTTCATGGCCCCATTTCCCTTATTTTCAAAGCAAACAGTAATGCATATCTCCAACTCTTTTGTCTCTTCTCCAACCCTCCTTATCCAACATAATCTGTCCCTATTAGGAACAGTTTCTTAAAATGCACAATCCTGGGTAATACTGAGGTCTTTGTCACCGTGTAAAGTAGCATTTAATCACAGGTTCAAATATTTATAGTGTGAATTTCAGTTTGTGTGTGGAGGCACTGCTTCATATCCCATCCTAGAAAAGAACTTGGATTTGGACAGGCAGGTGGTGATGGTGCATGCCTTTAATCCTAGCACTTGGGAGGCAAAGGCAGGCAGATCTCTGTGAGTTCAAGGCCAGCCTGGTCTACAGAGTGAATTCCAGGACAGCCAGAGTTACAAAGAGAAACCCTGTCTAACAAACAAACAAAAAAACTTTGATCTCCTTGCCCCCAGAAGATCAGTAGAATTGTTGATAGGTCCTGAATAGCTAATTTAAATTTGCTTTTAGAAATATAGCTCATCTGCAGATTTTGAGCATATGATTAAGGAATGGCTTTGTTGACTAATCATAATTAATTCAGCGTGTTGAAATAATGATCTTTCTGTTCGTGTTTGAACTGTGTTGCAGCCCTTTACTTATCTGCATATTATTAATTAAATGTCATTATATTAATATTTTTTTCATTCTAGTCCTGTCAAAACATGTACACACATAATTTTAGTAAGTTTGACCACAGTTTTATAATTAGCAAGCACCAGAGCCAGGATTCAGTGCACAGTCTGGTTTCCAGATTCAGTGGTCTAACCATGCACAGAACAGTTCCAAACAGTGCAGAGGATGCTACCTTCCAGTCTTTGAGAGAAGGAAGAAGTGTAGTCACACATAACGTTTGGGGATTGTTTTGTAGGTGCAGTGGGGATACGGAAAGAGGAGAAAGGGAAGGGAAAGGATTGGACAGAATAACTGGGGAGAGAGATTTCTGATAAACACCTGAACTATAGTCAAATCTACATCCTTCTATTCTATGAAATAAGAACTTTGGCCCCTGTAATTGCTTCACTCTTTAAAGGTTTGAAGTGAGAATTGGAGATGTTATAGGACAATATGTGCTGATCAGTACAGCCTCCCACACTGATTGTGACTTTGCAGGTTTTGTAAATAACTACCCACCTGAGAACTTGCCTCTCTTGAACTGAATTTCATTTTGATTTTTCATCCTTCTTGATTCTTATCCCTTTGTGTCAAAATTGTATTTTTCCAAAGCTGTTTTCAAAAGTGGTTTTGTTCTGATTTAATGGGCTCAGTTTCCAATGTTTGGGCTGAAATTGAGGAGACTCTTTGTGAAAAGTGAATGCATTTGAATGGTGAAGTTTCCTGGGAGCAGAAATGATGTATTGTTTCCCTCTGAAGCTGCCTCTGTTATTTTACTTCTGTGTTTCCTTCCATCTTCTTCTTTAAAACTTTTCAAAATGACATCAAACAGCCTGGCTCTTTTTATGAAATAGAAAAGGGCCTTTCATCTGCAGGCAAGCTGATGGAGCATGATTACCAGGCAGAGCAGCTAAGATCATTGTTCTTGTAAAATATATTAACTATATGAAAGAAAACTTTTTCTTTCCATCTACTCACTGCAAAATATATGTGCTAGATCTATAATCCATGAATTAAGATGCAGTCACACAAAACAGCAGAGCATAAATAACCACAGGAGGAGAATATCATCCATAAGCATGCATCACTCCCCTGAGTGACAATAGTTACAAAAGGAAAAAGCAGAAAGAAGACTTTACTGATGAACTAGTTTGTGCTCATCAAAACACCTTCTTATGTACTTTAGATGTAACTAAAGTCATTCAGGTTTTTGAACAGCCTCTAAGCAAAGGATTCTTTATTCCATGAGTGAAGAAGAGATAAAGAGCAGCTAAAGTAGGTTACTCAAAATGTTGAGTAGCAAAGCTTGCGTTTAAATTTGCATATTCCTGGATTGATAAATAACATTACTCACCTAGCCAATGGTATTTTTTCTGCATAAAAATTATTTCTAAAGGTTTTCTTCTTGTTTCTGATAGATGATAGGAAGAAAACCAGAAGATAAAGTGTTGTGCATAGGGAGGAATAATTAATAACTGAGCATCAAACAGACATGTATTGGATAACTAGCTAATAGCTTGCAGCATGGCTTAGTAATATGATACATGAATTTCTTTCCATCACAAAACTTTCCCCATAGGTCAAACAATGTTTTATCATGTCTATGTTGATTAATACATAGCAGTCAATTGGGCTTAATTTCATAACACAGACAGTACTCTCTAGTGGGGTATTAGTGCTTTGGAATTTTCAGTTTCTCTTTGAAATGTTACCTGGTCACCCTTGCTTTCCTGAGATGAGTTTTGACTTATTGAACTCTTACTGAGATGTGCAAAGAAGCAGTTCAGCAGTGTAATGAAGACAAAACAGTTAGTAGACTCTGAAGCCAGACCTAGAACCTATTCTTCAGCTATCAAGAGCTAATTTTTCAGGCCATGTTGGCTGGTGTCCTAATTGATCTGTGAATGGGTATAATGAAGATTTATGAAAGCAAAGAAAGAATAAGCTCGGGAGAACAGTGCAGGGAGCTTTGCCTGTCTCGGGAAGTTTTCATCTTTAATCTTACAAAGATGTTTCTAATGTCTCTCTTCATTGAGTAGTGTCTTATTTCTTACACTCCAACTTCAAAAGTACACTTGTAAATTTACCGTTTTTTTTCCATGTTCAGTTGTTTTTTACCTCTCCCTCCAATATTCATTTTGTGGTTGAAACTCTTTCACTATGAGCTTAACTTCCTGGAAACTAAATGCCGTATGCCCAGGCAGATTTGACTTCATTACAGTAGCCTAGAAAAGCACACACAGCGAATGAAGGCAGAAAGCACAAGAGGATACTCTGGTGCAGGAGAAACTGGAGTTGTATTTTGATGAATGGATAAACTATGGTGAGAGAGGAGGGACACAACGTAAAAAGAGGAGACAGTGAAATTAAAGGCAAAATGAACAAGTGGGTAAGAAGTATATTGAGAAAGTGAATAAGATGTGAAATCTTTCCTGTTAAACTCTTTTTGAAAATATTTTTGTGTGTATGATATGATGTGATATATAATATGTGTGCCTACGTGTGGGGGAGTCGGTGCCTATACGCATATGTATGAACGAAGGAATACATGTTCTGAAGTATGCATGTGGAGGTAAGAGGACAATGTTGGGGGTCTATCTTGACTCCCACATTGTTTGAGACAGGTTCTCTAGTTATTTACCATTCATATACAGGATACTTGACCCATGATCTTCTAGGGATTCTCCTGTCTCCTCATTCCATCTTCAGATGCTTGCTTCTGTTCCTGGATTCATACGACTTCTATGGATTTGAAGTCATGTCCTCACACTTACCTCAGTAGGCCCTCTTGCCACTGAGCCATTTCCTCAGGTCATCTATTGTACTCTAAAGCTGTCATACTACAAACAGCTTTCCATTGCTCTTCATCGCATGGACCATTCACCTTTCAATGCATATACCATAGATCCAGCTATTACTAAAATGCCACAGAATTTTTGCTTTCTAGTTAGAAATGTGAAGACAATGTTTTGGAAGATTCTCAAAGATGGAATCAAACTGAATGCACAGTTTTGCCAGCTTGCTTTTATAATCAAAGTCTTGCAAAAATTTCAAGGTGAACATACATTTTGTTGTTTAGAAAGGACAGAATCCACTGTCTTGAATAGAGCAGTGATAGCTGTAGAATAGAACATCAAATGGAGTCCTAATGTTTTGATCTACAGTTCTTGCTAATCACATCCTGGATATTTCACACCTAAAGGGTACTATCCATGTTCTGATATATCTTACAATACATTAAGACCAAGGGGAAAAGAGATCTAGCAAAGTAAAAACTGCAGAGTAACAAAAAACAAGCTAGCTCATATCTTTATCCCTAATCACACAGCCAAAGAAATCAAAGTTAAATAATGTTTTTCAAGATCAAACACCTCTGTTTGGGGAAAGAGTCTCTACAATAAGCCTGTTAGTAGCTAATATAGGTAATCTTTATTTATTTTCAGTTAGCTTGTATAATTGTTCAGTGATGGTTTTATTTTTACCTTGTAATGTCTATGTGTAGGTTCATGAAATATATGCAGCATGATCTTCCTGTTCCACTAATATGCTCATGAACTTAGCTGGAAATAAGTTCCAGTTTCCTTTTTCTTTTTGCTTGTGTTCTGAGATAAAGTGCAGTGTTACATATATATACTGCTCATATAAATATCAAATAACTCCAGATGCTATCTTTACATAAAACAAAATTATAGTAAAAACATTTTGTTCCTTTGGTGTCATTGGGTCAATTTATATAATGAAAACCACAAAGTCAATGATCAAATATAAAAAGCACATGGCTTTCTTACTGTACTGTCCCTATGGTTGGTAAATGGGAGAGAAATGCTTACATCTCACAAAGTTTTTCAGGGATCTGAGCCCTTTCTGTCTTGTACTTAAGTTCTCATTAGATGTATGAGTCAACATGAGGAAGTCCCTATGAGGAATGAGTGGATATTGCAAACAGTTTTGAGAGTTTGAGAATGACTTACCCAGGCATGATATCTGATTTGGAGGTAACCACAAGACCTCCCTGGGCCATTATAATCTATGGTCCCTGGTTTGGTCTGATCCTGTTCTAGCACTCCCTAAGACATACAGGTTGTGTGCATGGATTATTTTGCATGACAAACAAGGGTGCAAAGCTCTCTTTTGGTCTTAACTAGTCATGGGGTTTAGTTTTAGGTCTTGTTTTCCATTAATAATTTAGCAGACTTCTGGTGTGTTACCTTCTCATTGGTCATATGTACTGTTTAGAACCATGTGTGAACTTATCCTAGGAGTGGTTTTCAACCTTGCTTTTACTCTTCCTGTTCTTTATCTCATATTATAGGCTAAGATCTGAATATGAGAGGTAGATGTCCATTGACAGATGAATGGATAACAAAAATGGGGTACATATAGTTCATGAAATTTAATTCAGCTGTACAGAAAAATTAAGTAGTGAAATTTTCAGGTAAATAGATGAATCAGGTAAGATTTATGTAAGAAAGATAACTCATAGTCAGAATGATACTACAATGTGCTTGTAATTGCTGTTGGTGTTATTAAATGGAATACTGGATGCATGACAAACACCCATTTCTATGCACATATTCAGTAAGCAGGAGTAGTCACAGCTGCTGTCTGAGGCTTAAATGCTCACATTCTCCAGTTCTACCACTATGTGGTTTCCACTAAGCCTCAATTAAACAGAGATGAGTAAAACTGCTAATACCCCACCTCAGTGTGGCTTTCTCTGCTTATGTCTTATTTTCTAAGTCTCTAGCACACAAAATTCATTTTCTTCGTTAATACAAAATGTCAGTAGAGATGGAAAGGCCCAATTTAATTTGTTTCAAAAGACCGACATCACAAAATTTGTGCTGTATAATACACAAGACAAACCTCCTGAGTGGATCATAACAGAAAATATTAGAAGTAAAATATAAAATGATTTATCAAAATTAGAAAAAGGTTTACCTCTGTGAGCAATAAGTCTTGAGTGGCCTTTTCAGAGTTCCTGATATATAACTGTAGTGATGCGCACCAAACCCACTGACTCATAGAGTCTACAAAGGGAACATAAATTTTCATTATCCTGATGGGTGCATAGCTTGTCCTTCATTATACACATGAGATAGTCTTCTCAAATGAGACACTGATAAATTCCATCAGAAAACACAAATGGCTCTGTTGTGGGAAAGGCAAGATCTAACTTATTTAGATGGACTACTTTTCCTCAGTTTATAAATGTGTGTTTGGTCTTTTCTTCTCCTTTTCTTTCATTGATAATCCTCTTAGAATAAAAGTTTACATGTATAGTACATCTTCCTCACATATTTCTGAAATCTTATGTAAGGAATCATTATCTTTCATTCTGTACAATCTCTAACAATGAGTTTTTCATGCTACTTTCATTGTTTAAGCTAGCAATTCTCCACCTTGAAACGCTCTTTTAAAAAGTACTTCTTTATTGAGCATTATCATATTGTTCCTTTTATTTGTTTGTTTGCTTTGGGTTTTCAATTTATATTTAAATTACTCTTTTTTGGTTGTGGCTGATTTTATTTCCATGTCTTTCTGTTAGGTATATCAATGTGTCTACCACATCCCTCTTTACTCTATGGCTTGGCTATATCATCCAAGCTACTGATCTAATTATGTCCAACTAAATTTTCAGTCACTTGTCTTATATCACCCCTCAATGACTGACACAAGATGTTTCTATACTTCCCTCGGATTCCATCTCCAAAGAGGCAGGTCACTGCTCCATAAATAAGTAAGTAATCCTCAACTGTTAAGCCCATCATGTTCAGAGGTTTGGAGAGGGATATTTCCTTTCCTGTCTACTTATATAAAACATAGCCTAAGGGATTCACAGAGGCCAGCTGTGTGTGGAGACATGGAGTTTATGCTCTTAACTTCATGGCTATAAATCACATGTTGCTGTGGTTAGAACATCCATTTACTCATTCTTTGTCCACTCAGCCCATGCATATTGAATATCTACTTATACTAGATGTTAATCACCATTTGTTGGATGTTCCAAGCACTTTATATATTCCTTACTATGAATTACATACAGTAATAGTTGCCTTTGTTAGAATTATTTTCTTTAATGTGCTATATTTTGATAAAATGTTCTAGCTCCATATTAATATTTCTTTAGGCTAGAAATATTTAGGCTATGTCTTTTCTTTTGTTGTATCTTCTATAATTGAAAATTAGTAGAATACTTGATAGCAGTGGTCATCAATAATTCATAGTGTAAAGAGCCTGATGTTTTTATTCTGAAGAGAAGAGGTGGCAAAAGAATACCCCCAAAGTCTGAAAGCTGGAACATTTCTTGCTTCTCCTAGGTTAGTAAAGTAAAAAGTGATCCCACTATCATCTAGTTCCCCCACTTTATGCATTATTAAAAACTTAGATTTGATTCTCAGTATGCTCCATGGCTTTTTTTCTTATTGGTTCAGAAATCAATCAAGGGGAAAAAAACGCCATTTAATTGGCCTCAAAATAGTTAGAAAGCTTTTCTTCCCACTATTTTAGCTTTCAAAAGCAAATTGTTTTGTAACAAGAAATTAGGTTATTACTACTTTATTTTTATTTCTCATCATGTTCTCTAGTTGGAGTCTTTGTACTCAGAAACAGCAGGTCCTGGGATAAGAATAAAAATTGACATGTGCCCTGTGGCCATGACTTCCGTATTATGGAGACTGGGAAGGAAGGAAAGAACTTTATCCTGAAAGATTCATGACTTAAAAGCCTGTTCAAGAGATGAGACCATAAACTTTTAATCTGCAAAGTGAATGTGATTGGAACCTAATCAGGCAAAGGTCGGAATCCAGGTAAACAGTGAGCAACTTGGCAAATGCTGACACTAAAAGATAGACTATCAAAATGAGCAAAATTAAGTCTTCAAATAACTAGAAAATATTAATAAACACAATGTATGCACAGACTGGAGCAATGATGTAAGGATCAAAGAAGTACACTTCAGAATAAGGTTCAAGGAACACTCAAGACTTGTGGGTGATTAGTAGTAGATGTTATTTATGGATGGAACCATTTTTATGGTTTTAGTTATTGAAATAGTTTTATACATCAATCAAGAATATTTTCAACAGAAGATATTCTCTGAAAGATGAATATAGAATTATAGGTGGTAAAATGAATGCAATGAAGTTAAACAGATGACAGGTACAAAATCAATGTGTTTTATTATTATTGAGGAAAAAATGAAAGAGAATATTAGACATATAGAAAAGAGATGAAGTTAAAGGGGAAGGATCCTAAAATTTGTGTTGTTTTTTTGTGGGGGATATGGGGAGTGTGGAGAGTGGTTTGGGTAGAAGTGTTACGGAAAAAAAAAACAAACCCATAATATATTTCATCTCAAGATCCTTAGGTTAAAATGAATCTATGTATAGTTTCAAAATGTTTTTTATAAAAGAACAGATAAAATGAAAGCCAGAAACCTAACAAACCAGACACCAAATTAACAGGCCCACATTTGGGCACATGCTGAGGAATATGAGGGATAAAGTCAGTATTAAAGGAAATTTTAAAACCTTCAATTCTTAAGAACACAGCAGATAGTGTTAGAAGACCATGAAATAGTTTCCCTTTGCTTCATAGTGCTCAAGACTATAATAATAAAATCTTACTTATTTTGCCTTCCAGAAAATCTTAACCCTTTTATGTATCTGTCAACAACTTGTTAATAAATAAGTATATTCATAATTGTGTTTCACATAATCTAAGCTGACTATTAATACTCTTTTATTTCTATTACTTAAATATCAAATATTTCGATGTTGTACCATTAGAACTATCAAATAAGACATGTTTATTTCTTCTTTTCCTCCTCCCTAACTCACATAACATTGAATTACACATGGCCATTTTCTACAATTATGAAACACATTTGAATTAACTGAATAATCTTTTATATGTGAAGATAAACACAAGGTTGAATTCTGTATCGTTCCTTCTTTTACACTTTTACTGTTTTTAATCTGGTTGTATTCTAGATTTTAAAGTACCTCAGAAAGAAAAATAAATGCCATGCCTATAGTAGAAATAAAGAATCTAGTATACGAGAAAGATAGTCACACTAGCAACTCTAGCTAAAATACAGAAAGACAGATGTTGAGGTATCACAATCATTTATTTAGAGAACTTATCTACTATGATTAATTTTGCATCAATTTTTCTTTTATTTATTGCTAAATTGTCAGTATATGGAATTTAAGTATAAAAATAATGCAATAATAAGTTATAAGTAAAACTTTAAAATATTGGTGGCTGTTGTCTTAGAGTGGTAAAATTGTGAGGTGCTTACTTTCTCTCCTTCTTTACATGTATTGTTTAAAATGTTCAAATTAGGAATTGAGAATGAGAAAAAAACATACCTGTAAACATCTGTATAAATAATGTTAGTAAGATTAAAGAAAATCTGATAGAAAATACACTTAAAATGCAAAGGTATTTATTTTATCTTAAAGAATATAAAGTTAGACAACAACATAAAAATTTATATTTTGTATATTTTTAAGTTCAAATATAATTTGCATGTTTAATATTTTTAGGCTTTTTAGGTGTGAATTTTTTATTTAGAATGTTTTCTTAAACTTTCTCCAAGTAGATACATACATTTTTACTGTTTCTCTATAATTAGACACATGGCTGGTGATAGTGTTTTCCTTAATAAAAATCATAAATCCATGGGAAGTTTGATCCTAAGTATTTGTTTACATCAGAATATTTATTTATAGGAGATAATTGACATCCTTCCCTCTCCTTAAATGCAGGAAAATAACTTTCTATAATTTTTTTACATTTTATGCTGCATGGATCTGTAAGCAATATCTACTCCAGACAGTCTGTATTTCCTTGAAAAATAATTCAGCCTGTCTAAGAATCAGTTTTGTTGCTGATGACGGAAGGTTAATAGCATCTCCTATCTAAGGACCAGAGGAAAGGTTGTATTTATAGGCTTGAGCACAGACTGGGAAGAAATCACAATTCTTTTCTCTGTCCTATCTTAGAAAGTAACTCCTTCAGTTGAAATGTAGCTCTTCTACTGCAAGTCCTTTCAGCTTGCTTTCTACTTAGCCATCAGAACTCTCCTATCATTCTGTTTTCTGTAGCTCTGCCCTCCATTTCACATTTCTTATGCCAGCTACATTGCCCATGTCCCATCTATATTAGAAAGAGCTTATCTCATTTCTTCACTCTATAAACAACAGACTTCTGATAAGAATAATAATGAAAAGTCAGATTGCTTCAGAGTATAAACAGGAAAAAATAAAGGTAACATTGAGTGAATTTCTGCCATGAACAAAGGAGGCACAGTGGATAAATGATTCAATACCCAGAGGTGATGAATGCCACCAGGCAATAAATACACAAGTCATAAAAAAAAAAAAGAAAAAAAAAACTCAGCATGAATGTGAGGGAATGAGACGAAATCAAGACGTAGTGAGAAATGAAAACACAGAACAAAAACAAAACAGGTTGGACGGCTAAGAGCATGGGAAAAATGGCCAAGAAACAAATTGCAGATGAAAGAAACAAAGCAGAATCCCCAGTGAAGACAAATTCTATTATGGAGGTACCTCAAGTTTAAACAAAAGACAAGGTCAGCGGAAGAGTCAGTGATGCGAGCAGAGAGCTGCATTGAGGAGGTATCGATAAGGTGTGGTTTCCTGAGTCCCCAGAAAATCAGGTAGGATTATATACACTGGACATAGGTAAGGGTTAAAGTCTGGTATTTAAAATCACACACACATACACACACACAGACACACACACACACACACACGCGCACAGAGAGACACACACACACGCACATACCCACATCCATGTGAAACTGGTGACTGTGCACAGTACTCTGAGGTGCCGTATCACAAATTAAAAAGAGAAAAAATATCTGGTCCTTTAGTGGCCACTGGTTATTAGATGTCCCACTGGATGATCCTTCTAAATCTTTGTGGTTGACTTCTTTTCTTGTTAAGTATGGACTCCGAAACAAAGTTTAAATGGGTCCCAGTGGCCTTTCATAGCACTTGTCAAATGGAGTTCTTGAAGTTGAACTTGAAGAATAACATCCCCTTATTTGAGCTCCTTCTTGGTCTTGTTATTTGTTGCCTGCAAAGTGGAGACCTAACCACTGGTTCTGACACCGGTTCTCCACTATTTTGCACCACCTGACCTTTCCAAGTGGATTCACATAATGCCTGTAAATTTACTCAGGCTCTGAATTCTTCAGTGACTTCCTTTGGATGTAGGCAGATGCCACTGTTCTCGGACACATGAATACATAGAGAAACAGAGTATAGAGGTCAAGTCAAGGGGTTCATTTGTTATATTGCAGACAAGAGGTACCTCACTAGTGCTTAGTTTGTAGCTGTGATCCTTGGTGCCCAATGACAATGACCCTCATTGCTAGATTTGTTTCTGCTTCCCAACTAACTTATTCACAAATTTTATTATCTTCTCTGCCATCTACTCTGAATTTTTGAAATTCAGATCAAATTTAAATTTCTCTTTAAATGTGTGTGTGTGTGTGTGTGTGTGTGTGTGTGTGTGTGTATGTGTGCAGCACCTGCAGAGGCCAGACAAGTATGTCTGATCCCATGAAACTTGAATTACAATCAGTTATAAGCTGTCATAGATGTTGGGAAATAAACTCCAGTACTCTGGAGTTTGATGGCTAACTATTGAACCATCTCTCTAGCACTATAATTTCAGATATTTTAATCTGGAAATTTCATAATTTATTATGATTTATCTCTTGCCAAGGTCGAATTTATCATATACCATCAGGAAAATATCTTCCCCTTGGGCTCTAGAGTAATAGCTTAATTTCAGTATAATTGTTCTTTCCTTGGTATAGTTGTTGATGATTTGGGTAGTTTCTTAAACCTGTCCTTCTCAATCGAAAGTGTTGTATGCAAAGAAGACATGGAGGCATTTTCTGTGTGCACTTCTCAAGGCTGTCAGAATTAGATCATACAATGAAGAGAGAGACGGTTGCAACATAGAAAGTGCCACGTGAAGATCGAGAATGATTACATCATTTGTCATCATCATTTTATGTTACTTAATCCTCACACAGACCACACCTATCCCTAATCTTTTATGGGCTGTTTGAGACACTTACCTATCATGAAAATGCCATCCAATCCTATAATAATCTTCTTAGGATATCAGTGAACACTTCTAAGATACTGAGTCCTAGGTCAAATTAAACTTTAGAGTTTTTTTTTCTCACTGGATTAAAAAAACAAGTCTTTGTGCCAGAAGTCGTATATGAATTTATATTTTTCTTCACTTCCAAACATTTCTAACTCCATAACCTTGTGAAAGGAATTGTCAATAAAAAGAGAAAACAGTGGTTTCCTAAGTAACTTGCTTCTAGTACCGACTGACTCATCTTTTAGTGCAGAAGGAACATAGTGTCACTGATTTATTGCTTTGCCAATTAAAAAGCAATGCAATCAGGTTTCATTAGTTTCCTATTGTGAAGGCACCTTTCAATGTTTTAAAGGCTGACCTTGCTGTATCTCATCTAAGGCAGTTGGAAAAGTCAAAACTTTTCTTTCAAAATCTGTGAAGGACTCTGAAGGAATTTAAAGACATCTCCAGGCTTCTGTTTCTTTTATTTCCACATAAACTCAAAGTGAAAGTAGGGAGTGGGAAACCTTACTTTCTGTTATTATGCTGGTCTTCAAGATATTACCTGAAAGGAATTATGAACAATAAATCTATAGTTAGATGTTGATAACAAAAGGTGTTTATCTCTTATCTTGATAAAAAGAGGTGTTTTGTGTGTATTTTCACAATTATATGGTGGTTACAATAGTTATTATAAAGAATAAAAATAAGTAGCAAGAGAACAGATGTGGAAGGAAAGGTCTTGATGGGTTCTGACCCCAGTAGTTGAGGTGTTATACTGTATGTACTAGACGCTCATCCCTTAGTTACCATTCATAGAGTATAATTTAAATTTGTTTTCACATTAACTACTATGAGTTTGACGGTGTTGATCTCATTGCTTCAGATGGATAAACTAAAGCTCAGTTGCAGTGTGATGCTGAATAATAGAGATCTAAATACCCCAAACATGAAAAGTTCATTTAAGCAGTACATAGCAAAACTTCCAAGCAATCTTTTGATAGTAATTGCCTTTTGCAACCTCAGGACATTGAGTCTACAGGAATCAAACATCTTCCCTTCTGTCTTCCCAAAGGAAGGGGCACAGCCAGGTTGCTGCCAATGAGCTGACTGAGTCCTTTAGCTCTAATTACATAGAAGATATGAGTGGGAGAAGCAATGTTCTTTCCTTGAAACCTTGTTTCTTTGAATGGCAATGGTTTATAGGACTCAAAGTGTTATGACTTCAAGCCCTAAGAACTAGAAAGTTTAGAAGTGAGAGACTTATAGCTCTAGGTGTTCATGTCTGGATGCTGGTTTCCCACAGCTCAGCACTCAGCAGGTAATGAAGTCTTGCTCCAAGTAGCAGTTAGTGACAATTGTTGTTGCCAATAATCAACACCACATAATATAACAGCTCCCAAACTTTAGTTTTTTGGTCCATTGGTTATCAAAGTGTGGCAATTCTCTGGAGGTCACAGATGCTTTCTATAGCCTGGGTTGTCATCAGAAGCTAAACATGAAGACAATAGAATTTCCTAAGCTGACATTCCAAATGCCTTTGACAGAAATGCCCTAAACATGAGAGGGCCTCAAGTCTACCTGGAAGATCAATTTGCATGAGTGCTGGCTCCTCAGCTTGATAGGCTCAGTGGTAAGAGTGCTCCACATAATTGATACTTTTTTCTTGAAATATAATTTTCTGTTTAATTTGTTCATTCTTTTTTTGTTTGTTTGTTTGTTTCACTTATCTACCATTCCCTAATAAATTTCCCCTGAACTTAAGGACTTAATGAAGTTAACTCATTACATGATTGTATGGAATGATTAGGATCAATTAAAACTTGATGGATCTCATACAATGTCTTGGTCACATATATAATTGTCTAAGTATTAAAAATGGTTTCTTGACTCTAATGCTCAAGTCATCAGTACACAACTGGAATAAAAGAATTGGCCATAAATCTCTGCCTTTCCTTGTCGTCTCTCTACATGGCTACAGTGAGTTATAATAATCCTGATAATCCTACTTTGGTAGATCTCAAAATAGTTTGACTTTCCGTAAGGGCTACTCTACAATGAGTAAGACTATGGCCTACTCCAAAATGAATATGTGAAAAGTCCGAAGCAGAATGTTTTTATAGTTAACCTAGAAATATCAGAATGCTATTTCTATAGAATTTGTATTGAGTAGTCACTTAGCTCAGTTTATATTAATTGTTCATCTCTTTAATAAATGAGTCTCATGACCGTAGTAGAGGAAAGGAACTAATGGGGGACACATTTGTATAAAATCCACCACAATATAATGCGTTCTATTGTCTATGTCCTCAATCTGTCAGTAAGAGTGAGCAGTAGAAAGACTGGCTAAGCCCTGTTATGGTAGAAGTAGCCCATGCAGCTGCTGCCCTCATATTTGGAAGCCTACATGTCAGGCTATATTCAACAATGTACCACTAAGTTTTAATGATTCTATTTTCAATGTTGTTCTTTATTTCTGTATTTCCCTCTGTCTTTACTGCCTGTATTCATTTCAAACCTCCTCCATCAATCTGCCTTCGGTCTTACAAATGATTCTCTCCCATTGACTTTAAGTGTCCTCCACTGCTTTACATACCTGTCAGATTTTGACCCGTCATTGCATAAACATCTTTAAGATTATTCCATTGTTTCCAAACAACAACAACAAACAGCAGCAACAACACCAACAATAACTACAGATACTTGGCCTGGTCTATGTTTATCTTATCATTCCTCATTCCTACCTGATGCCTCTTCTCATCCTTACTTTTCATTCTCTAACTAAATTTGTTTTATTGTATTCCTTGACTGTAGAGATAGACCCCTGTTTTCCTGACTGATCTGTGTCCATTTCATACCACAGTTTATCTCAAATTGCATATACAGATTTAAATATTACATATTTCCATACAGTGCATATGCTGGCAATACTGGGGTTAAACCCATGGCTTGTATATGGTAGGCACATGCTCTACCTCTAAGCCATATCCCAAGCCATATATTTTCTTGCGTATTAATCTTCATATGCAACTTTCATATCATTAGAATCTGTTTTTAAATACTATATTTAATGAGTGCTCATTCTTCTATTGTTTATTTTCCTACGATAGAATTTTCTTCTTCAGTGCTACTATAAAAACATCTTTTTCAAAAATGTATGTAAATATTTTATTTTTTTGTAAGTCTCATGACTAAGTGAATTTTAATTATTTTAATCATTTTATAGAAGTTACCCTTTCTTGGCTAAGAAATTTGGTTTATAGCTTGACTCCATGAGGACCAGAAACATGCTACCTTTTTCTAAGTCACCATCATCCTTATATACTTATAAAATCTGATGAGACCAAGGATGTTTATGGGGACAATAAATAAATGGATGATAAGAATACATTAATTTTACTTCACATTGTCCAGCAATCTACAATGTATATTTATATCTGAATTTCTCTGAACTTATCATTAATACATCAACATTTTTAGACTGCTGTGGAGGTACATGACATTTCCTCTGTGAGTTTGAGGTCAGCCTTGTCTACATAGCAATCTAGGTCAACCAGGGCTACAGAGTGAGACCCTGTTCTCAAATTAAAAAAAAAAAACTAGTAAAGGAAAGAAAAAAATACTATTTTGAAAGTATATCAGGACTCATGAACATTGCACACACTTTTATATATGTCTTGTCCTTCAAGTTCCTGATGACCTTTCCAAACTAGCCTGATAAGCTCTACTTTATAGATAAGAAAATTAAAAATCATAAACATTAAGAGACCTGGCTGAAGCAGAGACCTGGGTTGGATCATAAAGTTCTTTGTTAGAGGCTGTAAAATTGTTCTCCATTAAGTAGTGTCATAGACGTTAAGCTATTTGGTGCAGAGGCTACAGCTAAGCTTATGTTTACTCTGAAAGAGACCATTTCTCAACTTATGATTTATTTTAGCCTCACTGAGATCAACCTTCATAGCCAAGTAATAATGACTTTCCTATATCCAAGTGACCCAGGTGGCAGTCTTACTTGAGATGGTCTGCTATATTTCTAATTTTTGCAGGAGAACTCTTTCATCTCCCACCCCTCTAGTCTTCCAGTATAAAAATTAGGAACATTCCATAGTGATGGGCTTTGCTGTAATTTAATGTTTTTCTGATGATACTCAATCTACTGGAAAACATAGAAGGTTCAGTTGTTATTAGTCATTAAGCAATATCTGAATAACTGCACCATCATCCACAAAACAGAGCAGAGAAAACAAAGCAGTTGTCTAGAATAGATTGGGAGATTAGTAGCTAATCAGCTGTTCCTTGGGGATTTGAATAGAACCCATCCTCATGGATGTGCTGGTAGCCACTATGTTTTGCCTCATAAATTGGGGGCACTTCTCAAATGCACATAAAATATTTCAGTATGGAGCCCTGAACCCATGTAGAGGAAGCTGAAGTGCTGGTATGCATATCTAAGGTCATACAATATTAGAAACAGAGAGCCTATGATAAACTTCCTATAGGTACTGCATTTTTCACATGTGGGCAAAGGAATCAATTTCAGCCCCAACATCATGTACAAAGCATGTGATGATGTGCACTCATAGAAATCAGGATGTAATCACTCCCAGCTTCTGAGGGTTTGGGGTGGAGGAGCCATCACAGGTGCAGTTTGCAGTTTGCAGCGTGTAAGTGATGAAAAAAGTGATAGTAACATATAGCTAGCTAATCACAATGGATCATACTTAAAAAGACAAGGACTCTGTTCCCAGCACCAAAGTCTGTCTCTCTAGATCCCATTTTTTGTCTCTATGATGCCATCATACAGCCACCAATGTCAATAAAAAATAAATTTAAAATAAAAAATGAGAACAATGGTTTCTTCCTGACCAAATAAGAATGGTAAGTCTAAAATAGTTTTGCCTTGGTAACACAGAGCTGAAACCCTGTAAATCAGCCTCTTTCCAGAGTGAAACACTGACCAACCAGGGCTTTCTCCCATTTGCATGGTAGGAATTGGATATGGAGAATCCCAATTTTAATGAGGATTTCATCAAACAAAACTTAGCACAGCTTCTTGCTGTTGCTACTGCCCTTACATGCTATTATTTCCTTACTTCAACAATCTTACCTTTTTTGTACTGCTCTGACATGGGTGAATTTATCCTGTGTCCACCAAGTTCCCATCACAGTCTGGCATTCTCTATGCCAAAAATTGTTGCACCTTTTGGTAGAATCAACTAAGTTGCTTTGTAAATGGCATGAGGCCAAGGATTAGAGATCAATTGGATCATTTTGCAATAACTTAATTGCATCTGCTAGTAGGTCCATTGAGTAATCCTTACTTCACTCTCTGGCATGAATCTGGAGAGAGAAGTAGAAACATCACACTATTCTTACTAGAGGTCAGCCTATTGGTACAATATTGTCTTCTTGCAGTTTCAGTGTTCTGTGATATGAGCAAAGAAGTTTTGTACCTTTTTATATCTCCTATAACTTTAAGTCTATCTCCACCTTAAGGTTCCACATCTATGTGCTAACTTTCTGTGGATTATATTAATGAATAAACTGTATATCTGCCAGTACAGAAACCACTGTCTAGTGGAGCAGAAAGACAGTGGGAAGTGACTATGGTCAGATATTTGTTAAAAATGATGTGAGTAGAATGTTAAGTGGTATTGGGATAAAAATATGATTAAATTAAGGTTTACTGACTAGGTAAGATTATTTGAAATTGATGAAGTGAAAGTTAGTTGTGGAGACACCTGGGTGCTGTTCTATTGTTCCCAGAGCCTTGCACCTTAAGGCTCCTGGGTCCAAATGCTCACCTGCATTAAGAGAAAATGGCATATGTGTAGACATGGAAAATGAATTCATTTAGAGTTTTTTTCCCCCAAAATTAAGGAAAGAGACATTGCCAGTCTGTATATTTCCATCTCAGCAATGCTACAACATGCAGAAAAGATGGAACAAAACCCAAGAAACATGAAAGTGCTGGTCGCCTCTTTCTGAGGTGAAGATTTATTCTGAAACTGTGGTCATAGGAATGGTTCACTTTCACCCCAGTGTGGAATTATCTAAGGCCTCCTTACAATATTCAGGAGAAAAATAATGTAAGAAGACAGGAGACTAACTGAATAGTGTGTTTGGAGACAATGAGAAGCTAGTAAGGTTAAGGTGCAAAAAGCAAGAGATGGACTAGGCAGAAATATCACTAAGGTGTGATGACCAGTGTAGAACGTGTGCATATGTGGGAATGTAACAAAGACTCCCTGTAATGTGCAATTAATACATTTTGATAAATGCTTTTAGTAGTGTATCATTCTGAAAACAAACAAAACAAACAAAAACAAAAGCAGCCTTAAATGTTGGAGAAATTTATTTCTAATTATGTTTCTAATGATTGCTTTGTACATTGTTGGGGGAAGGACTACCTAAGCCTTGGAAGTTTGCATTATCTGCAGGTGTTGGCTTTATATAAATCTGTGATTAACGTGGTTGCTCATGACTTGCACTTGCTCACTGCTCTCTGACAAAGCCATTGTGGAAAGAGCAAAGTTGCTGTAGAAGAATTCTTGTAGTCCCTTTCCTACTGTTTCCTGCAACAAGGAAAGAACACTTCCCTTAGGACTTGAGTTCCCCCACTATAAAGGTGACATAGCTCAGCTGCTGAAGGACTATGTATGGAATGGGACTAAGCTACAGATCTCCTTCATAGGCCTTTGGATGAGAGGGCAGAGTTTTTGTATCAATAAAACACGTGAGGAGCTTCTGAATCAATAAAAAACACCTGAGATCAGACAACTGGGATTCCACTGTCCAGTATGGTGCTTGCCATAACAGGTGATTCTTTCTGCTGAGGTCTGGCCAGGTATGCATATATGAAAATAACTCCTTGTCTTTATTGCTGAGCTCACACAGTACCTATCAGCTACACTTAAGAAACAAATAATGAGAGAATAGAATGTATTGTACAGGGTAAAGATGACCAAATCATCTGAATAGTTTGAGCCTGATTTAGGAGCAGATATTGAGATGCAAGAGAAGGGATGCCTACCCGAACTTTGGCAATGTGGAATAAAATTTCTGCATCCTATGATGTGTTATCTGACTAAGGGTTTGACAGCCCATCAGTCCTTTCTGTACCCCTGTGTGACTGGAAATTCTCAGAAGAAAAAACAACACCTGTGTTAAAGATTCTACAAGGCCAGCTGACTTATTGAAACTTGGTGATTAGGTATGTTAGAATGTTGCAGATGAAGACTTATTTATTTGGTGCTATCTTTAGACCCTTTAATATTTATTCATCAGTATCCCCTTGCCTGAACAAACACCTTTTGGGATGTTCTAACAGACATAAACCCAAGAGCTAAGGATGTCATCAGATAACATCTGAAACCTAGAGCAACGATTGCAATTCCTTGCTGTAATTGCATGTTTGATGTTCTTACCAATGTATTTGAAGTGTCTTGATTTATGATCAACTCACGTCATATAGCGATATAAAGTTTAGGAAACTGTTTCTGCATTGAAACATAGTATGTGAGGTGACTTTAATCTGAGTTTCCAGGCATGACCACTCACATCTGGCTCCAGAATAAACTATACATTCATTCTGTCTTCTAGGTGAAATTGTTTTTGCATCAACTCTCACGTTTGTTTTAGCACCTGCTACTGGAATTCCTCTTTTTTTCCCCATCAAGTTCCATATTATGAGTTTCTTCAACCCACCACTTCCTTTTTTGTGTGCAGATTTTTACTATAAAGAGTAAGAAAGGCATTTGCAGACAGGGCATCTGTTTGCCAGGTCTTGCTCTGGGACATTGACTATGCCATTTGCATTCTCTATGTGATACCCGTGAAAGCAGGTACCTAATTGTACCTCCTCCGTTCTGTCACAGGAGTTAAACACTATCATGTTCATTCAGTGATATCATAGTAATTAATAACTGACACACAGTAGGCTTTGAATCAATATAACTCATGAATTATTTTTCTGCTCATTAGTATTCTTTACAAGGATGGATGCTTGCTGATCTGTGTGAAAAGTGTTTTTCTATTCTTTACAGCCACCCTGGAGTCAGCAATGTCCTCAATTCACCCTGGCTGGATTATTTCTTGCTAACTTGAAACTTTTTGCAGACTTGCTGTGAGGAAGGATCAAGTAATATCACAGGCCGAGCTGGGAGACCGAAGGGAGGGCATCCTGATGGGGATTATTCATGAGGCACATATAATCAGGGTCTGCAGACAGAGATAGGGAATGCTGGAAGCTGTTCAATTGCAAAGCTGTGCAGTGATGCAGGCCCTGCTCAGGACAGCTGGAAATGATCTGCAGCTGCAAGTTGGGGATCCTTGGGGTTGCTGGTCCCCTATTGAGGGGCCGGGGAAAAAAGGTTGTTTGGGGTTGAGAAGCACTGTGGGAAACAGTAGCAGGAAGTGGAAAGGTTTTAATGGGAAGGGAATGACTTTTGATACTCTCTTAATTTGAATATGAACTCTTTCTTAAAATTCCTAAATGGTGTAGCCAAGTAGTAAAACCAAATGATATTGGGAACAAAATTGTACAACCTGACTTCTCCTCTGTATATTTTAAGAAGCTCTGGATGTGTGGATGGGTTAGTAGAGAGTGATTTTTATTGTTTTCATTTGATCTATTCATTCATTTATAATTTCACACATACACACACACACACACACACACACACACACACACACACACACTCTTCAGTCAAAGCCCCTCCTTCCTCTATATTAATCTACCTTTCTTCCTTCCTTCCTTTCTTCCTTCCTTTTTTTCTTTTTTTTCCTGTTCCTTTTTCTTTCTTTCTTTCTTTTTTTTTTTTTTTTTTTTTTTTTTTTTTTTAGACAGTGTTTCTCTGTTATAATTCTAGCTGGCCTGGAACTCACTCTGTAGATCAGGCTGGCCTTAAATTCACAGAGATCTGCCTGCCTCTGCCTCCCGATTGCTGGGATTGAAGGCATGTGCCACCACAGCCTGGCTATTAACCTTTCATATACCCCTTCCCTCTTTAACCAAATCTCTTCTTCCCAAGTCTTCCTTCTATTTTCATGGATGTTTTTCCATGACTCATTGCATTAAATAAGAACTGCCCATATGAGCTTATTTACTGTGGGGGATATTTACTTAAGGGGGGCAATGTGCCATGGTGACACCATTGAGAAATATGATTTCCCCTCCACATGCAATCTTTAATTATGTGTAATTTCTCTGGGAGGGGATAGGCCCTATTCACCCCTCCCCATCCATGATATGATATTGATGTAGCTAGTTCTTTCTTATTTTCAAGGTAGTGCATGATCAACTAAGATTCATATTCATACAGTAAAAGGCAAAGAGTCTCTCCATTACTTAGTCCATGTGTTACCACTGTCAGCAGTTTGTTCCTTTCATATCAGTTTACTTAAAATGAAAACTCAGTAGACTTGATTTTTGTGAGAAAGGTTTCTGCATTTTCCACAATCCTGCTCCTGTCCAGCCTCATGTATTTCACAGAACTTTACTGCAATGAATTTAATCACCTAATTAAATCTCATTCTGTTTTTATATCTCATGAAAGAAGAGATTTTTCAAAAGAAATAAAGTCATTACTACCTTTGAAAAGTTTCCTTGCAAAACAAATATACAAAAATAAAACCTTGTGATAGGAAATCAGAAATCTGAGCTAATTCAGTTGTGATCCTGTAGCTCACACGGCTACAAATATCTGTCATGATTCCCACACCTATAAATAACCATATGCATATAGGTGTGTAAAATTAGAGTCAGCTGTACACATGTACTTTGTGTCAATCACAGTGAAAGTGTTTTTATCAATAAAGTTATTCAAATGGTAAATATTTAACAATTGTTAAATGGTATTGCATCACTGAGGCACTACTTAGTTACACCACCCTCCGATGCTAGCTATTTCAGCTACTTCATATTTGGGGTGCTGTAAACCGTGCTATAACTTACAATGCTGCCACTAAGTGCTCATTACAACCTTGGTGTTTCTTAGAAGAGAGTCTTGTAATAAAACAAATGCTTCAGAGAGTATAACAATGTTTAAAATATGCCCACACATAGGCACATACACAGAATCAAGTTACTTTCTTGAACTTTTGTTTAAAGCATTTAAAACCTTCTACCAAGTTCAGTGTGGTGTGTGTGTGTGTGTGTGTGTGTGTGTGTGTGTGTGTGTGTTCTAGGTTCCTTCCCCACTGAGTACAACATGGAATCACAGTAGCTTTTCAAACAGTAGTGAGTTTGACAGAGAAAAATTGTCTCATTTTCCCTGGGTTTTCATTTCTGTTACACTAGTGAGTCTGCATATTGCCCTTACATTTTTAGTCGTTTATTGTCTTTTTTATTGGTCTGTTCAAGTCTTCTTGAGTTTTAGTGTTTTTATAATTGATTTGTATAAGCTATTTGAACATTAATGATACATTGTGTGTATGCTTCTGTGGCAAATTTTCTATGGGGTCATTTCATTTTAATTTTGCACTTGGTGTTGACATTTAAAATATGCATGCGTTTGAAGCTTTAACAAGACTCCCTCTGCAGTTTCCCTTAGGATTCAGAAGACTCAGACTCTCTTCAGGTCTCACCTCTGTGTTCAAATACTTCTCTGATGTATTTTTGACATGTGGAAGAGAGATGATTAGCAGCAATGAGATGAGGAGCTCAGTCTTCAGAGGAGGTAGGACTAAATAGCTGTGAAAGAAGGGTGTTTGGCTGAAATTGGTCCAAAGTGAACTTGCTGCTTCAGTCTAGTCCACTGTTGGGTGGTCCACTGCTGTCTTTCTTCATCTTCTTTCTCCTCTCTCAGGGTTTCCAAATTCCAGCCATGTTAAAGGCCAGGTAAGTATTCTCAAAAAGTATCTAATCTTCTCACTCTCCAGTTCGAATCTGTCACACTAGCTTGACTATGCAGAATCCCAGCAGAGCATTCAGGCCCCTGGTTTCTGTATTCAGTTCCACTCTCCCAGCCTGCCTCTCCTCACCTCCCTCTATGAAGACTTTTGTTTAACCCGTGACTTTGCTCATGATGGTCCCTCTCTACTCAAAGCACTTTTTTCTTTTTCTTTTGTATATTTTCAGAAACATCTTCCTCAGAAAGCAGTTCTGTAAACCTGGCCTATGCCAAGTACCTGACAGAAACTTAGACTGGACGTGTATCTTTCAAAATTATATTGAAATTAGTTTTTGAAATTAGTTTTGTTTGTGTATTTCCCATTAGACCATAAATATCTCAATGTCAGGAACTCTGGATTTCTTCTCATATATGTCTAGCATCAATTATAGTCACACCATGCTTCAGGTGCTTAACAGTATGCAACTGTCAAGATTGTCACCCACTTGATATCTACCAGAAGTCATTTCAAGACCCCCAAGTATCACTTTCTTCTGTAAAATGAGACATGAAACTGGATGCTGAAGTTCTACTGAAAGCATCTATGTAACTAGGGAGAGTTTTATTACCATATTTGCATGTGTACCTGCATTTAAGTATATGAGAATATGAGTGTGCCTCTTTTAATAACTAATTATTATTATGGAAATATGAAATAAAATTACAAAATTACAAAATTTTAGAGTGTCAGATATTCATGTAATATTGATATTGATCACCTTAGGGAAATGGTTTGCAAATCATGCTCAGGTACCCTTGGTTCCTTATTGGTGTTTCCAGGATCATTTCTAAGGAGGTTAGAGATGCACAAGCACATCAGGCAGTGTGTCTGGATCCCACACAATCTTTTTCTAATAGAATATCTGAATAAAGCCATCTGTTGCATCTTAAGTAAATTGGGTCTCAGAGAAGTCAGGAGACATGGCTAAGATCACTCAGCCTCTCAGCATCTATCTCAGGCCAGTGGTTACCCCCCCACCAAGAACAAAACACTACCTTAAAATGTTCTCTCCATCAATTCTGGGATGTTTTCTTTGCAGGAATAGTTCTGTAGCCCAAGCATCTTAGAGTGGCATGGGTTCTCCTCGATGGCAGGCAATTCCTACCTGTGCTTATTTATTTCAAATCAACATCGAATCTAATCTTCATGCTTATTACTGTCAGGCATACTTTAAATACCTCAGGATTCTGAGGTATTTCAAGTGCATGTTTCCTTGGCTATCCAGCTGGGAACTTTGCTCACTTGAGTGGGTTTCAGCCATAGCAATCTCTTCCAGTTTGGCAGCTTGGTTTACTAAGCAGCCTATTTTCATTACTTAATAATAGCTTGTGTGTAAAAGATGATAGGATTACCCTTTAAAAGTGCTTTGGAGTTGCTGGCAACTGGTTCATTGGATGAATGGGAAACCTGCAAAATTGGAGTCAGTGAAATGAATCAAGGCATTGCCTAAATGTCTTCGAAGTGCCAAACTTCCTATAGGTTTGCTCTTCCTGCCCATCAGAAACTCTTACCTCAGTTAGAACAAGAAGCACATGAGGATGCAAACAATTCAGAGTAAATCACACAATTAAGAAATTCACAGAATGAGTGTGCATCAGTTAAGGCGGTAACTGAATGTTAGACCCAAGCACTTATTTCAGAGGGCACAGAGTATGCCATCCCATGTATGGGAAAAGGTAGTCCATAGACACAAATATTCGTTATGTATTCACTTTTCCCCCAATACCCGACTTGGTTTCAGAAATTTTTAACAGACATGAAAATCTCTTTTCCTGCCATGGCTAAGTCGGAGTAAATAAAGAAAAAAATCACCAATTGAAAACTCTGAGTTGCATTTCTATTTCCAATCTCTCATTCTCATTTGGTGCATTCCTGTTTTGTTTGTTTGTTCATTGAGACAGGGTTTCACTATGTAGCCCCGGCTCGTCTGAAACTCAATATATAGACCAGGCTGGCCTGGGAATCATAGAGATCTGCCTGCCTCTGCTTCCCAAGTGCTGGGATTAAAGGTGTCCACCATCACACCAGCATTACTTTTTAATGCTTTTTGAATGTACTGATGTCAGTGACAATATCAAATATGCTTTGTGGTCCACAATAGTGCTGTATTCTTCTATCTGTTGATGGGAACTGGAGGACATCACATTAAAGGAAACGCATCCAAGACAAATATGTGGCAATGACTGATAGAGACTGGGAAGTTGGGAGGGAATGGTTGGATGTTGGATGAAGAGAGTAAAACACTGTAAACAGAACCAATGAGTTCCAATATTCTACAAAACAGTGTGTGGGTGGTGGTGGTAGGTCACATAGACTGACTATAAGCTTAACAAACAACTAAGGAAGGAGCTCAAAGTTTCTACATACAAGATCAGCCATGACAGAGAGAGAAAAATTACCTTGATTTTATCATCACATGTTATATAGACATATTTAATTACCACGCCGTGTTATTTTTTCAAGGTGAAAGGAAATGTTAACTAATCCAGTTTAATCATTCTAGTTTGTATATATGTACCAAATTATTACAATGTCCCTATAAATTTGTAGAATTAATGGAAAAAGAGGGGAAGAAAGATCAAAAAGCATTAAGAGAGGATGCGACTATGATCAAAGTACAGTACATACATGTATGAAATACTTTTCTTTGTATGATACTTACATGTGAAAAATTGAAAATAAACAAGTAAATAAGAATCTATGTCAATATTATAGAAAGGGAAAGAGAAGTGATTTAAAGGTGTTTTTATTTTTGTTTTGCAAAGGCTTGTGATAACAAGACAAAGCAGCTAGAGAGATGGATGGTATTGAAGGAATACAGGTTTTTCACTCAATGGAAGGTGGGGCAGTCTGTCCTGATGACAGCGTGGCTGTCCTAAAGATACCTCATCTAGGGACTATCATGGCTGCAACTTGGAAAGCATCTGAAATAGCACAGACTGCGCTACAGGAGATATAGAAATTTCTAAGGAATAAACCATACTTTGGGTTTTCTGTTGTAGAACACAGCAGAAAGTAAATTAACCTTTGATATAAAAGATCAAGGAGGGATTGAACAGATTGTCCAGCAGTTAAGAGTATGCACTGCGCTTGCAAAGGACCCAGGTTAAATTCCCAGCATCCACACAGTAGTAGCTCCATGACATCCTACAGATTTGGCCTCTGTGGAAATTGTAAATACACACACACACACACACACACACACACACACACACACACACATAAAAGTAACTTTAAAAATTAAGGGAACAAACAACCAGGATAAGAAACAGAATCTCTAAAACAAAATTCCTTGGTCTATTTTGTGTTCCTGAGACTGGCTACATTATAATATGGAGAATTTATTTCCCACAGACTTAAGGCTTTGAAGTCCATGGTGAAAGCACAAGCATCTTCAGATGATTTCCTTGCTCCCTTGTCACCTGGTAGGAGGAGAGAGGGGTGGGAGATGGAAAGAGTGAGTCCCAACCACACCCATGAGTGTCATACTCAAGACTTAATCATGTCTTAAAGATCTTATCCTTAGTGCTGTCAGAATGATAATGAAAATTCTGCATGAGTTTTAGAGATGATGAACCTTCCAACCATAGTATGAGAACAAAATACAACACAACAAAAATGTGATGATAAAAGACACACATCAAATCACATCTATAAACTCCACAGAGTGAAACTTGCCAGTAATGAATCCTAGAAGTCCCTGGTTCTGTAGGATGTCTCCTCCCACCTCTTCCCACCTTATTAAACAGGAGATTGGAGTTTTACAGGCTCTGCAGTAAATGCAAGTCCTTGTAGTTCCCAGGGTCCTTGACAAGCAGTTTCAGCTGTCATTATTTCAGCCTGACTAGATGGAGTTGGGCAGGAGAGAGAAAGAGAGAAAGGATTTGATTTACCATTGCCCTTGTTCTGAGTCCTTGACAATCTGTTTTAGGATGCTTCTCAAGTCACCACAGAAACATCTGGCGAACACTCTACTTAGGGCAAAGGCTCAGTGGATTTTAGTGTGGCGCTGCAGGACTGGCTGTTTCTCTAGACTGCAAAGTGGGTTTAGAATTCACTGGAAATTTAGGAAAGGCAAAAATAAGCTTATTTGAAGGCTGGTTGCATAAAAGCCGACACCTGCTACTTGGATTTTATAAAAATAATGTCTGGTTAAGGGAAAATGTCAAGGGCTTTTCAAATCTGCATCAATTTGAATAAAACCATTGTCACACAACTTGTGAAAAGTCAAAGCACTTTCAGGTGAAGTTAGAATTGATTTTTTTTTTCCTTTGCGTAGATTGACATAAAAGCAAAACCTCACAGATCACAATCTGAAGTAATATCATGAGAACTGCCCAAGCCCAAATCTTCCAATTAAACTCATGTTCCAGAAGATAAGTATTTGCTGAATTAGAGTGTCTAATTTGATAGATAAGGGTATCTCTTACCTTCACAAATATTGTATCAAGAACTAAAATCAGACAAAGCTTTACTCCTGATAAAGCCATGGATATCAAAAAAAAAGTGATTGACATATTCCTCAAGATAAATCGGTTTGGTTCAGATATACACATCCCATAATGTTTTGTAGAAAAAAGAATCTTACATATTAACATTCTTTTTTGTTTTTTTGTACATGAAGAAAAGTTGCAGATGGATTTAACACAAAAATGTTAAATTGAAAAATAAGGTGGATTGTATATTTTCTTCAAAAATGTAAATTTAACCTGAAATAGACTTCTCAATGAATATTAGTTTCCATCGGTTTGATAATTAGAGCTCCAGGCAACTTGGTTTATCATCAGTCTGTGGATCCTTGAGTTCTCAAAGGCAAACATCAGTGTTCACAGTAAAGACTTCGATGAGCACAATGTTCATCTACAGCTTTGATGAAGCATTGAGCAGTGTGCACAGCATTAAATAGGTTCTTATGTTGATAAGCGTGGTTAGCAATGAGCAATGAATTTTTTTTACAAGTAAGATTCTCGTATTTAGTGCTGAGATCATGAGTCATTTGTGAGGCTCAAAAACTCTTATGTTGAGTCATTAAATATGCCTAGTAATCACTCCTCTTTGGTAATAGTAGACTATTACTGTCAACAGTAACTTACATTGCTTGTTAACAGGAGTAACAGATAAGCTAAGAAATTTTTCTGAAAGCTGTTAGGCAGGCTACTTGTTTGCCCACCCTGTGAAGATAAACACGTAAGGAAATCTCTCAGAACGTACTTAAACTATAGTGTTAAGCTGTGGTCTCCCTGCCCCCCACCCCCCGCAAGGCTAGGTACTTAGGCTAACTGGTCTTTTCTGGAAAGTTGCAGGAAGATATGAAAGGAATTGCTTCCCTGTCCTCATCTTGATCCATCCTGGTTTACTGCAATGACCTAGGCATGAGATCTTTGCTTAGGCTCAGAATAGCAGCAGCAAGGAAGTAGTAAAGGAATCATAGACAGCTTCCAGTGATCCAAAATGACCCTACACTGGGGTCTTGAGAAACTCCTCTTCCATCCTGACCCGTCACCTCCTAGGACTAAAATCACTGAGTGCCTTCAGTGTGCTATCCACTATGCCAAGGGTGGTAGGATGATTAACCCTTTTAGGCTTTGTACTCACTAAGCTTATATTTCCAAGGAACCCATTATAGCTGAGGAAACTGAGGCACAAAGTAGTCAATTACACACATACACACACACACACACACACACACACACACACACGCACGCACACGCAATAGATAACAAATGACAGAGCCAGAATTTTAACATGGGCAGCATGATTTCACAGTACTCAGTTTTAATCATAACACTCTACTGACTTTCTTATTTATATTATGATATGAATTGGATGTTGGCATTCCTCTCTGAAGGCAAGAACTGAGTGGTTTACTGTGTTTTGACTTCTTTTTCTTTTCAAAACTTTAATCTATTATCAATACAAACAACATTCACAATTGCATGAAATATTAGTTTAAGCAGAGTAGAATACAGAATACTGAGTGTATATTTCATGACACAATTTCTAAGTGTCAGTTTTTGTCTTTAGCTTTGCCTGTGGTCTTTAGGCAGTGATTTATTTTAGATATGATTTTTCTTACTGTTGTTGTATAGTATGAATTCCCTTGTGCCCTTGGGTCCTCCTTTACTCAAGGTTATACATTCTATTGCCCCCTTAGAGATTTATTTATTTATTTTCATTTTACATATATGAATGTGTTCCTCCATGTATGTAATGAACCACATGGGTGCCTGATGTTTGTGAAAGTCAGAAAAGGGCATTAGATCCACCAGAACTGGAGTGATAGTCAGTTGTAAGCTGCCACTTGGTATCAGATACCGAGCCCATGTCCTTCTGAAGAGCAGCAAGTGCCCTTCCTAGCTGATGTAGCTCTCCATTCCCATCCATTAGTTTCTTTATCCTCCACCCTGATTTTCCTTCATCCATACCCAGCACAAGTACAGTGCCTTGCCATGAGACTAATTTTGATTTTAACTAAAGAATAGCAGATTCTATTATTTGATTTCTGTTTATGGGAATGATATTTCCATTAACTATCCTGGAAGGCCACTCTATAGTTTGAATGAAATAATACATGTGATGGTGTACAGAATTAAGGTGTGACACTAAAAGAGAATTCTTTTAGGATTTCTGTGATGCTTCTTGTCTGTCGGTGGCATTGACTTCTCTGGGATGATGACTCAAGATCAAAATGGTTGTTGTGAAAATTTTCTCAAGACACTTATAAAACATGATTATTTCATC